>CM054060.1:245806611-246323177 GCA_028641055.1 Alopecurus myosuroides | reverse complement strand
GGTGTCCTAAGTTGCCATAGAGTCATGACGACATACCTTCCAATGTGACTGACATCTGAGTCACTTTTGCCTCACGATATACCTTGTCGAACTATGGTTGAATTATCGTCATCCCTTTAATATCTCAACTCTCTTCTCGGTCCGTGATATATGATTTATTTGACTAACTCTTAGTCAATAGACCCAGTTAACACTTAACTGAGTCGCGCATGGCCATGCTTCCGGAATCACATCACTCGAGAGGGCCCAGAGAATATCTCTCCAGTTGGAGGGGCAAAATCCCATCTTGATTATCCACATCACGCAGCTTGCTTCTCATTCGACCCAACTCTGCCTTTATAACTGCCTTGTCACGGAACAACATTTGACAGAACCTAAGTCGGTGATTCACAACTCGGATTGTGCGACAACCTCAGGTCTAAGGACTACATTGATTGAGACATGCAAATGACGACTTACTCGTTGCATCTCAATATGGGTCAGTCCGACTTGCTAAACTCTTCAGCCAAGTCTGTGAACATTGGAATGGCATCGGTATGCCCATGACAAGTGGAACCGTGTCATCAGCCAACACTCACATTAGTCTAGGGTGTGTGTCCAGCACAACCATAATGACCAAGAACAATTTAGCATGAACAACATTAGCACATAGTTCCACGATCGAATCACATATTCAATGACATATATCAGATGTTCAAAACAAGGACAACTTAAGAATTTAGGAATACATTGGAAATTACATCATACATGATTGCCTCTAGGTCATATTCCCAACAGTCTCCCACTTGCACTAGAGTCAATCATCTTGACATCATATGCGTAGGCATCGAATGCCCATACCTCTCATGTGCGCCTCATGCTTTGGCTGTGGTAGCGCTTTTGTCAACGGATCTGCAATGTTTGCATCCGTGTGTACTTTGCATAACTTGATATCACCTTGTTCAACAAACTGGCGAATGAGGTGGTAATGCATGAGTATATGTTTGTTCTTCTGGTGTTGTCTAGGTTGCTTGGCTTGTGTGATAGCACCATTGTTGTCACAATATACGTCCAATGGATTGTACACTCCCTGAACCACACCAAGATCTATCAGGAGGTTTCTGATCCAAACAGCTTCCTTTGCAGCCTCTGAGGCAGCAATATACTCAGCCTCTGTTGTAGATGCAGACACGGTATCTTGCTTGGAACTCTTCCAGCTCACAGCCCCTCCGTTCATGACGAACACATATCCAGATTGAAAACGAGAATCATCTGAGTCGGTGAGATAACTCGCATTCGTGTAACCCTTTACACTGGATTCCTTTTCACCTCCATAAACTAGGAACATTTCCTTAGTCCTTCTCAAGTACTTAAGGATGTTTTTAACCGCTGCCCAGTGGGCTTCGCCAGGGTCAGCCTGGTATCTGCTCGTTACACTTAGAGTATAGGAAACATCTGGCCTAGTACAAATCATGACATACATGATGGATCCGGCTACCGAAGCATACGGGATCACACTCATCCGACTTCGCTCATCAGTCATCGAAGGACACTGAGTCTTGCTAAGTTTTACACCATGGGACATCGGTAAAGAACCCCTTCTTAGACTCTTCCATTTTGAATTTCTTTAAAACTTTGTACAGATATGTACTCTGACTCAATCCAATGATGTGCCTTGATCTATCTCTATAGATCCTGATTCCCAGTATGTAAGTCGCCTCACCTAAATCCTTCATTGAGAAACTCCTTTACAATGATTCTTTGGTTTCTTGCAACATCATGACATCATTTCCCATCAGTAATATGTCGTCCACATATAAGATTAGAAAATTTACTTTGCTCCCACTAAACTTCTTGTATAAACAAGAATCATGATCGCTCTTGATGAAGCCAAACGATTTGAATACCTCATCAAAGCGAATGTTCCAACTCCGAGATGCTTGCTTCAACCCATAAATGGATTTCTGAAGTTTGCATACCTTGTCAGCGTTAGCTGGATCGACAAAACCTTCAGGCTGTATCATATACACGTCCTCAGTTAAATTTCCATTAAGGAAAGACGTCTTGACATCCATCTGCCATATCTCATAGCCGAAATAGCCTGCTGTGGCTAACATGATCCGAACGGACTTAAGCATCGCTACGGGCGAGAAGGTCTCGTCGTAGTCAACTCCTTGAACCTGTCGGAACCCCTTCGCGACAAGTCATGCTTTATAGACGGAAATATTTTTATCCATATCAGTTTTCTTCTTAAAGACCCATTTGCACTCTATGGGTCTTGCACCGTCTGGCAGATCAACCAAATTCCAAACTTGATTTTCATCCATGGACTTTAACTCGGATCTCATGGCTCCAAGCCATGACTCGGAATCAGATCCCACCATCGCTTCCGAATAAGTTGCCGGCTCATTACTGTCTAACAGTAAAACATCACGATATTTTGTAATCTGGCAGATCTCCGTGGTTCAGGTGCTGTTACGGGCGTATGTACCACGACCGGCTCAGCCTCCAAGGCCCTTGCCGACTCGCCCCTAGACGGTTCCTCTCGAATTTCTTCAAGTTGCACTGTGCTCCCACTGACTCCCCGATTGAGAAACTCTTTCTCAAGGAAGACACCATTCCGAGCGACAAACACTTTGCCCTCTTCTCAGTTGTAGAAGTAGTACCCCAAGGTTTCCCTCGGATACCCCACGAAAATACACTTATCCGACTTGGGCGTGAGCTTGTGTGACTGAAGTCGCTTGACAAATGCTTCACAGCCCAAAATCTTAAGAAAAGAGAAACTTGGCCTTTTGGCAGTCCATATCTCATGCGGTGTCTTCTCTACTGACTTTTATGGTACTCTGTTTAGTGTGAACGCTGCAGTTTCTAGACAATAACCCCAAAATCATAAAGGTAGATCTGTCCGACTCATCATTGATCGTACCATGTCTAACAAGGTCCGATTTCTCCGTTCCGATACACCGTTCCTCTGCGGTGTACCCGGCGGAGTAAATTGAGGAACTATTCCACAACATTTTAGATGGTCATCAAACTCATGGCTCATATACTCGCCTCCACGGTCTGACCGTAGAAACTTTATTTTCTTGCCGAGTTGATTTTGTACCTCACTTTGGAATTCCTTGAATTTCTCAAAGGCTTTTGACTTGTGTTTCATTAAATTGATATATCCATACCTACTCAAATCATCAGTGAAGGTAATGAAATACTCATAACCACCTTCGGCTGTCATGCTCATTGGACCACATACATCACTATGTATAAGTTCCAACAAGTCAGACACCCTTTCACAACTCCTTGCAAAAGGTGTCTTGGTCATTTTGCCGAGTAGGCATGTTTCGCATGTCTCGAACGACTCTAAGTCGAATGAAGTTAGAAGTCCATCATCATGGAGCTTCTTCATGCGCTTCAAACTTATATGACCAAGTCGACAGTGCCAAAAGTAAGTCTTATTTAAATCATTTGGTTTCAACCTTTTCACATTTATGTTATAGACCGATTCACTATCAAGATTCAAAATAAATAACCCGTCTTGAACAGGTGCAAAGCCATAAAACACATCTTTCAAATATAAAGAACAACCATTATTCTTAATATTGGACTCATAACCTTGTCTCATTAAACATGAGGCGGAAATAATGTTTCGACTAAGCACTGGAACACAATAACAATTATTCAGCTCCATTAAAAATCCTGAAGATAAATGAAGTTTCATCATACCGACTTCCAACGCAACAACTCTCGTCTTGTTGCCGACCCGAATGTCAACCTCTCCTCTCGCCACGCTCCTAGTTCTTACCGGTCCCTGCAACGAGTTGCATATGTGAATAACTGATCCGGTATCATATACCCAAAAACTGTTAGGTGCATCAACAAGATAAATGTCTATGACATTGCATACAAGCGTACCTGAGTTGGAAGTCACACCTCCACTCTTGGCTCTGTCAGCCAAATACTTGGTGCAGTTCCTCTTCCAGTGGCCATCCTGCTTGCAATAGAAGCAATTGACTCCGGCTGTAGGAGATGGCTTAGTCCTTGAGGAAGCGCTCTGGACAAGGCCATGGGCGTTGCCTCTTGACTTATCCTTCTTCTTCTTGGTCCAAGAACTCTTCTTGAACTTAGCCTTATTCTGAACCATCAACACTTGACTGGCGCCTTTCTTGAGATCAGTCTCTTCCATTTTGAGCATCCCATGTAATTCAGTGAGCTTATTATCCATACCATGCATGTGGTAGTTCGAAATGAACGGACCATACGCACTAGGAAGAGAGTTCAGAATTATATCAGTAGCGAACTCTTCGTTAATTGGAAAGCCTAGCCTATCCAGAGACTGCACGTAACCAGTCATCTTGATTACATGCGGACTCAGTGGATCGCCGTCTTTGAGCTTACAACCCAGCAAAGCTTGAGAGACTTGATACCTCTCGGTCTTTGCCTGAGCCTGGAACATACTTTTGAGGGTTTCGATCATATCATGGGACTCAACATTCTCGAACTGCTGCTGCAAGTCCGGTTTCATGTGTGCAAGCATAAGACAGCTAATTTCCGTAGACTAATCTCTAGTCTTACGGTAGGCATTCATGACAGCGACTGCCGCATCGTCATCAGGCTCATCTGGAAGTGGAGTGTCTAGAACATGGTATTTCTTGTCATGTTTGAGGACTATCCTCAGATTACGGTACCAGTTGGTGAAATTAGTTCCATTAAGCTTATATTTCTCCAGGATTGACCTCAACACAAAAGTGGACAACTGAGGAAGGTTGCTAGGTGCCATTGATCTACAACAAAAAATATGCAAAACACTTAAAACATGTATTCATAAAAGAGCAGGCATATTAAACGCTTTAATACTTATGCTCCCACTAGAACCAACACCCCTCCGATAGTTGCTAAGTGATTCAAGATCCTAAATAAGCAAGCCGACTAGTGAGCTTTAGCATCGCTGCTAGCCGTCAAGTGATCTAGGTAGGCAACCTTGCCAATCGTATCCAATACGACTCCTGTTAGTCGGGTGACATCATATGCCCTGACTCCCAACCTACCTCGCCTCGAGCCCCACAACCGTTGTGATGGACTCGTCTAGCTTACCAAGTGCTTACGCTGTAAGAGTCCGACTCAAGCCCACCTAATCGGAAAGAATTGGTAGCACCTCAATTTTATGAGCCCACTACCAAGAATGTCCGACTTGTGATGGTGCATCACTGGCAGGGCGACCGACTAGACCTTCTTTGAGGGATTAAAATCTACCAACTATCTAAATAGAGGTAAAAAGAGACATAACAATAACACAAATAAAGCAATTATAATGTGAAATGGTATGGCTCTCTTCATGGTGATCTCCATCTCCACAAAGCTTGTAAGTCGAATCATGCCAACTCTTGTCACGTGCCATCTTACTCAATGTAGCCGAATTATACATCAACTTGCAGGTCTTCCTGATTCTCCAAAAAGCTACACTAGGTAGTAAATTAAAAATTACATAGAGAATCCGACACGCGGGCCGTTATACAATAAAATGAGATCATCTAGGATCCAACCGGCTGACAAAAAACATGATTCAGAGATCACGTATGGATTACACACATCACATGCACATAAGTCATACCATTCACAACATCCTGCAAAAACAAGTTATGCATAGAAACGACATCTACCGGCGTTGTGAAACTCGTAACGGCATCTAAGGCGCTACGACAGGACGAAACCGGCGGTCCGAACATGGATTTCTTCATCGGATAAAACAATTTTACCCAAATCTGATCCGTATTCTGATTCGACCAAACTCTTTGATCTCCGATCACCGCAACTGGATTTATGTGTCACGGTATATACCCCGATGGAGGAAACCGACCGGTAGGGGTAAGTTGTTCCACGACTTTAGCAGTGTGATCACGGAAACCAGATCATCCATTAACCCCTGAGTACGATTGATCCAATCAACCTTGTACAAAACCGATCTATCTCATAGAACGACCACCAAAACAGCAATTAGATCCAATCTAACGCTAACTACATATCACATATGTGCAGATCACGGGCCTAAAATCAGAAGCTACCGCTCTGATACCACCGTTGGAACGCGTAGAGATAAACAAAACTTTTCTACGCAGTACTTCTAAGATCTAGCCGAGGTAGAAGGCCACGAGGATTACCACTAGACACGCAGGTGCGGATTATCGATGAAGCACGTCGATGCAGTGAAGTCTCACGATCCGTTCCAGCCGATCCAATCCCACGATCGTCGAAGTGTTGATCGTACAACACCTCTGCCGTTATCCACACATACGAGGAGGAGCTCCGACGGCGGACTGCTAGGTCTGGTGCGGCGACTGGACTGAGTTGGGCTAGGGTTCCCAACGCATGGGAGTGGAAACTTGTGCCCGTTGGGCAACCTGCGCCCCTCTTTATATAGCGAGTGAGAGTGGGTTGCACAACGCTTGTGGCCCATTCCCTCTGTGAGTCCAACTCACTAATTTAGTCCATTTCCGGTTTGGGTCCAACCCGACCAATATACTTGCTCCCGCTCTTAAGTGTGCGACCCTGCAGGCTCATGGCGACTTGGACACGATTGGAGTCCGACTCCCAATCGATCAATCGGTAGCGGCTCCTAGCAGAACATGCCAATTCCCAAGTTCCATAGAGTCATGACGACATACCTTTCAATGTGACTTACATCTGAGTCCCTTTTGCCTCACGATATACCTTCATAGACCTTGACCCCGACACAGTGTAACACCCGGGGGATTTTCCCCAATTAGATTTGATTGTTTTCCTCTTTGCATCGCATTGCATCGTGCCTCATACGCATTGCACTTGTTTTCAAACCAACCTAAAAATTCAAACCAATTTAACTTCTCAAACAAAGCACCTTTGTTATCAACTCAAATTGTTTTCATTAAGAATTTGAATTGGAATTAATATTTGCTTGGTTAAACAAAATTCCTTTTATTAAAACCCTAATTTGAATTTCAAATTCAAATTCAAACAACAAATAAATATTTGAATTTTGAAAAAAAAACAAAGCTTGTGCACTTGGGCATTTTCAATGTTCAGTGCAATAAAATCTTTTTCATAATTTTATCACCCTAAAACCTTCTAATTCTTTTCTTCTTACCTTTCTATATAAAAAAAAAACTAAAAGAGAGCAAAGAATAAAAAGATCTGGGGGAGGCAGGCCTTTCGGCCCACCTACCACCCCAGCTCAAAACACCAGCCCACCTCCTCTCTGGTTTTGGCCCGGTACCCCCCTCCTTCCACCTCCGTACAAGGGAGCACGACTGCTGTCGCTTTCACCATGGACCCCTCCTCCACCTGCTCCCCTCCTCCATAAAGCCCCCCCTCAAACCCTAGCCTCCCTCTCCCCTTCCTCCTTCCTCCCTGCCGCCGCCGATCCCCCTCTCTCCTTCCCCTCTGTTTCTTTCCATCACCAACAACACCTCCATGGCCGAAAGTAGCAAGCCATGGCGCCGCCGCCATGCTCGTCGTTGAGCCCCATCCTCGGCGGGAATGGAACGAGGGGAGCTTCCTCCTCGGGTTTGTTGAAGGCGGCGAGGCCGGAGGACGCTCGAGTCGCCGGCACCGTCGAGTTCTCTCCGCCGGCGAGCTCCCTCATCCTCCTCCGTTCGGCACCTGCAACGCACAAACAGCGCCCCTCGAGCCAAGGTGAGCTCCTCGCCCTCGGGCCTCTCCTCCTCCTTCCCCTTGCTCTGGTGCGAGCCTTCGAGCCGCACGGTCGCGCGCCGCCCGCGTCAGGTCGCCGTCGGCCCGCCTCCCATCTGTTCCCGTCGAACTGCAACCTGCAGGCGATCTTCAGTTTTGTCAGTCAGCCACCCCCCCCCCCCCCCCCCGTTTGCACCTCATATTGATCCAGATCCGTAGTCTAACACGAGCAGCGCAACAGCGCAGTGGCCCGAGCCTCGCGCGCGCCCGCTGTGGTCGCGGGTTCGAACCCCCGTCCGGCCGAAAAGGCCACTTCTTTTTCATATTCTTCCCCACGCTGTGGGCCCCTGCCATCATAGACCGTGGAGGCCACGCTGGACTTCACCCGCACCCAGTTAGCGCCACCCAGGCACTGGACCCATCTGTCAGCCAGCGTGGGGACTATTCCCCACGGTGGAAAATTCCTGCAGCTGTTTCCTTTTTCTTTTCTTTTTCAGAAAATGTCTTTTAACCCTAAAAACTTGCAAATTCAATATCTTTGTCAATTCAAATCCAAATTCAGTAAATAAAATATGTATTCCATTCCAAATTTCCTGAACTTTGCAAATATCAACTTTGTTTCCTGTTTTGCCTAATTAAAATTGGTGCAATAATTCAATACTTTAAATACACCTTTTAAATTGCCAAATTTATAACTTGCTCATTTTAAATCCAAATTCAACAAATGAAATATGTATTCCATCTAAAATTTTGTGTTCTTTCCAAATATAAATTTTGTTATCTGTTTTGAACATTTAAAATTGGAGAAAACAACAAATGTTTGTTTAAATCATTTAAAATGCCAAAGTTCATAACTTAGTAAATAAAATTCCAAACTTGGTAAACAACATATCAAACTGAAGCTATTGTTGTTTTCTTATTGTTTTTATCATCCATGCATCATTCTAATCAACTTTCACATGATGGTTATTTGTAGATCATTTAATTCAACATTAATTCATGGGCTTTTCCATATGCAATCCAAATTGCATATGGGCCCATTTAAATATGTTTACCATGTCAACTAGTTTATCTTTGATGCATCCTTAAACTTGTCATGCATATAAAATAGGATCATGCTGGATTTTTTTCCGTAGAAGTAATTGTTGCATCCGGTGTTTGTTCTAGTTCGTTACTTCTTCGCGGATAGGACGCTGAAATGATGTGAGCAACGACAAGTTCTTCGGATGTACCTCTACTTGCTGGATCTCAGGCAAGTATACTCACTTGCTACCTATGGCTGCCTTTCATCACTTGTTACCGATTCTTCCCGTTGCCTTTATTCTAGCCTTATGATTCGATGCTTGTGTCTCGATCCTATTATATGTTTACCCTGCAACCATGATATAGCCTTCCTTCCACTTCCTATTACCTGTTGTTTGTTTACCTTGTTGGCCCTCGTGTCGTAGTTGCATGCTTAGTGTTGTTTGCGCTCAAGTTTTGTTGTCCGTCTTATCACCTGTTTAGTTTGATAGTTGGGTTTCAACTTAATCAACAACATGTTAATGTTTTGGGTAATGTTAATTTGATGATAAGGCACCGGCAGGAGGCCCGGCGTGGTTTTGAGGCCTGCTAGTGTCGACCTTAATTAGGAAAAGGGTCTTGTCCTCCGATCCATGATGAGCGCACTAACCGCATGTGGGAAGCGAGTATGGGCGCCCCCCGCAACTTTGATTCGATTCGCATCTCGTCCAAATCGCCTCATTTAGTTCGGGTTTTCCATTTGCCGCATGCATATGCAGGTGCGAACCCTTGGCGCCAGGGTGGAACTTTTGTAGTCGGCATTTAGGGAGACACGTTCTTAGAGTGCTATGAGGGTCCCCTTTTCTTCGTGGGGCTTGATTAGCCGTGCGCTCAATTGCACGGGGTTCTTTGGGCTTGATGCGAAGAAGAGTTGGGTTGTGTTGAGTGTCCTGCTTGGTGGGTTTGCTCCCCGCCTGGCGGGTTATTCTTACGTGTACGGCCAAATTGGTGCATCCCTGCAGGGTTAAATCTTCTCGAGAAGCCGTGTTGTCCACGGTTATGGATGACTTGGTGAAAGTGCTGGCTAACAAGTACTCAGACAACTTACACTTAACGATGATAACTTGACTAGTAATATAGATTACCTCCACCATAAAAATGGATGTCACCTTAATCAACCGTGTGAGTTTCCTTGGGTTGCTTCCTTAGTAGGGGGTAACATTGGATGGGTATTGTTTGGTGAGTAGTTATAGTTGGTTTTGTCGCGCTATCTTATCCCTTTCTTTTAGCCGGATGTTGTAGCGCGTCTCTGTAGTTAGTTAGTGCAGCCCGCTGCCGCTTCTTTGCAATAATCCCTTCCTCTCCGTTGTACCCAAAGTATTTGTATCTTGTGATGATTGGTTACGCTGGTATCTTGTGAGTATGGTTCATCCACTTGCCAGTACTTAATAGTACTGACCCACGAATCCATTTCGTGGCTGCATATTCCACATTGCAGCCAACATGTTTGAAGTCTGACGACGTTAGCTTGGGAATCCCTCCGGCTCGGCCTGGGCAGGGATTGGACGCCATCGGTTATCTTCAGGACTCTTAGTCCCATTTGTATCTTGTCCGTAGCCGGACACTATGTTGTTTCTTCCGCTGTTATTTGGATCTTTGTATGGTATCAGTTGTATTCTTGACTCGTTTGAGTCGTCTTGTATATATCTTTTCTGTTGTTGTTGCGGATTATTCGTGAACTGTTGTAATATTATCACAAGTGGCAACCTGGAATCGGTTATTATGTGGATCTTGGCGGAAATGCTGAAATCTGCATAGTGCCCGATCCCGGGGCGTCACAAATGGTATCAGAGCCTGGTTCCGATTCCCAGTGTTGTTTCGATACGAATGGTTATCGAAGCAACGGGTCCGCAAAGCCTGTAGGATAACCTCGCTAACGGTCGTGTCTTTAGAGTGTCAAAATTGTTTTGCAAAACGTATTTTGAAACATCTCAATAGGATTCTTGTTTGCTCCTCATCTCTATTCTATTCTCCTCCTACCTTATTTGTTTTGGAGTCTCCCCTCTTGTCTATTTTCAAAGTATAGGATCCTACGTGGGTGGACGTTCTCTTAGCCTTATATCCTAATAGGTTCGATCATCGGAAGATTCCTGGTGGGAGAAGATCGTCATCAAACCGAGCAAGAATCTCTTGTTAGTGGTGTCGAGAAGCCCTTGTTAGTGGTGTCGAGGAGATCAACTGGAAGCATGAAGAATCGATAGTCAAACTTCTTTCCCCTCCCGGGTTAGTGGGCGGATTGCGAGGGCGCAATCCCTTGTTAGTGGTGTCGTCTGTAACACCCGGGGGATTTTCCCCAATTAGATTTGATTGTTTTCCTCTTTGCATCGCATTGCATCGTGCCTCATACGCATTGCACTTGTTTTCAAACCAACCTAAAAATTCAAACCAATTTAACTTCTCAAACAAAGCACCTTTGTTATCAACTCAAATTGTTTTCATTAAGAATTTGAATTGGAATTAATATTTGCTTGGTTAAATAAATTCCTTTTATTAAAACCCTAATTTGAATTTCAAATTCAAATTCAATGAACAAATAAATATTTGAATTTTGAAAAAAAACCAAAGCTTGTGCACTTGGGCATTTTCAATGTTCAGTGCAATAAAATCTTTTTCATAATTTTATCACCCTAAAACCTTCTAATTCTTTTCTTCTTACCTTTCTACAAAAAAAAAACTAAAAGAGAGCAAAGAATAAAAAGATCTGGGGGAGGCAGGCCTTTCGGCCCACCTACCACCCCAGCCCAAAACACCAGCCCACCTCCTCTCTGGTTTTGGCCCGGTACCCCCCTCCTTCCACCTCCGTACAGGGAGCATGACTGCTGTCGCTTTCACCATGGACCCCTCCTCCACCTGCTCCCCTCCTCCACCTGCTCCCCTCCTCCATAAAGCCCCCCCTCAAACCCTAGCCTCCCTCTCCCCTTCCTCCTTCCTCCCTTCCGCCGCCGATCCCCCTCTCTCCTTCCCCTCTGTTTCTTTCCATCACCAACAACACCTCCATGGCCGAAAGTAGCAAGCCATGGCGCCGCCGCCATGCTCGTCGTTGAGCCCTATCCTCGGCGGGAATGGAACGAGGGGAGCTTCCTCCTCGGGTTTGTTGAAGGCGGCGAGGCCGGAGGACGCTCGAGTCGCCGGCACCGTCGAGTTCTCTCCGCCGGCGAGCTCCCTCATCCTCCTCCGTTCGGCACCTGCAACGCACAAACAGCGCCCCTCGAGCCAAGGTGAGCTCCTCGCCCTCGGGCCTCTCCTCCTCCTTCCCCTTGCTCTGGTGCGAGCCTTCGAGCCGCACGGTCGCGCGCCGCCCGCGTCAGGTCGCCGTCGGCCCGCCTCCCATCTGTTCCCGTCGAACTGCAACCTGCAGGCGATCTTCAGTTTTGTCAGTCAGCCACCCCCCGTTTGCACCTCATATTGCTCCAGATCCGTAGTCTAACACGAGCAGCGCAGCAGCCCAGTGGCCCGAGCCTCGCGCGCGCCCGCTGTGGTCGCGGGTTCGAACCCCCGTCCGGCCGAAAAGGCCACTTCTTTTTCATATTCTTCCCCACGCTGTGGGCCCCTGCCATCATAGACCGTGGAGGCCACGCTGGACTTCACCCGCACCCAGTCAGCGCCACCCAGGCACTGGCCCCATCTGTCAGCCAGCGTGGGGACTATTCCCCACGGTGGAAAATTCCTGCAGCTGTTTCCTTTTTCTTTTCTTTTTCAGAAAATGTCTTTTAACCCTAAAAACTTGCAAATTCAATATCTTTGTCAATTCAAATCCAAATTCAGTAAATAAAATATGTATTCCATTCCAAATTTCCTGAACTTTGCAAATATCAACTTTGTTTCCTGTTTTGCCTATTTAAAATTGGTGCAATAATTCAATACTTTAAATACACCTTTTAAATTGCCAAATTCATAACTTGATCATTTTAAATCCAAATTCAACAAATGAAATATGTATTCCATCTAAAATTTTGTGTTCTTTCCAAATATAAATTTTGTTATCTGTTTTGAACATTTAAAATTGGTGAAAACAACAAATGTTTGTTTAAATCATTTAAAATGCCAAAGTTCATAACTTAATAAATGAAATTCCAAACTTGGTAAACAACATATCAAACCGAAGCTATTGTTGTTTTATTATTGTTTTCATCATCCATGCATCATTCTAATCAACTTTCACATGATGGTTATTTGTAGATCATTTAATTCAACATTAATTCATGGGCTTTTCCATATGCAATTCAAATTGCATATGGGCCCATTTAAATATGTTTACCATGTCAACTAGTTTATCTTTGATGCATCCTTAAACTTGTCATGCATATAAAATATGATCATGCTGGATTTTTTGCCGTAGAAGTAATTGTTGCATCCGGTGTTTGTTCTAGTTCGTTGCTTCTTCGCGGATAGGACGCTGAGATGATGTGAGCAACGACAAGTTCTTAGGATGTACCTCTACTTGCTGGATCTCAGGCAAGTATACTCACTTGCTACCTATGGCTGCCTTTCATCACTTGTTACCGATTCTTCCCGTTGCCTTTATTCTAGCCTTATGATTCGATGCTTGTGTCTCGATCCTATTATATGTTTACCCTGCAACCATGATATAGCCTTCCTTCCACTTCCTATTACCTGTTGTTTGTTTACCTTGTTGGCCCTCGTGTCGTAGTTGCATGCTTAGTGTTGTTTGCGCTCAAGTCTTGCTGTCCGTCTTATCACCTGTTTAGTTTGATAGTTGGGTTTCAACTTAATCAACAACATGTTAATGTTTTGGGTAATGTTAATTTGATGATAAGGCACCGGCATGAGGCCTGACGTGGTTTTGAGTCCTGCTAGTGTCGACCTTAATTAGGAAAAGGGTCTTGTCCTCCGATCCATGATGAGCGCACTAACCGCATGTGGGAAGCGAGTATGGGCGCCCCCCGCAACTTTGATTCGATTCGCATCTCGTCCAAATCGCCTCATTTAGTTCGGGTTTTCCATTTGCCGCATGCATATGCAGGTGCGAACCCTTGGCGCCAGGGTGGAACTTTTGTAGTCGGCATTTAGGGAGACACGTTCTTAGAGTGCTATGAGGGTCCCCTTTTCTTCGTGGGGCTTGATTAGCCGTGCGCTCAATTGCACGGGGTTCTTTGGGCTTGATGCAAAGAAGAGTTGGTGTCGAATCTCTGACTCCACAAATCCCTTAGGTGACCCTATCGGGTTTCGACTAGGAGAAGTCATGGGCGCTGGTGGAATCGTCGGCTAGACAGGGGGCGAGATTTACCCAGGTTCGGGGCCCTCGAAGAGGTAAAACCCTTACTCCTGCCTTCTGTCGATCTGTATTAGATGATTAGATCGGTTACAGGTTGCTCGAATCGAGAGTGGATCTCGAGTTTCAAGGCTTTTTGGTCATGCGGTATTACTTGGTCCTCTCCTAGGGGGGCTCTCCTGGCCTTATATAGATGGCCAGGTCTCGAGTTCTACCCGGAGAGGACTCCAACCCTAGCTAGGTCGGTTACATGTTTTCTAACTTAACCCGCAAGTTTAGTGCATGTGGGCTTCACGCGGGCCTTCTAGAGTACTTCAAAGGCGCCTCTTCTTGGGCTTTGTCCCTGGGCCTGAGAGGGGGTGTCCTTACCCGCAGGGTCCAGGATCCATATCTTCGTCAGTAGCCCCCGAGCGTTTGCTCGATTGGGATTTTTCCAGTCGAGTAGACGGTCAAACCTTCCTTGATCTTTTCTGGAGGACCAGCTCGACAGTTATTGTTTAAAGGGTGTGTTCCCTGTATCATAAGTCATCGTGCTCGAGCATTGAGCAACATAAGTGCCTGTTTGTACGACTTTTTTCACAGAAGGATGTGGCTCAGTAGCTTGGCTCTCCCGACAGATCAGGGCCAATTAATTGCAACTAGGACAAAAACATTCCTGGCCTACACAGATTCGAGACCTCCGACTCGAACCCGATGAGGTGATCGTTGCGACTGGGCCGTTGTGGACTTATCAAATCAAACTTAACCTATGGGGTACCCGGCGCGTCCGCTAGGATTTTTCTTCGTGTTGTTGACACGGAATTACACCGGAGGACGCAGCTTTCGAGTGCGATTCCAGGCCCAAAAGAGAGATCTTTTCGGGTCTTACCTTCATATTCGAAGAATATGGCATCCGGATGTGCCTAGTCGGCTGAACAATCCAGGTTTTTATGATGTAAATTTATCATGTGTAAGAGAGGTAGGTTCTTCCTACCCGATCGATTTGTTCGAGTTCTATACGAAAGAAATTTCGTGCTGGAAGAAAAGCTAAGTCCATATGAAAGAGTTTTCATGTTCGGAATGCTGTGCCCATACGAAAGAGTTTTCGTGTATAGGGTATTTTTCTCTTGTTCGAAGAGGTTTTGCTTCATGAATTGTTCACGGAGAAGTTGCTTTTATCCGAAGGAATTGATGTTCGTACGAAGATACTTTCACGTTTGAACTTCCAATCGAAAGATCTTGATTTCGAATGACGAATGCCATGACGTCATGGCGCACTCCTCTTCTCCCGATGGGACGTGACGGAGTGGCAGCAGATGGTGGCCCACTTGGTCAGCTTTTTGACCGGGAAACGAGACGTCATTCCCGGTTTTTACGCGAGCTGCACAGTAAATGCGCACGATCTTTTGTTAAGATCGTGGCACGAAACAGCGCTGGCCGCCGCTTCGTTTCATCTTCACGCGTGGCGGCCATGATAAGCGCCACGTAGCGCATCGTACGGCTGAGATCATCTCGCTCCGTGTATAAGTACGGGTGTTAGCGCTACGGTAAAACTTTCCCAGCTCTCTGCCTTCATCTTCTTCCTCGCGCCCACCTTCGTCTTCCTCGCGCTCGAGCTCGTGCTGCAAGCAATGGCTGGCGGAAAAAGACGCGGTGCTGTCACCTCTGCGTCCGGTGAACCTTCTGCGCAACCCGCGCCCCGCGCCGGCGACTGGCGCTCCCCCAACACCACTGCGAAAAGCATCAGGGAGATGCAGCGGGAGGGATTGCTGCCGGCGGAGACGGAGAAGCAGGTTCGCCTCGAAAAAAGGAAGAGGTACCTAATCCTCAATCGAACGAGCGCGTGGTTTTTGTTGACCACGTGTCTCGGGGTCTCTCCTTTCCTCTCCACCCTTTCCTTCTCGGGTTGCTGTATGTCTATGGCATACAGCTTCACGATCTTCCTCCGAACGCGGTGCAGCACATATCGTGCTTCATCGTGTTCTGCGAGTGCTTTCTCGGCATTCGCCCGCACTGGGCGCTTTGGAAGGCGCTCTTCAAAGTCCGGATCTTCCGCGAGAGATCGCGGGTGGAGTCCGAGCTCGGAGAAACGCTTCGCACGGGCGGCTTCGGGATCCAAGCTCGACAAGAAGGCAGCTACTTCAACATGCATTTTGTCGACTCCGCCCAAAGCTGGCGGAAGAGGTGGTTCTACGTCACCGACAACAGCTCGGGTGGGATTGTGGAGTTCCACCCGTTCGCTGTTTTGACAAGGCGAAAGTCCTGGGGGCACAGGATGTCAGCCGAGGAGACTCAGACCGTCGCGCCCTTACTCGCAAGAGTAGCTGCTCTCCGGGATCAGACTGCGGGAGTCGTGCTCAACGGGATGCATCTGGCGAGCATCTTTTTGAAGCGCAGGATCCAGCCACTTCAACAAAGGCCCTCCGCTATGTGGGAGTATCAAGGCTCAGAGGACCCCAGCCGAGTAAGCCGCGAGGAGCTTTCGAATGTGGAATTCGAGAAGAAAATCGCAGGTATCACTCGACTGAAGGTGGGGGAGAAATTCCCCGATTGTTCAGTTGAAGCCTTTGCCGCTTCAAATCCTCCTCCAGCCGAGGTTAGTTTCTTCCTTCTCGTTTTTGAGTTGTTCCCTTTTTGTTCTGAGCCCTAGCCGATAAGTTTTTCCTCGTCTTCTCTGTCTGTAGAGCTTGGCTATGGCAGATTGCTACCCGCCAATTACGGGAGAGGAGGCCTCAGAGCTGCCGTCGAGTCACCAGGATGGTGCGGTTGACACCAGTGTTGCCAATGCTTCGTCGAGTACTGAGCGTGATTCTTCGGATGACGTGGAAGACTCGAATGGTGTCCCCCCCAAACGTCGTCGGGTAGATAATGACGAGGCTACTTCCAAGGATACTTCCTTGGAAGCATCGCCTAGTCAGGCCCCCGTACTTGTGACTCCACTTCGTTTGCTCGCTCCTTCGCCTTCGTTTCCGGTGATGGCGACCGCCTGGAACGCGGACTTGCTGGATGACGATGAAGATGACGAGTAGGTCTTTTTACTTGTTCTTGGTCGAACATTCTTCACACTTCAATTCTGATGTTTTTTATCCTTTGTTGCAGACTGCAGACCATCAGTCCTCGCAGGTATGCTTCTGCCGTTCCTCCCGAAAAGAGGAAAAAGGCAAAGAACGCGGGTGAAACTCCCACTGCGGGTACCGTCCAAAATTCTCCCAGAGCAGTCCCTGAGGCCGCGACTTTGGAACGTGAAGCCCCCAGCTTTGCCGCCAGGACTTCAGCTTCTAAAGAAGTGACGGACAGCTCCGCGGATCCGCTCTCTCGCGCCACCAGCCAGGTAAACTTCATCTTCTGTCTTCAAATTTTTATCGGGTGCACGACAGTGCTCCCGATGGGAGTAGCCCCCGAGGCTGTAGTCGATCGCAAGCGATCGGCTACAGGCTCTAAGTCTGGTTTCTTTCTTCTTCATGATTTTATTTTTATCGGGTGCACGGCAGTGCTCCCGATGGGAGTAGCCCCCGAGGCTGTAGTCGATTGTAAATAATCGGGTACAGACTCAAATCTAATCCATTTAACTCTTCCGTCTTCGTGCTTTTGCAGTCGCTTATTGATTCTCTCGCGGCGATTGGTCGCCGCGTCGTTCTCGCCGAGTCGGATTACGAGTCACTTCGAACGGACCGTAGCCGACTTCAAACTGAAAACGACCTTCTCAAGGGTAAGTTTTGTCATCTCCCTGTCTTCAGTATTCTGTGCATTCTTGATTTTTGATAAGCATCTTTTTGCAGCTCGACTTGAATTTTCGGAATCCGAAAGGGTCAAACTCTCTGAGAAGGTAACTGCTCGGGAGGCTGACCTGACGGCCATTCGACAAGAGCTGGAGGCTTCCCGCATGCAATCGGAAGATTTTAGTCGACAGCTTGCAGATGCGCGGAAGGCCTTGAAGGAGCTAGAGGAAGCTGGCAGTAAGGCCGATAACGACATTGTCGGGTTCCTCCGTCCCCTCGCTGAACGTTTTGCGGGTAAGTGTGTTGGACTTTTGCGACTTTGATCCTTCACTTTGCTGAACTTTGCTAAGTATTATTTTCTTCTTTTGTAGGTCTTCTGGATGTTCCTCTAGAGATCTCTGGGCTCCAGCGGGTAGATGTGGTAACCGACACACTTGCCCAGCTTAAAAGGCACGCTGATGGAGTTTTCTCCTTGATTAGTGATGCTACTCAAGTGCTGGTGCAACTGCATGGTCGCCTCATCGCCAACGCCACTCCTGCACCCGTGCTAGATGATCTGTTGAAGGTCTTCTCAGAAGGCAAACTTCTGGATGCCTTCGCGGTCGCACAGTCGGAGTCTGGTGCGAAGACCGTGATCCAATTTGCTTTGGCGCACGGAGTCGAAGGTTTGGAGGAGGCCTACTCATCTCTTCCAGTCGACCCCTCCACGGGCAAAAAGGTACGGCTCTCTCGTTTTGGCGAGCAAGCCGCTATTCTTGCTCGGAAGCTGTCTGAGATGTTTGCTCGACTGCGGGGAGGGGCGACTGCTGCTAGCGGGAGCACCAATGTAGCTTCATAGTTTTTCTTTTTTCTCCTTGAATGTAATGAACCTTGGGATGTATTCCCGTACCTTTGTTGTCTTTAATTGAAGAATTCGTCTTGCAATTCATTCCCCTTGTTTGTGCGTTGTCTCCCGATGGGAGTAGCCCCCGAGCGTTTGTCAGATATGCGACTAGAAATGACTCGAGTAGGGCATCTTACTTCTTTCGTTGTATTCTTCCAGGCTACTGGGTTTTCCGCGGAAACTTCGGGTGGACGTGGTACTCCAGTAAATCCACTTGTTGCCGCTGTTGGCACTTTTGCGGGCCTTCGTGATAAGGTCCAGGAGGGTGAGCGCAAGCTAAAAGCTATGCGCGGGATAGCCGATGTGGCGAAGTCCAAGCAAAAATTGGCGGCTGAACGCGAACAATTTCTGATGGATGAGTTGGCTGTAGTCGCGAGGGACTTGCTTTGTAAGTAGTGCAGCCCCCGTGCCTTTTTCTTCCTTGTTTCCTTATCTGACTGAGTGTGTTTTTGCTCTTCAGTCGTTAATCCGGATGACAGGGAAGAAAAGCAGTGGGTAGAAAATCACATCCTTCAAGAGGCTAGTAGCTCAAAACCTCATGCTAAGAATTTTTGGTCTGATCGCAGTCGGGGTTTTGTGATGGCCACCTTGAAATTCCGAGTCCTCCAGGCGAGAATTCTCGTGAGTTCTTTTCACGAGGTCTTGGTTGCGATGAACGCTGCATTTTACCCACTCGAAAAAGGTCCCGAAGACTGGGGCTATCTTCTCAGGTTGTTTGGACGTGAAGGAGAAGTTCGCGCGTGTGTGCGCAATCAGATGACGTGCGGCGCGGTTGTAGCTTTCTCTTTTGTCCGCATATGGCATCCTGAGATAGACGTTAACTCCGTTGCTCGGCGCCCAGATTATGCAATCGAGGATATCTCGCCGTACTATGATGTTGTACGTCCTGCAGCGGAGAAAATTATCCGATTGACCTCTGAAGAGGTGGATAGAGTTTTACCGACTGAGAATGCTCAGCGCTTTGATTGATTGTCGGATGTAAATATCCTGTAATCTGTTTATAGTTTGTAAGAACTGTTGTAAGGTGTATAACCTTGTTTGTATGATGTTTTTCTCTGATGCTTAGTTGTAGGTGTAGCCCCCGTGTGTTTTATGGGGTGTGTACCTGTAACTTTTAGCATGTAAAGAACGAGAAGCTTCGAGTGAATATGATGAAGGAATCATGTCTTTATTGCAATGACCGAGAAGCCATGTATTCGAGCAACAGGACTGGCTAGTATAGCCTTATTTTTGTTGTGATAACAAGTAAACCTATGGATAAAATTTGCGGAGGTGTGCAATGTTCCACGGATTGGAGTAGATCCCTCCGGTCGCCGGATTCTTTAGCCTGTATGCTCCGCCTGGGATGACTTCGTGTATGATGAAGGGTCCTTCCCAAGGTGGTTCGAGCTTGTGTCCTTCCTTCTGTTTGAGCCGCAGCACCAGGTCCCCAACCGCGAATGCTCTGTGGCGTATTCGGCGACTATGATAGTTGCGCAAGGATTGCTGATATACTGCGGATCTTGCTAGTGCGATGTCACGCATTTCGTCGAGTGCATCCATATCTTCTGCGAGCGCCCTGTTGGAAGTTTCTTCGCTGTACGCTACAACTCGTGGGGCGCTGAATCGAACGTCCTCGGGGAGGACTGCTTCTGCCCCGTATACCATGAAGAATGGCGTGTACTTCGTTGATCGATTAGGAGTTGTGCGCAGGCTCCAGAGTACGGAGGGTAGCTCTTCCGCCCAATGTCCTGCAACGGGGTGTAGACGATCGAGTAGTCGCTTCTTGATGCCAGCCGAAACTAAGCCGTTGGATCTTTCGACTTGTCCGTTCGTTTGCGGGTGAGCGACTGAGGCAAACTTGAAATTGATGCCTTTTTCCTCGCAGAACTGTTGTGTTTCCTTTGCTGTGAAATTTGTACCATTATCTGTAATGATGTCATGTGGCACACCAAATCTGCATACAATGGAGTCGAGAAACTTGACGGCGCATTGGGCGCTAGCTGAAGTTACTGGCATAGCCTCGATCCATTTGGTGAACTTGTCGACTGCGACCAGCAAGTGTGTGTATCCACCTGGTGTGGACTTGCGTAGTGGCCCAACCATGTCTAGCCCTCATTGTGCAAAGGGCCAGGCTATTGGTATCATGTGTAATTCCGTAGCAGGTGCGTGTGGCCTTGGTGCGAATCGCTGGCAGGCGTCGCATCGTTCGACCAGGCTTTTTGCATCGTTGGCTGCTGTTAGCCAGTAAAATCCTGCTCGGAAAGCTTTTCCCATTATTGTTTTCCAGCTAGCATGATGTCCGCAATCTCCTTGGTGTATGTCCTGGAGCAATTCCTTGCCATCTTCGGGTGCGATGCATCGCTGAAGTATTCCCGAGATGCTTTGCTTGTATAATTCTCCATTGACTACTCGAAAGGACTTGCTACGCCTGATTATCTGTCGAGCCTCACGTGGATCGGCCGGGAGCTGTCTATTGAGGAGGTAGTCGAGATATTTCTGCGCCCAGACTGGCTCGACCAGGAAGACCTGTCGTGATATATTATGAATAAGCTCGATAAGCGCGACCTGCGGGCTGACCTCTGTTTCTGGCGCTGCTGCAGCATTTTTCACTTTGACCGATCGCTTGACCATCCGTTCGAAGTATATTCCTGGTGGTATGGGTGTATTCGTGGAACCCATGTTTGCCAGTCTATCTGCTTCTTCGTTGCTAGATCTTGCAATGTGCTTCAGCTCGCATCCTTTAAAGCTTCCTTCGAGTAGATTGTACATGTCACGATATGCGACCATGTTTTCAGCAATGGCGTCGCATTCTTTCATCGTCTGCTGCACTATGAGATTGGAATCACGGAAGATCATTAATGGGGTAGCCCCACAGGCGATTGCCATCTTCATCCCGTGCAACAGGGCTTCATATTCTGCATCGTTGTTTGATGCTGGATCATCTGGTGGAAAGTCCAGTCGCAGGACGTATTGCTGCTTGTCTCCACGAGGTGAAATAAGAACGATTCCAGCTCCTGCTCCTTCGTTTCTCTTGGATCCATCGAAGTACATTATCCAATTGCTCGTGTACTCAGGTGGCCCGGGCGTTTGTAGCTCTGTCCATTCGCTGAGGAATTCCACGAGTACTTGAGATTTGACTACGTTGCGTCCTGCATAGGTGATGTCCCAGGCGCCCAACTCGATGCTCCATTTTGCTATTCTTCCGGATGCCATAGGGTTGTTCATGATTGTCCCGAGTGACGCATCATTAACCACTGTGATGGCGTGTTCCTGGAAATAATGTTTGAGCTTTCGGGCCGTGAGAACAACTCCATATGCGAGCTTCTGATAATGAGGGTATCGTTGCTTGCATGGCGAGAGCACTTCGCTGATGTAATATATTGGTCGTTGGACGCCGTATGCTTTGCCGTCTTCAGGTCGTTCGACCACGATTGCTGTACTGATGACCTGGTTTGTAGCGGCTAGGTATAGTAGAAGTGGCTCCCTTTCTTGCGGTGTTGCAAGGACGCGCCTGCTTTGCAACGATCGCTTCAAATCTGCGAACGCTTGTTTAGCTTCGGGTGTCCACTCGAATTTGTCCGTCTTCTTCAGTAATTTGTAGAAGGGTAGCGCTTGCTCTCCCAATCGTGCGATGAACCTGCTTAGGGCGGCTAGTCGTCCCGCGAGCTGCTGGACTCCGCGTAGATTGGTTGGCTCCTTCATAGTCAAGATAGCTTGTATTTTCTCCGGGTTGGCTTCAATGCCTCTGGCGGATACCAGGTACCCGAGTAGTTTTCCTGCAGGGACGCCAAAAACGCATTTGGTCGGATTGAGCTTGATCCGATATGCATTAAGGGCGTCGAATGTTTCTCTGATGTCCTCGAGGAGTGTGTCCTCTACTCGAGTTTTGATGACAATGTCGTCAACGTACACCTGTACGTTTTTGCCAATGAGATTGGCGATGCATCTTTGCATGCAGCGCTGATATGTTGCGCCTGCGTTCTTCAGCCCGAAAGGCATTGTCGTGTAGCAGTAGACACCGTGGGGTGTGATGAATGCCGTCTTCTCTTCGTCTTCCCTTTTCATTCGGATCTGATTATATCCCGAATAGGCGTCCAAGAAGGAGAGGCGTTGGCAGCCTGCCGTAGAGTCCACGATCTGGTCGATTCATGGTAGAGGAAAATTGTCCTTGGGGAAGTGCTTATTTAACGACGTGTAGTCGATGCACACCCGAAGGATATCCGTGTTCTTCTTGGGGACCAATACCGGGTTTGCTAACCAGGTGGATATCTTGATCTCCCTGATGAAATTTGCAGCTAGCAATCTGTTTACTTCTTCTCCAAGCGCCTTCTGTTTGGGTTCTGAAAATCGTCGAGTCGTCTGTTTGATGGGTTTGGCATTAGGAAAGACTTCGAGTGAGTGCTCGGCGAACTCCCTGGGTATTCCTGGCATATCTGAGGGCTGCCAGGCGAAAATCTCCCAGTACTCACGGAGGAGTTTGACGAGCGCGCCTTCCTATGCTGGCGAGAGGGTTGTTGAAACCATTGCTGTCTTCGCACAATCCGTCGGGTGCACTTGATGCTTGCGAGTGTCGCTGTTGGCGCTGAATTCTAGTTCAGGCGCGTTTTTCTTCGTGAGGGGCATAACGGAGTGATCCGTGGTTTTTGCCAGCTCTTGGAGTTCTTCTTGCATCCCGAAAGATTTTGCGATCTCATTAAATTCTATGTCGCACTTGTCCGATTTCTGGAAGTCT
Source organism: Alopecurus myosuroides (assembly GCA_028641055.1). Classification (NCBI taxonomy): domain Eukaryota; kingdom Viridiplantae; phylum Streptophyta; class Magnoliopsida; order Poales; family Poaceae; genus Alopecurus; species Alopecurus myosuroides. The sequence continues at coordinate 246,299,949 of CM054060.1, read as the reverse complement.
CCGTCGATGGTGATCACACCGTATTCGCCGGGTAGCTTGAGCTTCAAATACGCGTAATGTGGTACGGCCATGAATCTGGCGAACGCTGTTCGACCAAGAATGGCGTGGTACTGTGAGGGCCAGTCGACGACTTCGAAGTCTAGGAATTTCCTTCTGTAGTTGCTCGGAGAGCCCAATACTACTTCTAGGTTGATTGTTCCGAGTGGACGGATTGCCTTGCCCGGAACTATCCCGTGGAAGGATGTTTCTGATTCCGTTAGGCCGTCCAGATTCTTGTTCATTCGACGGAGTGTATCCGCGTAGATGATGTTAATGCCACTGCCACCGTCCATGAATACGCGGGCCATGTCATAATTACCAATTTGATCTTGGATGACAAGGGCGGCGTGTCCTGGTCGATAGACTCGTGGCGGATGATCTTTCATCGAGAACGTGATTGGCTGATCCGCCATTTTCAGGTACTCGGTTTTTGTCGGTGGTGTCTGCACTGCCATGCACAATTGCCTTGTGTTAGTCTTTTGAGCTCTGCGAGAGGGGCATACCTTCTGTATCATCGCGAGTTGTCCTGCCGGGTTCGGGTATGCATTGGCTCCATTGTTTTGTGGTGGTGGCGCAGGTAGTGCGGCTATAGCGCCATGTTTGGATTTGCTGGTGGAGGTGGTGGTGGAGGCGGCTGGAATTGTTGTCCTCCTCCTGGCAGCGGCGGGTAGTTTTGGGTGGATGCAAATCTCTTCCTTGCGAGAGCATCTGAGATGTCAAGAAACTTTCGTCAATCCTTGAGGAGGTGTGTTGCCTTAGTTTTGCCCGTGCGCTTATCTGTAAACAGGTGTAGCGAGCAGTATGCATCAAGATCCTCCTCGGGGGATTTTTCTTCTGCTTTTGGTTTCCACTCGCGACTTCCACGGCGACCAGAGTCGCGGTTTCGCGTGAATTCTGCCGCCACTAATTCCTCCCTGCCCTCGTGGTCGTAGTATTTCCTTCTCTTTCTTCGTCCATGGCGGTCGTCCTCGTGTGCGGGCGACGATGCTCTTTCATTGCGCACCGCGTCTTCTCCGTTAGCCCATTTTTCGGCTATGATCATTAGCTCCCCAATGGTTTTGGGCGCGGCTCTGCCTAGCTCTTCTCGAAACGCGGTTCTTCTTGCCCCTTTGGCGAAGGCCTCAATCGCCACCTCTTCCGAGATGGTTCCTGCGGTGTTCCTGAGTGTGGTCCACCGCTGGATATATTCTCGTGTGGATTCGCCACTCTTCTGTTTGCATGCTCGTAGCTCTTCGATTGTGGCTGGCCTCTTCTAAGTCGACTGGAAATTTTTGCAGAAATCGCGGTGTAGGTCGTCCCACGATGCGTAGCAAGATTTGGGTCTTCTCTCCAGCCAACTACGGGCCGCGCCTGTAAGATGCAAATTGAGGTATTGCATGGCTGTGTTCTTGTTCCCACGTTGGCATTTTACTGCCGTGAGGTAGTCGCTTAACCACTGGGAGGGCTCGAGTGAGCCGTCGTATTTTGTCACCTCCGTGCTGAGCTTGAACCTCTTGGGTAGAGGTGCTTCACGGATGCTGCGAGCGAAACAGAGTGCTCCACAGGTTTCGTCGTCCGAGGACCTGGATGAGGAGCGCTCGCGATATCGTGAAGCTCTCGCTCTATCCACCTTCTTTTGGGCGAGATCTGATCGCGCGTCGTATTCGGACCGGTCGCGGTCGTTATCTTTCCTTGGTTCTTTACTTCGCTTTCTCGAGCGGCTGCTGTGGTGCCGCGAGCTTTTGTCTCTCGGGCTGTCGTCGCTGCTGCTTCGACTATCGCCGCGGCGGCGGGCTTCTTTTCCTCGACCACGTCGTGGCGATTTGTCTTTTCTTGGGGATGAACTTCTGTGCCTGCGGGGCGTTTCTTTATCCTTGTCCTTCTCCTGTCGCTCCTTCTCCAATTGTTCTTCGGTCTTCTTGCGATCGTGAGAAGCGAGCCTTGGGCCGCCAATCCTAGTCCTTTGCGAATTTGTTTGTACTGTTCCACCCGAGGGTCGATTTTCGTCGGTTGGTTCATCTGCATGTAAGTTGCTGCGGCTAGGATCGCGGCAGCTGGGGTTTGCGGGTAGACGTTACCGTCATCGTCGACCCTCATGAAGGAAGACGTGGTCGACCTGTCGGTCGCAGTTATGGATTCGTGGTCCCTTGACGATGTTGCGTGTCCCTTCCTCGCGGGTCGGGTACCAACCGAGGGTGCAAGGGACTGTTCGACTCGTCGCAGGCTTGATTCGTCCGCCGCTCTTCTGCGACGGGCTAGATCTGCCAGGGCTTCTTTGATGTTTGAGGCCGCTCTTACTAGGTGGTAGTGGTAGGCGGTTAGGTCCTCCTGTGAGGCTCCTGCCGCGGGTGGCTGACTCCACCGCATGGCCTCCTTGGCCCTTTTCCAGGCCTCCCGCGAAACGCCGATTATATCGCGCTCGGTTGCGCTGAATTCGGTTTCTAAGGGCTGTTCCGATCCTGCCATGCAGACTTGGGCCAGTCGTGGCTCGTGCGTCCTAGGCGTAGATCGGAAAGCTTCCCGTACCCGAGATGGTTCCTCTGTCGAGAGGGCGTGATAGTCGACTGTGTTGAAGCGGATGGACTCACCACTTTTCTCCATAGAAAAGCGCGAGTTGACGGCTCCAGATTCAGGTTCAGATTCATCCGAGAAGTGGAGGATTCCGTCTCTGTTCGCCATGAAGTTGAAGCTCCCGAACGTCAGGGTGACGCTCTTCTCCAGATCCTCGAACACCGGGCGTGATTCCGGCGAGTGAGGCGTGACTATGACGGATCCGATCCGTACAGGATTGTTCGGAGCCGTAGTCGATGGTTTCCAACGGGAGTTGGATGTCGATAAAGCCGAAGATGCCGGTGATCCAGCGCCCGCGGTCCCCACGGTCGGCGCCAATTGTCGAATCTCTGACTCCACAAATCCCTTAGGTGACCCTATCGGGTTTCGACTAGGAGAAGTCATGGGCGCTGGTGGAATCGTCGGCTAGACAGGGGGCGAGATTTACCCAGGTTCGGGGCCCTCGAAGAGGTAAAACCCTTACTCCTGCCTTCTGTCGATCTGTATTAGATGATTAGATTGGTTACAGGTTGCTCGAATCGAGAGTGGATCTCGAGTTTCAAGGCTTTTTGGTCGTGCGGTATTACTTGGTCCTCTCCTAGGGGGGCTCTTCTGGCCTTATATAGATGGCCAGGTCTCGAGTTCTACCCGGAGAGGACTCCAACCCTAGCTAGGTCGGTTACATGTTTTCTAACTTAACCCGCAAGTTTAGTGCAGGTGGGCTTCACGCGGGCCTTCTAGAGTACTTCAAAGGCGCCTCTTCTTGGGCTTTGTCCCTGGGCCTGAGAGGGGGTGTCCTTACCCGCAGGGTCCAGGATCCGTATCTTCGTCAGTTGGGTTGTGTTGAGTGGCCTGCTTGGTGGGTTTGCTCCCCGCCTGGCGGTTTATTCTTACGTGTACGGCCAAATTGGTGTATCCCTGCAGGGTTAAATCTTCTCGAGAAGCCGTGTTATCCGCGGTTATGGATGACTTGGTGAAAGTGCTGGCTAACAAGTACTCAGACAATTTACACTTAACGATGATAACTTGACTAGTAATATAGATTACCTCCACCATAAAAATGGATGTCACCTTAATCAACCGTGTGAGTTTCCTTGGGTTGCTTCCTTAGTAGGGGGTAACATTGGATGGGTATTGTTTGGTGAGTAGTTATAGTTGGTTTTGTCGCGCTATCTTATCCCTTTCTTTTAGCCGGATGTTGTAGCGCGTTTCTGTAGTTAGTTAGTGCAGCCCGCTGCCGCTTCTTTGCAATAATCCCTTCCTTTCCGTTGTACCCAAAGTATTTGTATCTTGTGATGATTGGTTACGCTGGTATCTTGTGAGTATGGTTCATCCACTTGCCAGTACTTAATAGTACTGACCCACAAATCCATTTCGTGGCTGCATATTCCACATTGCAGCCAACAGGTTTGAAGTCTGACGACATTAGCTTGAGAATCCCTCCGGCTCGGCCTGGGCAGGGATTGGACGCCATCGGTTATCTTCAGGACTCTTAGTCCCATTTGTATCTTGTCCGTAGCCGGACACTATGTTGTTTCTTCCGCTGTTATTTGGATCTTTGTATGGTATCAGTTGTATTCTTGACTCGTTTGAGTCGTCTTGTATATATCTTTTCTGTTGTTGTTGCGGATTATTCGTGAACTGTTGTAATATTATCATAAATGGCAACCTGAAATCGGTTATTATGTGGATCTTGGCGGAAATGCTAAAATCTGCATAGTGCCCGATCCCGGGGCGTCACACACAGACTGAGAGAGGCGCTGACAACCGTGGATCCAGTGAGCCCTATTTAGGTTTTGTTCACTGCAGGAGTTATCTAAGTTTAGCTCGCCACCACACTCGTAGCCGCGTAGTATTGAATGTTCAATCTACTCAGATTGTTACCGCGTGATTCAAATTTTAATAAATTCAGTTTATTTTAAGAGGCTCTATTCCGCATCTCCATGTTTCAGGCTTCAAAGGCTAAAAACAATACATGTATCGTCTGTTTACAGGTCGGGCAGATACATGTACTGCTAGAGTGGCTCTTAGGGCAAACCCAACGCCCCTCCCCCCAAATCGGACATTTCCGGCCCTTTTGGTCCGCACTAACGGATTTGGGGGAACCCCGTCCAGCGCCCCCCAAAACGGACCGGGGGGAAGGGGAACAAGCCGATTTTCCCCAAACGTGACCCAATTTTGGTCCACGTTTGGGGACGGTAAGTGGACATGCGCTCCGTCCTATCCGGCCCACCTGCCAGCCGCGCGCGCCCTCTCGGCTCCCCTCTGCCCCACCTGGCAACGACCCCTAGGACTTTGACTTATCCTTTTTAATGGGACCGCGTCGGTGCCACCGCGCGCATGCCCACTCCCGTCCACACTCTCCACCTACCAAACCCTAGCTCGTTGAGGGAAACCCTAACTCGTTGGGGCAATGTTTAAGAAGGAGAAGCCCTACGGTCCCACCCGCAATGACCACGAGGCCGGGCCCTCGAGCCGTGCAAGAGAGAGAGAGAGAGGAAGCTGGTCAGTTGGGACCACTCTCAGTGGTGTTGGGAGCATGAAGAGCCTGTGCCCTGGCTAGATGTCAAGCTGCCAGAGCAGTGGTCAAAGTGCATTTCTTGATCCCTAGTGTTTTGTGTGTTAGTTAACAATACTAATAATATTATTTATAAAGGTGTTAAGTGATGCAGATGTCTAAGTATTCATTTGCATCGAACACCGGAAAAAGGTGAAGTTAGATCAGCCCGATTTTCCATAGAAGGCAACCAGATATTTCTGGATCAACCGGAAATTCCGGTTATGGAGATCTTCTCTGAAAATGGCCACCGAAGGAAGCCAGATATTTCAAACCAAATATTTCTGGATCAACCGGAAATTCCGGTTGTGAAGATTTTCTCCGAGATTGGCCATAGAAGGTAGCCGGAAATTTTAACTAGAAATTTCTAAGGCAAAAGCGGATATTCCGGTTGGGGAAGAATCAGCGCAAAAACAACTAAGGACTGGAAGTTTCTGCTCTCTGGAGTCAACTGGAAATTTCCAACCTACCGGAATTTCCGGTTGGAAGAGTTTTGACACAGAAGTTAACCGGAAATTTGTACCGGGAGAAACCGAAATTTCCGGTTTTGTCAACTGCTGTCGAATCTCAGATCTAAAGCAGAACAACTAACCGGAATTTCTGGTTGAAGTTTGAACCAAAATATCCAACTCCAATTTTTGCATCCAACGGCCAAATTTATGTAGGGGGTATAAATACCCCTCCTTCTTCCCCAAGAGCTCTAGTTCGTGCAAGACATTGATTGCACATTTATTGAGCTCAACAAATCCAAGATTTATCCCAATCCCTCCACCCAAACTCGTTGATCTTTCGAGAAACGAAGGAGAAGGCCCCGATCTACTACTTCACCAAGCTGTTCTTCATTCCCCCCAGTCACTTGAGGGAATTTAGTCTAGGGTTTCCTTGTGGAAAACCTAGACCCCGTTGCAACTTACTTGTTTATTGTTGGTGATTCTTGGGAGCCCCCAATTCGGTTGTGGGTGTGTGCCTCAAGTTCACTGTAAAGAATTCGATTTCTGCCTCAAAGGAAATCAATAGTGGAAGGTGAACTAGGCCTTTGTGGCAAGGTTAATCAGAGAATAGGGTGAGCCCTTTTTGGCGTTGAGTATGTCTTTGTGGCGAAACTTACACCCCTCCAACGAGACGTACTCCCCTAAAAAAGGGGAACTCGAGATTACATTCTTGTCTCCGCGTGCTTCCGTTATCGGTTACCTTGTTCCATCTCCTTTACTCTGTGTTTGTATCTTGCTTATTGTTGTTCTTTTCATATAGGTAACTTCAGCATAGGTGCACATACTAACCGTTCAAGTGGAATTTGAGCTCCGGCATGTTCCAATGCTGCTCGTGTCACCGTACGACACGCCTGAAAGTACAAGGATGCCTCATAGAGGGGGGTTGAATAGGCGCTTTAAAATAATTACGGTTTAGACTTGAATAAATGCGGAATAAAACTAGCGTTTAATTTATCAAGCACTAAACCTAAACAAGCTAGATTTACCTATGTGCACCAGCAACTTATGCTATACAAGGTATATAACTATGATAGCAATATATGACTTCAAGCACGATGGCTATCACAAAGATAAATGCATAAGTAATGATTTAGGGTATAGAAATAACCGAAGCACAAGGAGACACGATGTGATTCCCGAAGTTCCTTCCCAAGGGAAGTACGTCTTCATTGGAGGGGTGTGGAGCCGTGGAAACCGGTTGCTCTCTTCTTTTTTGCGACGTGAAGCTACACGTTTCTACAAGTGATAGCAATTGGCATCGATCTTTTGCTTCCTTTTCTATTTTTTGATTTTATCTTTTTGATGATTCCAAAATGCCAATGCCTACTTGAAGCTATTCTCTCATAAGTGCCAAACACGCACTCTTGGTGCCACTAATTCGATGTCAAGCGATGTAAAAGAGCTAGTATGAATGGGCAAGGTACACAAACAATGGGTTAGTTCAAGCGGAAACAAGTTATACCTATCTTGTGGACGATCTCGGACTTGCGACTGGTGGTTGTCGATGTCGCGTCGATCCGTTGGTGTAGATACGTAGATGATGTTGTGGGCTTCGCGTGGAAACTTGAATCACTCAAATCGGACCAACAACGACAAAGAAAAACACGTTTGAAAATCTGTCCAAGAATCGAAGAGTAGGATTTTTCTGAGATTTTTGCTTAATTTAGAAATTCCTGCCAAATTCAAGAAAATTTTGGACAAATTCGAGGAAAGTGGATGAATAGAAAGGTGGGGAATAGCTCGAGCAACAAATCCACGGAACAAATCCATGAAAAACTCAACAAATCCACAGATCGGTTGAAATCCCTTTTTGCCTATTTTCGGTGAAAATTTTGAATTTATGGTGGTAGAAGAAAAATTGGGCGGAAAAGAGGGTAGTGGGGGTCGAATTCATGTCAATCTAGCTCTGGATACCAGATGATATGGAGGGTAAACCTCTAGGGTGGTCCGATCTTCACGAATCGACCAAGAACACGAAGAACGAACAATGAACACGATGAAAACGAGAGGGGAACGGGGGGGGGGGGAGTCGGGTGAAATCAAGGGGGAAACGTGGGAAATAAAGGGGATATAACTAGTAAGAACCGAAGAACCCCAAATCTCCCGTCAACTAAACCCCGAGGGCCGCCTACGGGACGATCAATCCAGCTGAACTCACCTTATCGGAAACCGCTTCACACCCGTGGCCGGTCCACCACGCCAATAGAACCTCAAGGGTTAGTTGAGGAAGATTGGGCAATCCCTAACTGAATCCCAAGGGGAAAGGATAGGTAATTGAGGTGGATCTTGATATGGTCCTAGGTACATATCATAGGAGTAGCCTCACAAGAGGAGTCACCTCACAAGAGGGATATAAGAGCAAAGCTCGAAGTTCTTAATTCATCTCTAACCCTAGATCTGAGATAGGGAAGTTTATTTATAGCCTAGTGCCAAGGGGTAGGTGGGAGGAGGAGATACAAGGGTCGAAGGCCCGAAAGTTGGCTCGCAGGCCGTGCTCGAACGGAGGCTCCGGTGGTTTTACCGGAGGTACCGGTGGTCCCACCGGAGGTTCCGGTGGTGGCTCCGCTACGTGCACACCGAAGGGGTTTTTGGCGGAGGAAACACCGGAAGCTCCGCCTCCTGGTACGGGCCACCGGAGGTTCTGGTGCAGGTTCCGGTGCAGGCTCCACTACATGCACACGGAAGGGGTTTTTGGCAGAGGCGGCACCGGAAGCTCCGCTTCCTGGGGAAGGGCGGAAGCTCCGGTGCTTTCACCGGAGGCTCCGCCACCTGGGGCTTCTTTCCTTCTTCTTCTTGCGCTGCCTGGTTCTCTTCGGTCTCCTTTCCCATCCTTTTGGCCACCGTCTTGGTCATTCTCGGCATGTTCTTGGGGTCCACTCGACGGTGTGTAGCTGATCACGCATAGAGTATTTCCATGAGGTAGCGCACCATTCACCAAGTCACCGAAAGCATGAAGAGAGAGGAGTGAGTTCACCTTATCATGTATTGCCTTTGCTCATGATCTTGTTAGTGGTCCACTTGGTGGAATAGGGTGTGCTGCATCACAAACTCTACACGACGGAGCCTTCAGAGCCTTATAGGCGGTCCCTCCCTACTTGGCCCATTCCAGGCCCGCTAGTCTCGCTGGCACTCATGCCTTCCTCCTGGGCCTTGGTACTGCCATTGTGTCCATCGTGGGCTGGGGGTGGTCGTTGACAATTCCCTCCCACTTTTTCCCGCTTGTCCCCAAGCAGGCACTTGCGGGAACTGCTGGTAAAGACGCTCCTTGTCCTCCCATGTTGCGAGTTCATTTGGAGCTCCACTTCACCAGACGCGCACCTGCGCCACCGTGCACTGTCCATCTTGACGAGCGCACCGCTGGAGGATCATCTCAGGGACTTGGAATGCGGCATCGGGTTGCAGTAGATGAGGAAGAGCTTGCTGTCCCAGGCGCATGCAGGCCTAGAGCAGAGAGACATGAAACACCGGGTGGATGCAGCTATGTTGCGGTAATTTCAGCTTGTAAGCAACGACACCAATACGTTCCAGCATGCGGAAGGGCCCGAAGTACTTGAAATAGAGCTTGTGGTTAGCACGACGCTCGACGGAGACCTGCAAGTAAGGCTGGAGCTTGAGGAAGATTTCATCCCCCACGGTGAAAACGCGCTCGATGCGGTTCTTGTCCGCCTGATGCTTCATGCGTTGCTGCATTCGAAGGAGATGTTGGCAGACTGAAGCAATCACCAGGTGCCATTCCTGCAACCAAGACTGGACATCCAAGGGCACGAAAGTGTCAAATTCAGAAATGCCAAAGTACCGTGGTTTCCTTCCATAAAGAACTTCAAAGGGGTATCTTCCTAGGGACGCGTGCCAGCTCGTGTTGTACCAGAACTCGCACAGCGGCATCCATTTTCTCCATTTATTTGAGTGTGAACTTATGAAGCAGCGAAGGTAGCATTCAATCGATTGGTTGACTCGTTGGTTTGTCCGTTTGTTTCAGGGTGACTGGTTGTACTCATCCGCAGCTGTGTTCCAGTCGCTCTGAAAACCCCTTGGCAAAAGCTTCTTGCGAACACAGGATCACGGTCCGACACCAGGGACTTGGGCATGCCATGGAGGCGGAACACATTGTCGACAAACCTCTCTGCAACAATACTTGTTGTGTACGGGTGCTTCGGGGGAATGAAGTGAGCATATTTCGACAGCTTATCCACGACGACCAAGATGCAATCAAAGTGGCGAGACGGGGGAAGTCCTTCAATGAAATCCATGGTGGCCATCTCCCACGGCTCTGACGGCACCAGCAACAGCTGCAGTAATCCTGGAGGAAGAACACACTCTAGTTTGGCCTTCTGGCAGATTTCACATGTTTGCACATAGTCCTTGACAACCTTCTTCATTCCCACCCATTTTAACAAAGAAAACAATCTCCCGTAGGTGACTGGCCTCCCTGCGGCCTGTCGTGAAACTCCGATATGAGCCTCCTTTGAAACTCTGGACCACTACCAATCCTGATCCTGCCGTCATAACGGAGCAACCCTGCGCTGAGAGAAAAGTGTGGCACCGATGCCGGATCCACCAACAGTTTATGAATCACACCTTGCACATACTCATCAGTAACGTAGCTATCTTCCAACTCATCCAACCAAGCTGGTTTGAGAGTAGTAAATGTAAAAATCTGGGATGAGTCGACTGGTTTGCGAGAAAACGCGTCGGCAGCTCCATTATTGATCCCCTTTTTGTACACGACCTTGTACCGCAAGCCCATCATCTTGGTTAGCGCCTTCCACTTCCAGTTAGTATGGAGACGTTGATCCGTCAAGTGCGTCAAGCTTTGGTGATCGGTACGGATCAGGAATTCGCCCAATTGCAGGTATGATGTCACTATTCGACTGCGAGCGGGATCACGAGATACTCCTTCTCATACACTGACATACACATGTTGCGAGGCCCCAATGCTCGACTGACTGACGAATGCCACCGGGTGCCCCTTCTACGAAAGTACTGCCCCGATGCCTAAGTCAGAGGCATCCGTGTCAACGACAAACTGCTGCGAGAAATCAGAAAGAGCGAGAACAAGGGCTGAAATCAGAGCTCATTTCAACATCTTGAACGCAATGGCCGTGTCCTCTGACCAGATGAACAATGACCCTTTCTTCAGTAAGGCCGTGAGCGGGCGGCTGATGATCGCGTAGTGGCGAATAAACTTCCTATAATAGCCACCAAGTCCCAAAAATCCCCGCAGGTCCTTCACATTTTCCGACTGCGGCCATGAACATACTATCTCGATCTTGGACTCGTCAGTCGATACACCTTGTTCCGAGATCACATGTCCCAAGTACACGATCTTATGCTGAGAGAAGGCACATTTTGATCTCTTGACTTGCCACTGTTCCTTGTGCAGAATCTCAAGAATGACACGGATGTGTTCCAAGTGGTCTTCCATCGAAGCACTGTAAATCAGGATGTCGTCGAAGAAGACCAAGGCGAATTTGCACAAGACTGGGACGAGTGCGGCGTTCATTGCATACTGGAAGGTGGCCGGTGCACCACTGAGACCAAAATCCATAACCTTAAATTCGTAGTGGCCTTGTATGCTTCCCCCGACCTCGACAATTTCCGTAACCTGTTGCTTAGACTCTAAATCAGAGTGCTACAAATCGGAGTGTTGCATACATTCGAGCATTTTCTTGACGATATGTAACTGGATCGTATTCTTGCACTGATGTTCCCGTGTGTACTTCTCCCCACAATGAAACATAGGCCCTTCGCTCCGCAGTAGGCCTTGAGACTAGACCAACGATCATCTGGGGGCGGCTTGCTACCTTCCATCGTTCTCTTTTCCTCTACCAACTTGGACACCCAGCGAGCTGGAGGAGGTGGCGGCAACGACATTACTACAGGTCGGCAAGACACAGTAGATGGTGTCTGTGGAACATTGAGACAATTGCTCCCATCCCCAGTTCCTTGTACGACAGGGCCGAGATCACTTGGCTGCTGAATCGCGACCAGAATTCTCACAGTGGGCTTCAATCCATCAAGGAATGGAGTCAAGTTGTGTAGGGGGTCACTGTGATCCTCATACACAACCAATTGATACATCAAGTCGGAGAAGCGCTTCACATAATCTTCGACAGTCCCTGTCTGCGAGATCTTAAACAACCTCCTCAACAGCACTTGGTGTTGGTTTCCCATGAACCGAGCCTCAACTGCTTGCGCAAACACCCCACTCCGGTACGGGCACCTTGGTCAGGTAAGCCTCCAGCCATGTCGCCGCCGCGCTAGTGAATTGCGATGATGCGTACGACATCCAGTGAGTTCTAGGTGTTCCACATCGTTGGAAGTATTCCTCCGCACGACGCTGCCACAACTGAGGATTTGCGCCCTCGAATTGCGGTAGCTCGACACGGAGAGTAGAATCATCGGTAACTGCAGTTCCAGGATTCGACAATTTTTTGGTTCCGAGTTCCGATTCATACCAGTGTCCAGGGTGGACGTGTCCATGGAGCACGCCAGCGAAACTCTACACGACGGAGCTGGGCGGTTCCTCCCTACTTGGGCCATTCCGGGCCCTCTAGTCTCGCTGACACTCCTGCCTTCCTCCTGGGCTTGGTACTGCCGTCGTCTCCATCGTGGGCTGGGGGTGGTCGTTGACAGGTGATGGCGACCGGGAGATCTGGGATGCGCGCATGGCCGGCTCTACGATTTCAGAGGCCCCAGGGCGAGCCTCATGAATGGTCCCCAAACAAAAGAATACTGGATTTCGCATATCAATGGACAAAACTACTGTAAAGCAATAGAAATAAGCAATTTTCATTAGGACCGAGTATCTAAATATTTTTATCTTTGTTCTAAACCACGTATCATGGAACCTACAACGCACTAGAAAGTGAATAGCTTACTAACAAACGTCCATGTCTACAGGGAAGTTAAAAACATGTCATATTTAGTAACGATGAGAGTAGGTTGATCCATAATTGACACGACAGACCGACTCCTGCCCCCGCGTCGCCCTCCTCTGGCGACACGGGGGGCTAACCCTAGCACGCCGGCGGCGGCCCCCTTCCCGCCCTTCCTCCGCTTCGCTGCTGCCGGAGGAGCGCCGGCGCACAACCGCTGCGCGCCTCCATGATGGCTGGCGACGGTGCTGCTCCTTGGCGGCAGGGGGCTTGGGCAGCTGCGGCGGCTGGCTGGTCGCCGGCGGGCGGCCGACGGTTCCGTCGTGGCAGCACCCCTCCTGGTAGACGGTGATGAAGGTGCTCGGGCTGGGGGTGGTGGAGATGGTGGTGTGCCTGCTACAGTGCGGCGACAGGGACTTTACGGGTCCAAGACGGGCCCGGCCAGGCCAGGCTCGTTTTCCTGGTTGCAAACACCCACTGAAGTTCAGGGAAGAATGGATTGAGTTCGTAGCACCTGTAGCCCTAGATAATGTAGGAGTTCCTTTCTTCCACCTAAAAGCTGTGTGATCCATTTATTTTCCAAACTAAAGAACCTTAAGCATGAAATACATATATGATTGCTGGTTCTGTTTTTCCTACAACTTTGAAACATGCCACTGAAAGCATGTGTGCCTGTGTACGCACTTTGTTACAAACTTTTGCAAAATAGGTTGGAAGAATTTCTTTTGCGTGTCTTGCGATCAGTGCTCTTGTCCGAGCAGGGTTTTGTTTGACCTGATGATACCGCCCGTGGGTATTGCGCATCATATGCCCTCTATGATAGTTCGGACTGTTTGGTTCTTAGGGTCATATACTTCTCTGTCAATTTTAGTTCCGAAATTGTGGTACGATTGCTTCAGACTAAGCCAAAGTATTGGCCATATTTGTTTTTGCATATCCTGATAACCTAGTTTAGGCATGTTTGACAAATAACGTGGCAAACTTTTTCACTATTTTTGAACCACACAATGACACTCCAATCTTTTATTTACCATATCTAATCCCGTCCCAGTTTACCAATCATTTTCATTATTATCTTGTCACGACATAAGAAATGAAATCTCCCACACACGAACGGCTTGCATCAGCTGATCGTTGTTTTGGCTAGCATGCGGGAAGTCAAGAAACCAATGCCTGTGTCCGCAGAGGCCCCTACTCATATACTCCCTCCGTTCCATATTAGATGACTTCCATTTGTCTAACTATAGATGTATCTAGACATGTTTTAGTCTATAGGTACATCCATATTTGGACAAATGAAAGTCAAGTATTTTGAAACGGAGGGAGTATATCTTAAATCCTATAGAACTTTGAAGAAAAAATTCATGAAAATTTTGATTTCACAACATAAGTGCCCCCCAGTCAAACAATGTGCCCCAGTGTAATTTTTTCCTGGGTTTGCCCCTGTGCCTTCAAGCATGTGAACTTATAAAAGGGTAAAACGAAGATGATATGTAATAGTCCGCAGCAGCTGTAGATGTACAACCATCCTCGTATCAGTGATTGATCAATTTTGTACAAGATTTTTCACGGCACACAGAAAACGTACATTGCATTTTGATGTCTTGTTGCCCATGGGAGAGCTGGAGAAAGAAGAGGAGGGGAATGCCCGGGAGCGGTGATGATCGTCATGGCATTGTGGGCGGCGGAGGAGATGGGTTGCTCCGGCTGGTCAAGCTCAGACCTCTGCTAGTGGTGTCACCTGTTAGGTTTTTTCACAATACGGTCTAACCCCTATTCCTCGACCCTTTTCCGTGGTGCCGCTCACAATGATCAATTTGAGGCTACGGGTTAGGGACCTTTATATATAGTGCTTATCCCAGTTTTATTTAAACAGTAATTCTGCAGATAATTATTCCAGAAACTCCAGGTTAACCAAACCAATCACGATCATCAGTAACCATCTAGGAGTCTCAATCTGCAATTAGTCCCACGAGCACACGTGTGTGAGTCACGTGCCGAATTTGAATCTCGATCCAAATTCACAGGCTTTAATCAATTCATATAGCCAACATATGAACAACCTGACTTTCCACTCTATACTGTTCCCGGGTATAATTCCAGCATATTCGTATACACTGTGTTCCAGTATAGCCGTACCGGCTTCCTTAAGTATATTTCTTTAAGTCAATTCCACATCATTAATTCCATGTTATTTCCATGATACTTCCACGCTGAAGTGTAATTCCGGTCAATGTAGTAGCCATACAAAATGTTGCAAGCCATAAATTCCTACATCACCGGAGGACGGAGCCAGGCACCGAACTCTCACAAGCGTTGGCGCACTGCCTCTGGGCGTGCCACTGCCAGCAGTGTAAAAGCTACACCGCGACGGCTGTTTGGGTGCCAGTTCTGCAGCTCCCGGGCGCCTTGTCCCACCATCCCGCGTGAGGTTCCGAGGCCAGTGTGGTGCTGGAGTTAAGGAGCAACCAAAACAGCTCTGACCGCGGTACTAGACCTTTGTATTGTAAAAGCTCAAGATTTTGCAGTAGTTTGTTTAAGGAATTCGTATTTCAACACATTTGTCAACGAAACCCCAAGGATTGACTCTGGGTAGGATTAAAATTTGGATGCTAAAGTATTGACGGTGCTGGCGGTGACATGGGCCCACATGGCGTCCTCGACATGGCGATATAGGGTTTCTCCATCCGGCCGTTCTGCTGCCTCTCGAGTCCGTACGGAACTGCCTCGTCGTTCTCGCCATCCTTGCCGGAGGAATCGTACTAGGACGCCGGAAACTGAGCTCGCCACCCGCTTCTTCGTCGCCGTCGGACGTGATGCGCCTTTCCCGACCCCTCCACGAGCTCGGGGGGTGAGCCAATGGTTCGAACAAACCCTCCTCTTCGCCCCCCCTAATGCTTTCGCCTTCGTTAGCGCCAATTTCGGCGACCATCGACACCTCACAGCCGCCAATCGACTCATGAATCCTCCGCGCTTTCGATGCGCGAGACCTCGAGCTTCGGAGGGCTGTCTCCATCCGTGGCGACCGCCAAATTTGTAAAAGCCAAAGCGTAAGGCAGGAGCCAAAGCGTAAAAAGTGTGCCATCGCGCCGTGGAACCGGGATGGAAGCGGGTGAGGAGACAGGCGACTTCGGCGGTCCACGGTGCCGCCGCGACGGCTTCGTGGTTGCCGCCGGCCATCTCCCCCGAGGGCGTTTCTGGGCGCTCTCCGCAGACGGCGATGACGAGTCCAGTGCTGACGAGGTGGACGCGGGCGTTCCCTCGCTGGGTTCGCCTTCGTCGCTGGGCTACTGCTGTCGGACTCCTTCGACGTCTGAATCAAGGGATCTGGAAGATGGACGCAGAGGAAAAAGGGAAGAGAAGAGGAGGCAGCAGCGCTGGGCGGCGTTGCATTTTCTTCGTTCGAACTCGCCGGTAAGTTCTGAGGTTTCGACACCGTCCCCTCCTTCGTCTTCCATGTTCGAGGATCAAGTGCGGCCCGTCAAACTACCGGCCTTCCCCCCTACTACATACGTGCTAGAGGCGGACGGACAGCCATGGTTTGCCGTGCGTCGGCTTAGAGGCAAAATACGACACGTTCTCGACGGCGAACCGTCGCCGTCGGTGAGCTCTGCCTGCGTCATCAATGGCGATCGTTTTTTGAATCACGATCCGTACATCTCGCGTGGCGTTGCGGGCCGCATCACCAGAATCCGCATGGGCCTTTACAGGTCGCATAAACGTAAGCCTCGGTCACTGGGCCATACGGGCCCACACCGTCGCATCGAGTGGTCGTACAGAAAGAACAGCCGCCTAGGGTTCGTCCATCGAACGCAAGCAGCACCGGTTCTTGCGGCTATGGCGAACCAGGGTGGAGGCGGTGGCGGATATGGTGACGGTCGGGGCTTCGGACGTGGAAACTACGGCCCCCCCAACCGTGGCGGGGCGCCGCCGCGTTTCTACCAAGGAGGACCGAGCAACAACGCGGGGCAGGGGCAGAGGAACGGCGACTTCCCGCCGGCTAACGCCCCCGCGTTCGGCGGGTTTAATGCGGGCGCTGGTTTCGGCCAACAAGGAGGAGTTGGCGGCGATCGTTTCCGCCGCCCCTATAACTACGGTGGCCGGGGATTCAACCGTGGACGTTCGAACGCGAACTACCGCGGGAGGGGTCGGGGTCGCAGTCCCGTCCCAGCTCCGGCTGCAGTGGGCGGCTCTGTTGACTTGCGCGAGGATACCGTGGCCGCCGTGGTGAGGCAGGTCACCGCAGCGCTCCGGGCCCAAGGCGCGCCGGTTATGCAGCAGGCACCGGCCACAGCTGCAGCACCACCCGCACCCGTGATGCAACAGGCCGCTGCGGTGCAGGTGCCTCCGAGTTCTTCTGCTCCGCGAACGGCTACGCTAGCATCTGGCTCCGTTGCTCTGCCGGTTACTGGAGCAGATTTCATGGCTGCACGGCGTCATGCGTCTGGCAATACGACTAGAGCTGATGGGGTCCAACCACGGTTGCAAACGGCGACGGTGAGTACGGACGTGTCTTCTGTTCCTGACAGTGATGATGATCTGGTTACGAAAAAGGCAAAGAAAGATAAGGCTAAGTGTTTTAAATGTGGTGTGCAGGGTCATGTGAGTGCGGACTGCACTGTTATTGTATGTGAATATTGTGAGGGCTCTGGACATGAGCCCGAGGACTGTCATCTTCTCACTGCCACGAAACAGCAAGTTATCACGCATGGTTTCATTGATGAGCGTCTGATGTTCTATGAGGCAGTGGTTACGGCGTCTTATAAGCCGAAGATTGATTCTGCTAGGCTGGGTAAGCTTACTGTTACGGGAGGAACGCTTTCCGTTGAGGATGTCATTATTCAGTTGCAGAGATTGGTACCGTCTGATCAGTTCAAATGGGAAGTGGTTGAGGTGGAAGACAATGTGTTCAAAGTGTCTTTCCCATCCAGGAGCGAGCTTGATCGCATGACTGTTTTTGGGGCTTGCCATATTCCTAATAGCCCATGTGTGATTACAGTCGAGGTTTGGGCGGCTGTATTTAAGCCCCTGTGGACTCTGCCTGAGATCTGGATTAGGGTCTCCGATATCCCCTCTTCTCATCGGGGCGATTTTCTGTTATTGTGGAGTCTTGGCTCTCTGTTTGGCAAAACTATTAAAGTGGACATGAAGTTCACTAGAAAGCATGGTGTTCTTCGGATTTTAGTGGGGTGTATGGACTTTACAGCGATCCCGGATGAATGGCCTGTATTCATACGAGACGGTTTTTATGAGTTGAAGTTTTCTGTTGAGAACCCCAATTCCGATGAGGAGGTTCCTATGGCGATTGATTCTGGTAAGGAGGACCGTGATGAGAATGATAACGATGGTTCTGGTTCTAATGATCATGGGCATGCTGATGTTTCGGATAAAGGAAAAGCTAAAGAGACGAACTCAGTTGGTTCCATTGGGTTGTCTTCTGGTGGCGGTAGCGGCAAGCAGGTGGATACCAACGGCGTGCAGAAAACGTTCTCTCCCGGCGTGGTTTTGTCTCCTACTGTGGCTAGGTCAGTTAAGGAGGCTTACGGTCACATTTGGTCTCTAGGGCAGCGACAGGAACAGCAGCTGCCCGCCGTGTCTTCCGCCAGGGGTGCGCTCGGAGGATCTGCCTCCGTTCGGCTCGAGGGAGAGGGGGATGCACCGGCACCCCCGAGCGCTGTCTGTGTCCCTCGCGTGCATGTGCCACACGCTGGGGCTGCGGCCCCCAGGTCCGTCTCGGGTCGCAGTGGCTTCGTGGTCGATGGTCTGCAGGCGGCAGATGGAGGGGCGGCTAGCTCCGAGCCACTCTCGGGCCGGCTTGGCAAGCCCAATGGCGGGGCTTCACGTTTGGCTGCGGGGGGTCGGGGTGATGCGTCGCCGCGACTTTCACCTTCAGCGAGGTCTGGCGCTGGTGACGGGTCCGTCCCGGTCGCTAGATGCCTTGATGTGGCGTTCAGCGGGGTGGCGGCACAACCACCACAACCAGGCGGGTTGGGTGGGGCTGTGCTGCGAGCTACTGCCGCCGGGAGTGTTTGTTCTTCGCCCCAACCATGCGGGTTGGGGATGGTGGCTTCGTCCCCGAGCTCGGCCAGGCCTACCGAGGCCGAGGTTTTGGCTTATGCGGGCATCACCGCGGCGGAGATGGAGGTACGCTCCAGTCCTCGGCTGCGAGCCAAGCCCGACGCGGATATGCCCCAGGAGCAGCGGGCAATGGCTTTGGCGGAAATGAAGGATCTTGCCTTCGTCGCAGGTACTTCTACCTCTTCTAGTTTGTCATTACTTTCTTTCTCGCATTCTGATATTAAGGCTAGAGCGGATAAACTTGGGGTTTCTTTGGGGAAAAATAAAGATCAAATTCGTTCCTCTATTGCGGGTATTTTGGACACGGAGCGTTCTAGAACTATCACATATCTTAATAGGAATATTGAGGATGATCCTTTAAATTCTAAATCCAGTTTGGTTCTAAGAAATGCGTCTGATTTGAGTGAAGATCTCGATACTTTTGATGTTGAATCAACAGAGGATCAAACGGATCTTCTAACTACTTTGAAAACGGTTAAACGTAACCGGAAGAAAGTAGGTGGCTGTTCGGCTAAGCTTAGAAGAAGTGATAGAATTAAAAAATTTAAAAATTAAAATGAGAGGGCTTATTTGGAACAGTAATGGATTCGGTGACCATGCCAAACACCAGGCGGTTAATGAGTTCGTTAAAGAACATGAGTTAGATTTTATTGCTTTACTTGAAACAGGTAGATCTACATTTGATACTCATTTTTTGCAATTTCTTGCCGGGGGGAAATGTTTCACTTGGTTTTGTCTTCCGCCTCAGGGCCGTTCTGGGGGGATGTTGATTGGTTTCAATGATGCAAACCTCAAGGCACAAACCGTTGTGTCTGGAGATTTTTGCGCTAAGTTTCATATTAAGACTAAAAATGATGGATTCTTATGGGCCTTTGTGGTGGTTTACGGAGCAGCACAAGATTCAAAGAAACCAGAGTTTTTAGCGGAATTAGTTCGTATTTGCGAAAACGAACCACTTCCGATCTTGGTGGGAGGGGATTTTAATATTATCAGACGGCAAGAAGAAAAGAGTAATGATAATTTTAATGCAAGATGGCCTTTTATTTTTAATGCCATTATCGAAAGTTTAGATTTGAAGGAGTTGCGTTTGTCTGGAAGACAATATACTTGGGCTAGTTGGGGAGACAACCCGACCTATGAGAAGTTAGATCGCTTTCTTGCTAGTGTTGAATGGGAACAGAAATACCCCCTGGTGTCGGTGCGTGCTTTGACCAGATCGGGGTCAGATCATACTCCGTTGATTTTAGATTCTGGGGCTCAGGCGCATGTCGGTAACAAGAGTCATTTCTCTTTTGAACTTTCTTGGATGCGCCAAGAGGGTTTCTTCGAACTGGTGAGACGAGAATGGATATCGATCCATCTCGGCGATAACCCAGTTGAGAGATGGCAAAATAAAATTAGACATTTGCGCCAGTTTCTGCGCGGATGGGCAAAAAACTTGAGTGGCGAATACAAAAAGCAGAAAGATAAATTAACACTTCTGATTGACCAACTAGATATTAAAGCTGAAACCATTCCTTTATCTGCGGCCGAACGGGCGGCTAAAAAGGAAGCGGGCTTAGCTAAATTAAAACGAGACGAAGAATCTAAGTGGGCACAAAGAGCGAAAGTTAAATATATCCAAGAGGGTGGGAGTAACACGAGGTATTTTCATCTTATTGCTAATGGGAAGCATAGAAAAAAGAGGATTTTTCAGCTCGAACAGGACGAGGGTACGATAGTAGGAGAGGCAAACCTGCGGGTTTTCATCTCTGAATATTATAAGAAATTGTTCGGTGCACCGGCACCGAGTCATGTGTCTTTGATCGAAGAGATGACTGATGATATACCGCAGATTTCCCCTGAGGAGAATAGTATTCTTACATCTCGTTTTACCGAAAAGGAAGTATTTGATGCTATTTCTCAAATGGAGAAGAATAAAGCTCCGGGGCCAGACGGGTTTCCTGCGGAGTTTTATCAAAAGTTTTGGGCGGTAATCAAGTATGATTTGATGGATATGTTTCGACAGCTTTATGAGGGGGACTTATCTCTCTTTAAGCTTAATTTTGGGGTTATTACGTTGCTTCCTAAAAAAGAAGATGCGAGTCGTATTGAGCAATATCGTCCTATTTGTCTTTTAAACGTCAGTTTCAAAGTGTTCACTAAAGTAGGAACTAATCGGGTAACATTTATTGCGAGTAGAGTTATTCGACCAACGCAATCTGCGTTCCTACCAGGCAGAAATATTTTAGAGGGAGTAGTAGTCTTACACGAAACGATTCATGAGTTGCATCGGAAAAAGATGGACGGGGTTCTGTTTAAAATCGACTTTGAAAAAGCATATGATAAGGTGAACTGGTACTTCCTACAGCAAGTGTTGAGGATGAAAGGTTTTTCATCGGTTTGGTGTGAGTGGGTGGCTCGTTTTGTACAAGGAGGAAGTGTGGGTATTAAGGTGAATGATGACATCGGTCATTATTTCCAAACTCTGAAAGGATTAAGGCAAGGAGATCCTTTATCTCCTATTCTTTTCAACCTGGTGGTTGATATGTTGGCTATCATAATTGAGCGAGCAAAGGAGGATGGGCAAGTTGGCGGGTTGATACCACACCTTGTCGAAGGAGGGGTTTCAATCCTTCAATATGCGGATGATACGATCCTCTTCCTTGAACACGATATACAAAAAGCCTTAAATATGAAGCTCATTCTTGTGTTGTTTGAGAGATTATCGGGTCTCAAGATTAACTTTCATAAGAGTGAGATTATTTGCTTTGGAGAAGCAAAGAACTCACAAGACGAGTATCGTCAAATTTTCGGTTGTGAAGTAGGAAGTCTCCCGTTCAAGTATCTTGGTATCCCGATACACTTTAGAAAATTGTCTAATAAAGAGTGGAAACCGGTGGAGGATAGGTTCGAGAGGAAACTGAGCTCTTGGGCCGGAAAACTATTATCCTATGGGGATCGCCTCATTCTAATTAATTCCGTCCTGACAAGCTTGCCTATGTTTCTTCTCTCTTTCTTTGAAATTCCGATTGGGGTGAGGAAGCGACTTGATTTTTATCGATCTAGATTTTTTTGGCAAAGTGATTCTAAGAAACGAAAATACCGTCTTACAAAATGGAATATTGTATGTCGACCAAAAGACCAGGGCGGTCTAGGAATTGAGGTTTTAGAGATTAAGAACATGTGTTTGTTGAGTAAATGGCTGTTTAAGATGTTGCATGAGGAAGGAGTATGGCAGGAGTTATTATCTAATAAATATCTAGGGGATAAAACGTTATCTCAAGTAGAGGCAAAACCGTTAGATTCTCCATTTTGGAAGGGGATCATGAAGGTAAAACACGAGTTCTTTTCACGTGGTAAGTTTGCACTCGGGAATGGTCAAAGTATTCGGTTTTGGGAGGATACATGGTTAGGTGATGAACCGTTATCACAATCATATCCGTCGCTTTTCAATATAGTGGTTCGTAAAAATGTAACGGTGGCTGAAGTCTTATCACGCAATCCTCTAGACATACGGTTTAGGAGGACTATTTCTGGTGATAGAAGAGATCTTTGGCTGCATTTGGTCGAGAGATTGATGGGTGTATCCCTAAATAATGAAACGGATTTGTTCCGTTGGAAATTAACTATCGACGGATCGTTCTCCGTAAAATCATATTATGCAGACTTATTACATGGTTCTACAAGATTTTTGCGAAAATACTTGTGGAAATTGAAGGTCCCCCTAAAAATCAAAATTTTCTTATGGTTCTTTAATAGAAAAGTGGTTTTAACCAAAGATAATTTGTTGAAAAGAAATTGGATTGGATGTAAAAAGTGTGTGTTTTGTGATACAGATGAGACTGTGGAGCATTTGTTTATTTCCTGCCATTTTGCTCGCGATATTTGGCGTTTACTCCACTTTACTTTTAATATTTATCCACCTACTAACATTGCGCATATGTTTGGTAGCTGGCTAAATGGTATTGACAGAAAAACTAAGGCACGTATTCGTGTCGGGGTGCCTGCTTTCCTATGGGAGATTTGGAACAGTCGGAATGATGTAATTTTTAACAAACGAAACAATGTTCACTTTTTGCAGGTTGTAAACAAGGCGGTATATTTCTTACAGACCTGGTCCTTCCTTCTCCCTGTCGACCAGCGAGGACTTATGGATTCAGGCTGTACCCGGCTGCTGGGGGTCGTGCGGGCTATCTACAGCCGGGGTGGGTGGCTTAACGCAAGACGGATAGATGCATAATCTACTTTTGCTTATTTTCGAGTGGCTGATCTTTGTGGCCACCTTATGTGATCCGTGATATGTAACCGAATTTGGATACAAATATTTTATATCTTTAATAAAGCCAGGCTGTGTGCATCAATTTGATGTAGAGGCCGGGGCAGACGCTCCCATTTCTAAAAAAAATCTCCATGGCCGTAGCTTATGTGGAGAGAAGAAGACAGAGAGTGAGACGAGCAGGTGTGCGCGCGCTGCTGGGCCGGACCTTAGATGCATACGAGTCTTTTCTTTTTGGAAAGTATCGTATCGGATGGGATCGGATTGGAAACCGACTCGAACCTGGTTGCGTCTTTTCTTTTTGGAAAGTATCGTATCCGACTCGAACTCGAACCTGGTTGCGTTCAACTTAAGCGACTCAAACGTCGGTTCGATTCGACCGTAATAAACTCCAACCCTCCCGAACACAACCCAAATCCTATTCTGATTTGCGCGAAATCGACAAACCCTAAGCTGATTCGCGCGAAAACGAATCGAGCCAGAGCCCCAAAACCTCGACCTTTCGCCGCCGCTGCAAAAGCTCGCCGTCATGCCGCGCCACCGCCGCCACTGCAGCCGCCTCCGCCGCTGCCTCACCGTCGCCGGCGGGGTTGGCGGACTGCTCTTACTTTCCGGAGCCCGCACCACGTTCTCCTCGCCGGGGTTGCTCTCCTCGCCGGGGTCGCTCTCCCTCGGCACTTGGCAGCCCCAGCAGCCGCACTTCTTCCCGCCGCCGGAGCTGCTCCTCCCCCCGCCGCCGGAGCTGCTCCTCTCGGAGGCGCCCACGCGCCAGCCATCCGAGGCGGACATCTCCTTCGCGCGGCGCCTACTTCCCGTCCGCCGTGGCGCCGACGAGCAATCGCCGCCGCCTGAGCTGCTCCTCGCCCCGCCGCCTGAGCTGCTCCTCTCGGAGGCGCCCGCGCGCCAGCCATCCGAGGCCGACATCTCCTTCGAGCGGCGCCTACTTCCCGTCCGCCGTGGCGCCGACGATCAATCGCCGCCGCCGCAGCAAGAAGACGACGCTGTTCTCCTCCCGGACGAGGAGGTTCTCGTCCTCGCCGCTGAGCCTGCCGTGGGGAGCGCGATGTGCGTCTTCCAGGGCGGGGCGTCGTCCCCGGCGCGCTCGCTCGGGAGGCTACCAGGGCCAGGGCGCCACGCCTATCTCTGCCACATGCCACACTCAGCCCAGCCGCTCCAAGCGCCCCGACTGCTGCACTCCTCGCCTGCGCCTGCCCCAACCGCTCATCTCCTCACCCGATTGCTTCCCCCCTCGGCTTCCCCCGCACCTGCCGCCGCTGACCAGACCTTGCTAAGCTGGAACCACAGTAGGCTGGTGTACGATTCCGCTCTCCTGGACGGAGGCGACCTCCTGGTCTTCGCCAAGGCCCGCCGCCACGGGGTGAACAACGCAGCTCCTCCTGATGTCCAATGCATGTACACTGATGGCACCACGACAGCCTCCTTCCCGGCCATCACTTCATCACAACAGGTTATCCGCTGCCCCTCTCCACCAAGCTCGCTCAGTTATGGCCGTGTCACGCTAGTGGTCAAGGGCGAGATGCCGATGCCGTCCCTTGCAACGTACACCCCAAATCGGTCCGGTCTGTCTGTCATGCCTCGGAAGAATAACTCCATCTGCGCGTGCACTATGGTTCGTGATGTCGCAAAGTTCCTCTCCGAGTGGGTGCAGCACCACGCCGCCATCGGCGTGGAGCACTTTTACCTATATGACAACGGAAGCCAAGACGACCTGGCAGAACAGGTGGCTAGTTTGAAGGCAGCTGGATTCCAGATTTCCACCGTAGCATGGCCGTGGACAAAGACACAGGAAGCAGGCCTCTCTCACTGCGCAGCTATGCATCAAAATTCCTGCCAATGGATGGCGTACATTGATGTCGATGAGTTCATCTTCTCGCCTGACTGGAACAGATTTGATAATCCTTCAAAATCATTGCTTGAAGCGGTTGTTGCTTCCGCTGGTCCGCAAGTTGGCCAGCTACACCTATCTTGCTATGATTTTGGCCCATCGGGGCAAACAGCACATCCAAGGGATGGCGTCTGCCAAGGTTACACGTGCCGGGTTGAGAAACCGCAGCGGCACAAGTCACTTGTCCGCCTTGACGCCGTTGATGATTCTTTAAAGAACTCGGTCCATCATTTTAAGCTGAAGGATGGTTTTGGTAGCAACTGGA
This sequence comes from Alopecurus myosuroides, assembly GCA_028641055.1. NCBI lineage: Eukaryota > Viridiplantae > Streptophyta > Magnoliopsida > Poales > Poaceae > Alopecurus > Alopecurus myosuroides. The sequence goes on along the minus strand of CM054060.1, from coordinate 246,274,948 downwards.
CCTTCCTTGCTCGTGTTAACCACTACAAGTTCCAGGCCTGGCCAGAGTTCAAGCAAAAGTTCAAAAGGAGGGTTTCCACCTATGTAGCCGACTGGACAGATGCATTGAACCTAAAGTCTGCTGACCGAGCCCCTGGTCTGGGAGTTGAGCCCGTCGAGCCACCTGGCTGGGCCGATAGCTTCTGCGAGTGGAAGGACAATGCCTTGAAGGAACTCAGCATAAAATGGTTCGGCGTCGGTTTGGGAGGCCGTGGATAGTTTATAGTTTAGGTTTTTTTTCTCGAAAAAAAGTTAGGTTAGGTTTTAACTCCGCCTATGTTATCTAAACATAGCCGGTCCCAAGCCCGGATAAAGGAGGAGGGTTGTGATAGGCTTGGCGAGCCAACGTCAAAACTCAGCCACTCTTATGGAATCAGAAATTTGTCTCTCTATTTATTTGTAGTTTTAAGTTTTAGTTGGTGCAAATGATTGGAAACTGAGGTGAATCATCTTTGCGTGGTCTATTTGGCGCAAATTCTTTTGAATTAATCTTAGGCCTTCTTACTTTTTTTGCATGCATTCTTCTGGTGCAAATGATGTGCATGTTAATCAAAAAGTTAGGTTAGGTTTTAACTTTTAGTAGAGCTTATTGAAGCATAATTTCCGAGGTGAGATGCAGCTTCTTTTGCATCAGGTCATTGCTTTGGCTTTTGGGCATTATCAGTGTGCTTCTGTTTGGTTGGCGTCGGTTATTCTTATGCGTGCAGATACAGTACATTTGCTTTGACACAATGACGTACAATTCCGGAATTCCTCCCTTTACATAGGAGGACTTCTTATTGTCAATAATCACCAAAGGTGCGTACTAGGTACCAGCAGCTGGTGTTTAAGCAGAAATTTTACCAGCTGCAGGTGGAGAGGGACATGAAGCCCTAGACCTTCGCCAGCCTTGTCTCTGCCTTGCTCTACAAGAAAAGGTGAGAAGTTTAATGCCCTGGTAACTTGATTTGTATCAGCACGCAAGGGGGATGGTATTGAGAGTACTGATTCATGCAAAAAGAAGAACCACTTCAGAAAACACAAAGTAAATTTAGATGTATTGAATTGTGGTGACTGGTGACCCTTTGCAAAGTAGGTGTGCTCTTCTATTGGGTTAATCTTAATCTGCACATGAATTCATGATGTAAGAAGATCGATGATATCGCTGGTGCTGCCGTTTAAAATGTTATCCTCTGATATGTAGGTTAATGCTTCTCATAGTTATGCTGATGCTGTTGTGCAATTGTACTTGTTTTTATGTGTCCTTTATTTTTACTCAGTCCAATTCAGAAATCATATTTGTTTATTAGCTGAAATATGTAGGATGTTTGTGGCATTTGTTATAGCTGAAATATGTAGGATGTTTGTGGCATTTGTTATTTTATACTGGTCCTTATTTCTTATTACAATCCCATCTATTTGATGAATTGTGGAGACGGTTAAGAAAGATGTTTCCTATATGTAGGTTTTGGGCCATACTTCCGCCAACCAATTATTGCTGGGCTAGGAGAAAACAATCAGCCATTTATATGTGCCATGGACTGCATTGGTGCCAAGTATGTATCGGTCTTCATCTTTCTGTGACTTTGTGCAAGTTACTTTCTCAAAAGTCCAATTGATTTGAATATATGACTGTGTGCTATGTTTGATCCACATACTCTCATGTATGTTCAGGGCAAGGATTACGAGTCGAAGAGTTGACCAGTCGTTAGGGGAGGGGGGTGTGCAAATAAAATGTTGGGGACAGGGCAGTGGGTGAAAACTAGGCAATTTACGGGAAAAAGGACGCTCGATCTAGGTTTCAAGCCAGGTCAAAGCAATATTGGGAAAAAATATGACATGTGTGGCCTTTTTTTTTAAGTCGATCAACTCAGAAGTTGTGACTAGTCATGTGTAACACCTGGGGTGTTACCCTAGATAGAAGTTGGTTGTTTTCTTTTTGCATCCCATGCATCATTAGCATTGCATCATGTTTTCCAAACCACTCAAAAATCCAAAAAAACAATTTAAATTGTTCAAAACCCTAGTGGTAAATTCAAACAACACATTCAATTCAAATCAAATCCTACTTGGCAAATTTTTAAATGGGAGTTTAAAAATTAAAATTTTGCAAACAACTTAAAGCTAATAATGTTTTCCTAATTGCTTGAACCTATTAAATAACATTTGTTTATTTCCAAAATTCCAACCAAACCCTATTTGAGAATCACCTAACAAATTAATATCACACTAATAATTTAAGTTGTTGAAAGTAATTTTTAAACTACCTTTGTTGTTGTTGTGTTGCAAATTAATAAAATTTAATTATCAACTAAACACCCAAAATTTATTTGGAAAATTCAACTAACAATTTTATTTCAATTAAAATTTCAACTTTGTGAAAGTAAGGCTAACATTGCTTTCATTTTCTGTTTTGAAAAAAAAAAATAATAATAATAAAAGTATTTAATAAAACAATCCCCTCCACATTCTATTCCTATTCCTCTTTTATTTCCCTTACAAAAAAATGTGTGTTCATAAGAAAAAAAAAAAAATTAAAAGAGAGGAGAGGGAACCAGCCCAGTTCTTTCTCCCCCAGCCCACTTCTTTCTGGCCCACCTCTCTCTCTGTTTGTCATCTTCCCCAACTGTACGACCACTTTCAGAACCACAGGATCATCCCCACCCCTCTGGATGCCATGCCGTACTGGCTTCCATCCTCCTTAAGTACCCTAACCCCTACCCTGCTGCTAGCCTAACCCTAGCTAGTTCCCCCCTTCCCATCGCCGCCAACTCCCCTCTGCTCCCATCGGTTCTCTCTGAACCTCAGCAGAGCTGAACCACCATTGCCTTCCACCTCCTCCCTCGGCTCCGAGTCCCCACCTTCACCTCGAGGGGGATCTGTTCCCGGGAATGGAACCCGCAACCATCCAGCTACAAGATTGCAGTAGGCGCCATCCTCAGGTACTGCCTCGATTCGTCGCCCTCTTCCTCTGTTCGTCGTCGATTTTCTCTGTTCCCGGTTGTGTTCGTCGTCAGAACCGAACCGAGCAGCAGCAGCACCTGTTCTTTCGGGCTCGAGGTGCACCTGTAATCTTGCGGCCGCATAGTGGAAAGATACTTCGTGGACAAGCCGAGGAACCCGTGGGCTCGATCTCCTCACGAGCCTAGATCCCTCCGTATTTTGTTTCTGTTCTGATCGCAGCGCCTGACGTAGAAACTCTGCACTTTGTTCTGCTTAAGTTTCAGTAACGCGTCGCTGTATCGTTATTTCTTCAGTCGTGCTCCTATCTGAACCAAACAGCAGCCGAGGCGTAGTGGTTCCGTCCCTTCAGCGCGAGCAGCGCGTCCCGGGTTCGAGTCCCGCGGGCGCAGCTCCCCCCCTATTTTCGTTTTTCATCCGCGCGTAGAGGGCAGAGGCCCACCAGTCGGTGGCCTACTGGGCCACCTCATCGCGCACCCGCCACGCTGGCCCCTCTGGCCCACGCAGCAGGGACAGTGGGTAGCGTGAGCCTGTGTAACAATTGAATTTCTGCGTATATCCCAAATTCCAATTCCTTTTTTTTTTTAATTAACAGAATTGAACCAAAACTTTGAAATTAAATATCTCTTATTTTATAAATCCAATAAACACAAACTTTATATCTATTCTGATCCAAATCTCCTAATCTTTTCAAATATCCAACTTGTGTTCTGTTTTGAACTTTCAAATTACAATTCAAATTCAAATTTAAATCTTTCAATTGTATTTTGCTAAATTCAATAACTATTTCATCCTTAATCCAATAAATGCAAATAAAATATGTTTTCAATACCATTTCATCTCACCTTTTCAAATATAATTTTTGTTTTCTGTTTTGAATAATTAAAATTGCCTAAACCATTTAAATCTTGTTTAATTCAATTAAAAATTGTTTAATATTGTTTAATTCATAATTAAATAATCCAAAGTCCAATTTCAAAATGTGAAACATGTAATCCAACTAAAATTTGATAACCTTTTCAAATATCAACTTTGTTGTTTGTTTTGATCACTTTAACTTGATGATAACAACCACTACTTGTTCAACACCATTAAGTACCAATAATGTCCAAAACTTATCAATGTTTTCTAAAATGGGTAACTATCATTCCAATGGCATTTAATATTGTTATCTTCTTGTTCTTCATCATGCATGCATCATTCTAACTCACTTACACATGATGCTTAGTGTTAGAACAATTAATTCAACTATAAGGCATGGGTTTGCCATATGCAATCTTTGCATATGGAATCCATTTAAAATTGTGTATCATATCCACTAGTTTACCTTGATGCATCTTTAAACTTGTCATGCATCCATATCTTGATCATGCTGGATCTTTTGCCGTAGTAGTAATTGTTGCATCCGGTGTTTGTTCGAGGTTCGTTGCTTCTTCCCGGATAGGACGTTGAGATGATGTGAGCAACGACAAGTTCTGCTACCTTGCGGGATCTCAGGCAAGTATACTCACTTGCTGCCACATGGCTGCCTTTCATCACTTGTTACCGATTCTTTCCGTTGATTCTTTTCTGCTAGCCTTAGTAGTAGTTGTTTCTGTTACGAACCTATCACATGAATCCTTTAACCCTGATATTGCCTCACTTCCATACCTATAACCTTTGCTTGAGCCTGTGTCTTACTATCTTGCTTAGGGTTGTTTTGCTCGAGTCTGTTACCCGTTACTTCCTATTATTACTCTATTATGTTCTGGGGCTCGATGTTTAATCAATCAATTTAATCATGCTAATGTTACTATTAATAATAAATTTGATGATAAGGCACCGGCAGGAGGCCCTTGTGGTTTTGAGGCCTGCTAGTGTCGACCCTAATAGGAAAAGGGTCTTGTCTACTGATCCATGATGAGCGCACTACCCGCATTTGGGGAGTATGGGCTCCCCCTCAGTTTGACCCGATTCGCATCTCGTCCAAATCGCCTCATTTAGTTCGGGTTTTCCATTTGCTGCATGCATGATCTTGCGAGCCCTTGGATCCCGGGTGGAACTTTCGTAGTCGGCATATAGGGGGACACGGTCTTAGAGTGCTATGAGGGTCCATTTTCTTCTGGGCCCGAGTAGCCGTGCGCCCAAGGTGCTTTGGGCTTGATGCGAAGAAGGGTTGGATTGTGTTGAGTGCCCCGCTTGGTGGAGTGGCCACTCCATCTGGCGGGATATTCATGAGTGTCGGTTACTATGGTGCAACCCTGCAGGGATAATCTTCTCGAGAAGCCGTGTTTTCCGCGGTTATGGATTACTTGGTGAAAGTACTGGCTAACAAGTACTCAGGATAACTTCAACATAATGATTAACCATGTTACACCCCATGATTAACAACTTGACTAGTAATAGGGCTATTCACACAATAACTTGACTCATCTTTAATACCACGGTGTGAGTTATCCTCGGATTGCTTCTTTGGCTAAAGGGGCGAGGTCCAGGATGGGTTTGTTTGGATTTACTTTCAGTTGGTTACAATCCTCGATCTTATCCCTTTTTCTGCTAGTTGGAAGTAATAGAATCTCTGTAGTTGGTTAGTGCAGCCTGTTGTCGCTTATTTGCAATAACCCCCTTCCTTTCCGTTGATCCTAAAGTATCCGTATCTTGTGATGACTGGCTACGCCGTTAACTTGTGAGTATGGGTTTTATCCCCCTTGCCAGTACTTAACCGTACTGACCCACGAATCTCTTTCGTGGCTGCAAATTCCAACTTGCAGTCAACAGGTTTGAAGTCTGACGACGTTAGCTTGGGAATCCCTCCGGCTTGGCCTGGGCAGGGATTGGACGCCTTCGGTTATCTTCAGGACTCTTAGTCCAATTTGGATCTTGTCCGTAGACGGACGTTTGTTTCTTCCGCTGTTATTTGGATCTTTGTATTGTATCAGTTGTAACCCCGGCTCGTGTGAGTCATCTTGTATCTATCTGTTTCTGTTGTAATTGTGGATTATTCGTGAACTATTGTAATGTTATCATAAATGGCAACCTGGAATCGGTTATTATGTGGATTTGGCGGGAATGCCGAAATCTGCATAGTGCCCGATCTCGGGGCGTCACAAATGGTATCAGAGCCTTGGTTCCGATTCCCGATATTGTTTCGATACGAATGGTTATCGAAGCAACGGGTCCGCAAAGCCTGTAGGTTAACCTAGCTAACGGTCGTTGTTTCTAGAGTGTCGAAAACTATTTCTGCTAAACTATTTTGGAAAAACATCTCAATAGGATTCTTGTTTTCTCCTTATCCATATTCCATTTCCCCTCCCATCTTATTTGTTTTGGAGTCTACTCTCGTACTCAATCTTTCAGAGTGTTAGGATCCTACGTGGGTGGACGTTTTCTGAGCCCTTAACCTAATAGGTTCGATCATCGGAAGATTCCTGGTGGAAAAAACATCGTCGTCACTCCGAGCAAGAATCCCTTGTTAGTGGTGTCGAGGAGATCAACCGGAAGCACGAAGAATCGATAGTCGAACTTCTTTCCCCTCCCGGGTTAGCAGGTGGATTGCGAGGGCGCAATCCCTTGTTAGTGGTATCGTCTGTAACACCTGGGGTGTTACCCTAGATAGAAGTTGGTTGTTTTCTTTTTGCATCCCATGCATCATTAGCATTGCATCATGTTTTCCAAACCACTCAAAAATCCAAAAAAACAATTTAAATTGTTCAAAACCCTAGTGGTAAATTCAAACAACACATTCAATTCAAATCAAATCCTACTTGGCAAATTTTTAAATGGGAGTTTAAAAATTAAAATTTTGCAAACAACTTAAAGCTAATAATGTTTTCCTAATTGCTTGAACCTATTAAATAACATTTGTTTATTTCCAAAATTCCAACCAAACCCTATTTGAGAATCACCTAACAAATTAATATCACACTAATAATTTAAGTTGTTGAAAGTAATTTTTAAACTACCTTTGTTGTTGTTGTGTTGCAAATTAATAAAATTTAATTATCAACTAAACACCCAAAATTTATTTGGAAAATTCAACTAACAATTTTATTTCAATTAAAATTTCAACTTTGTGAAAGTAAGGCTAACATTGCTTTCATTTTCTGTTTTGAAAAAAAAAAATAATAATAATAAAAGTATTTAATAAAACAATCCCCTCCACATTCTATTCCTATTCCTCTTTTATTTCCCTTACAAAAAAATGTGTGTTCATAAGAAAAAAATAAAAAATAAAAGAGAGGAGAGGGAACCAGCCCAGTTCTTTCTCCCCCAGCCCACTTCTTTCTGGCCCACCTCTCTCTCTGTTTGTCATCTTCCCCAACTGTACGACCACTTTCAGAACCACAGGATCATCCCCACCCCTCTGGATGCCATGCCGTACTGGCTTCCATCCTCCTTAAGTACCCTAACCCCTACCCTGCTGCTAGCCTAACCCTAGCTAGTTCCCCCCTTCCCATCGCCGCCAACTCCCCTCTGCTCCCATCGGTTCTCTCTGAACCTCAGCAGAGCTGAACCACCATTGCCTTCCACCTCCTCCCTCGGCTCCGAGTCCCCACCTTCACCTCGAGGGGGATCTGTTCCCGGGAATGGAACCCGCAACCATCCAGCTACAAGATTGCAGTAGGCGCCATCCTCAGGTACTGCCTCGATTCGTCGCCCTCTTCCTCTGTTCGTCGTCGATTTTCTCTGTTCCCGGTTGTGTTCGTCGTCAGAACCGAACCGAGCAGCAGCAGCACCTGTTCTTTCGGGCTCGAGGTGCACCTGTAATCTTGCGGCCGCATAGTGGAAAGATACTTCGTGGACAAGCCGAGGAACCCGTGGGCTCGATCTCCTCACGAGCCTAGATCCCTCCGTATTTTGTTTCTGTTCTGATCGCAGCGCCTGACGTAGAAACTCTGCACTTTGTTCTGCTTAAGTTTCAGTAACGCGTCGCTGTATCGTTATTTCTTCAGTCGTGCTCCTATCTGAACCAAACAGCAGCCGAGGCGTAGTGGTTCCGTCCCTTCAGCGCGAGCAGCGCGTCCCGGGTTCGAGTCCCGCGGGCGCAGCTCCCCCCCTATTTTCGTTTTTCATCCGCGCGTAGAGGGCAGAGGCCCACCAGTCGGTGGCCTACTGGGCCACCTCATCGCGCACCCGCCACGCTGGCCCCTCTGGCCCACGCAGCAGGGACAGTGGGTAGCGTGAGCCTGTGTAACAATTGAATTTCTGCGTATATCCCAAATTCCAATTCCTTTTTTTTTTAATTAACAGAATTGAACCAAAACTTTGAAATTAAATATCTCTTATTTTATAAATCCAATAAACACAAACTTTATATCTATTCTGATCCAAATCTCCTAATCTTTTCAAATATCCAACTTGTGTTCTGTTTTGAACTTTCAAATTACAATTCAAATTCAAATTTAAATCTTTCAATTGTATTTTGCTAAATTCAATAACTATTTCATCCTTAATCCAATAAATGCAAATAAAATATGTTTTCAATACCATTTCATCTCACCTTTTCAAATATAATTTTTGTTTTCTGTTTTGAATAATTAAAATTGCCTAAACCATTTAAATCTTGTTTAATTCAATTAAAAATTGTTTAATATTGTTTAATTCATAATTAAATAATCCAAAGTCCAATTTCAAAATGTGAAACATGTAATCCAACTAAAATTTGATAACCTTTTCAAATATCAACTTTGTTGTTTGTTTTGATCACTTTAACTTGATGATAACAACCACTACTTGTTCAACACCATTAAGTACCAATAATGTCCAAAACTTATCAATGTTTTCTAAAATGGGTAACTATCATTCCAATGGCATTTAATATTGTTATCTTCTTGTTCTTCATCATGCATGCATCATTCTAACTCACTTACACATGATGCTTAGTGTTAGAACAATTAATTCAACTATAAGGCATGGGTTTGCCATATGCAATCTTTGCATATGGAATCCATTTAAAATTGTGTATCATATCCACTAGTTTACCTTGATGCATCTTTAAACTTGTCATGCATCCATATCTTGATCATGCTGGATCTTTTGCCGTAGTAGTAATTGTTGCATCCGGTGTTTGTTCGAGGTTCGTTGCTTCTTCCCGGATAGGACGTTGAGATGATGTGAGCAACGACAAGTTCTGCTACCTTGCGGGATCTCAGGCAAGTATACTCACTTGCTGCCACATGGCTGCCTTTCATCACTTGTTACCGATTCTTTCCGTTGATTCTTTTCTGCTAGCCTTAGTAGTAGTTGTTTCTGTTACGAACCTATCACATGAATCCTTTAACCCTGATATTGCCTCACTTCCATACCTATAACCTTTGCTTGAGCCTGTGTCTTACTATCTTGCTTAGGGTTGTTTTGCTCGAGTCTGTTACCCGTTACTTCCTATTATTACTCTATTATGTTCTGGGGGCTCGATGTTTAATCAATCAATTTAATCATGCTAATGTTACTATTAATAATAAATTTGATGATAAGGCACCGGCAGGAGGCCCTTGTGGTTTTGAGGCCTGCTAGTGTCGACCCTAATAGGAAAAGGGTCTTGTCTACTGATCCATGATGAGCGCACTACCCGCATTTGGGGAGTATGGGCTCCCCCTCAGTTTGACCCGATTCGCATCTCGTCCAAATCGCCTCATTTAGTTCGGGTTTTCCATTTGCTGCATGCATGATCTTGCGAGCCCTTGGATCCCGGGTGGAACTTTCGTAGTCGGCATATAGGGGGACACGGTCTTAGAGTGCTATGAGGGTCCATTTTCTTCTGGGCCCGAGTAGCCGTGCGCCCAAGGTGCTTTGGGCTTGATGCGAAGAAGGGTTGGATTGTGTTGAGTGCCCCGCTTGGTGGAGTGGCCACTCCATCTGGCGGGATATTCATGAGTGTCGGTTACTATGGTGCAACCCTGCAGGGATAATCTTCTCGAGAAGCCGTGTTTTCCGCGGTTATGGATTACTTGGTGAAAGTACTGGCTAACAAGTACTCAGGACAACTTCAACATAATGATTAACCATGTTACACCCCATGATTAACAACTTGACTAGTAATAGGGCTATTCACACAATAACTTGACTCATCTTTAATACCACGGTGTGAGTTATCCTCGGATTGCTTCTTTGGCTAAAGGGGCGAGGTCCAGGATGGGTTTGTTTGGATTTACTTTCAGTTGGTTACAATCCTCGATCTTATCCCTTTTTCTGCTAGTTGGAAGTAATAGAATCTCTGTAGTTGGTTAGTGCAGCCTGTTGTCGCTTATTTGCAATAACCCCCTTCCTTTCCGTTGATCCTAAAGTATCCGTATCTTGTGATGACTGGCTACGCCGTTAACTTGTGAGTATGGGTTTTATCCCCCTTGCCAGTACTTAACCGTACTGACCCACGAATCTCTTTCGTGGCTGCAAATTCCAACTTGCAGTCAACAGGTTTGAAGTCTGACGACGTTAGCTTGGGAATCCCTCCGGCTTGGCCTGGGCAGGGATTGGACGCCTTCGGTTATCTTCAGGACTCTTAGTCCAATTTGGATCTTGTCCGTAGACGGACGTTTGTTTCTTCCGCTGTTATTTGGATCTTTGTATTGTATCAGTTGTAACCCCGGCTCGTGTGAGTCATCTTGTATCTATCTGTTTCTGTTGTAATTGTGGATTATTCGTGAACTATTGTAATGTTATCATAAATGGCAACCTGGAATCGGTTATTATGTGGATTTGGCGGGAATGCCGAAATCTGCATAGTGCCCGATCTCGGGGCGTCACATCATGATTAGTCAGGACTAGTCGAACGAGTCGAGCGACTCACCCAACTAAGTCGAGTCGACCTCCAGGTAGCGATTCGTAGACTAGTCGTTGACTAGTTAATCAGAGGTTCACGGGCATTTGTATCATAGTGAAGAGTATTTTCATTACCAGCTTTGGCTCAGCCATAATCCTCAGGTGTATTTAATCCCAGGTTAAGATTGATTACTTGTCAATTGTCGTCCATTTGCTGCTTATTTCTATCTAGTCTAGTTTAAAACAAAGTTAGTTTAGGGTTTAACTCCGGTCCCAAGCCCGGATAAAGGAGGAGGGTTGTGATAGGGTTGGCGAGCCAACGTCAAAGCTCAGCCACTCTTATGGATATGAAGCCCAAAAGAACCTCGTTGTGCGTAACCCTCTTAGCAACGCGCCATACGGGAACCCGGGTGTGCTGTCAAATGGGACTTGATTTGAATTGTCACCCGTTTGCTCCCTATTTCTTTCTAGCTTAAAACAAGCACTAACCAAAGAGCAATGCTTACCGTAATATGCATGAAGAATGCCTTCCCTGACAAAACATGAATACTGAACCATGAAGGTCAGAGAAAACCAAACTAGGGTATAAAAGCACAACGAACAAATATATTACTACATAGCTGATTTGGAAGGGTTGTCTTGTTTTAGGATCATCCAGGAGCAATACAAACTTGTCCTGTTAATATAGACAGTAAGCATATCCATTCCCATCTGCTCTGTAATTTCCTGGAACTGCAGTGTTTCATGTGTAGTCCCTTGAAACATGGTAATGTTGATTCTTGTGAACCCTAATGCTGGCTATTTCCTGTCTATTATATCTGTAGCAGGTAATCTGATAAAAAAAGTGTTTTTTATGCAGAGAACTGGCAACAGATTTTGTGGTTTCTGGCACGGCTCCGGAATCATTATGTGGTGCTTGTGAGTCCATGTGTAAACCAGGCATGGTTCGTTTACTTACTTGAGAAATGTGTTACATCATGATATGTGATATCACAAAACTAATTTCTGGTAATCGGTTATTTATTGGCTGTTTCGTATAAGTTTCTGAGACTTCTGTTCGGTACATCAGAATGAAGCCTTTTCTTGATTTCTAGTTCATTTGTCTGATCAGTGGGTCCCCCATCTCTGTCTACAACAGAACAACCTCCAGTGAAGCCCGGCTGGCGTTCGGCCTGTTCTTCTGGGTGCAGGTATGATGCATTTTCTTTGACATATTGACATACAATTCCTGGAATTTATTCCTTTATATAGGTGGACTTCTTATTGTCAGTAATCACATAAGGTATGTACTAGGTACCAGCGGCTGGTGTTTAAACAGAAACTGTACCAGCTGCGGCCTGCGGGAGGAGACGGACATGAAGCCCGAGACACCAGCCTTGTCTCTGCCCTCCTGTATGAGAAAAGGTGAGAAGTTTCAATCCCTAGTAACTTGATTTGTAGCAGCGCGCAAGGGGAGTGGTGTCGAGAATACTGATTCATGTGAAACGTGAACCACCGCTTGAAATATGAAGTAAATTTAGATGTATTGAATTGTGGTGACTGGTGACCCTGTGCGAAGTAGTATCGTTAGCCTCCGGTTTCTCCTTTACATCTTCAGCAGGCATGCTTCTCATTATTTTCTTGCTCACATCTCGGAATTGCAATTGTAATCTACAGGAGCTTTTGTTTCACTTCCCCTTGCTTTCATAGTAATATTTAGTACATCACACATCTTTGGTGTTTCATGTCCATACTGATTGTCAACGCGCCCTGCGCCCAGACATACACATTAACATTTTTTGTTTCCGATTTGACATAGTACTGTTTTTTTTTCTTAACTCAGGGATGCATTTATCGAGTATTGGATTAATGACAATAAGATCACAATGGATACACCTAGCCAGATATATGCAATATTAAGAAAACCGGGTTACAGTTATCTCACTCAGGTCAGCATTTCTTCTTTCTCTGTTTGTTCTTGGCGTACACGTATATATGACTGCAACTGGACAAGATAGTGTGATTCTACGTTACAGGTTTTTCTTTCAAGGGAGCACTAATTCTCCATAATTTGTACAGGAGGAGTCCTAAAAGAACTCTTGGCAAGTCACCCAGGTTTAGATTTTGTACAGGGCACTCATGAGTTTCAGGAGAGATACGGTAACTTCTTTATCCAAGTGACCTGGTAGTTGTTAGCTCTTCAACCAGTATTCTTCTTGTCTACTGAGCATTGGATGTGCATTTTGAGCCATCTGTTCTATCAAAAACCAACGCCACCTGTAGTTTATATGACGATGAAAAGAATTGTTCCTGGCAAAATGATTTGATTTGCATATTGCTATGTTTCTTCAAGGCAATTTCAGTATCCTTTACTATATTTTTTCGGACATGTACCCTTTTACGTTGCTTATTGGTAATAGTGTCACAGATATGAAGTATAATTTATTAATGAAGCCTAACAATGTAAAAGAATGAGGCATGGTGTCCATTTCTCTGTTTGCATAGAGCTGATGAGAATTAATTAAACTGTGCCTGATGTTGTAGTAGTTGAGTCCTATATCTGATTGTGGATCGGCACCCTTACACTTTGGCATTAGAAAGTTAAAACTGAATGGTTTTGCTAGAAGTTATTATACATTTATAGGAACTAGCAGAGTGCCCGAGGACAAATAAATGCAAAACATATTGTTTATAAGTTTTTCTTATGAATGTGGATAACGGGCCAGATATTTTACCATCAACTCCATGTCTGTCTTTATTGTTGTTTTCCAACTCAATTGCGCATGTCTATGCCTATTCTTAAAAATATGTCGGAGAGGCATTTTACTCTTTTTGTGCCTTTTATTCTTGATCAAGATAAGTATAAAGTATGATGAGATAGTGCTTACGACAAAAGATGTATATGTTAAAAAAAAGGGAGGGTATTTGGCTTTAAACATGCCCAAATGGACAATCTGACAATACGCCGACTTCAAATATTTGGCTTCTTTGCGTTTTCTCAAAAAAAATATTTGGCTTCAAACATGCCAAAACGGGCTTCACAGATTATCGTGATTCAATAAATTGATAATGATTAGTTCCCATAAAAAAAGATGATAATGCAAAAGGTTCTCTAACAATTTACATAACCTACTTGTCACGTTCAAATCTTTCAATTAACGCCCTACATGACAGCAAAATAGGGCACCTCTGTTTCTTTTGTAAGTAGCGATTTTAACCAATCTGATTTAATTTCCTTCAAAGTGATACGATCATGAGACCTATAAATTGATAAATCAAATAGCACATCAAACAAAACCTTACCTTGAAACCAATTTTGTTGTCCAGGCAAGCATGCCAATCTGATTTCACTCCCTTCAAAGTGACATGGTCATGAGGCCTACAGGTTGTTAGATCAAATATCACTTCGAAGTCATAATGCGCATCCCAATATAGGAAAATGTATTAAACGATGAAACTTCAAACTCGTAATGAGCATCCCAATCAGCGGAAAATGCATTCAATGATGAAACTAATATACATACCTCTAGCAGATTTGCATGCTAACTAATGGAAAGAGATAGCTCGTATTGTCTGCTTAATTTTCCTTCGGCCTACCTGTATACATACTCTATGAGCCCACTGTAATAGCCAATCACCTTCAAATTAATAGTAATATTTATAATCGCCAAGTTATTTCTAGAAAATATGCAAAATAATCAGTACACATATTTTCCTAGATTGGCCTTCTCTTGGTAATGTAGGATTGTTTCATAACCATACATTTCTAGAGCTGGAAGCTACTACCGTGCTATCTAGCTTAATCTTATATATATTCTTCCTCTAAGAATTATTATTATGGTTCGGGTAATAAAATGAAGCCTAATTCGAATGCAACATCATTTTCTCACTCCTTTCATTCAAGAGAATAAGCTAGACTTAGTTCCAAAGTAAGATACCACAAACACCTTTGAGGAATAACGAACCATACGATTGATGCCTTGCTGGACTCAGCTGCCTACATAATCGAATTCCAAATCCAGTAGGCATGGAATGGGTCATTGAGAGCTGTACAATGGCCATTAATTAGAGCAATACTATCACTAAAATTAAATAACCTTGCAATATTCCATTGTACAACTTCAGAATCACATTGGATCTTTTGTCATGGAAATGCATGGCTGCAAATTGGTCGCACGCAATCATAATTTGCAATATCAGAAGCATTTTCAAATGGTTCAGTGAATTACCCTTGATAAAGAAACTTAGAGAAGCAGTAGCAAATTTACTTTGAGATGTGCTGGAGAAGTACAAGCTCATGAAACTAAAAATAAGAATAGTCCATGTAACTGAAAATCTTAGTAGTCCTTTACAGCGCAAATATTTGAGGGCGTTGTTATCCACCTCCGACGATTCAACTTGAACAGCAGAGAGATGGTATCCTTGCTATGATCACCATCAAGTAGAGAAAAGCATGTGCGACCACACCTTTTAAGATGATTCTGCTCAATATACTGAAAGGTGATGCCACTAATACTTAATTGGCATGTGATCATATTTTGCTAGCAGAGTAACAACCATACTGACCTGGCCTCCGAATTGCATACAACTCATGGATATATTCTTTCCATTTGAGGCGGTCACTGAAGATTGATCAAGAGAAAATGGCAGGAACTGCCTAGTGCCTTGCAGCGAGCAGCTTCAAATTAAGGAAAAAATTATAGGCAAGGGAAGAACCCGTTCTCTCATCTGCAGAATAGCCTGCAACACTGAACATGTACACCAGCGACAGAGCTGACGGGATCAGCAACGATTGGTGAGCTGGCCATCCCGCACGTCCCTGCAGCTAAACCGAGACAGCCCATCAAGCACACCCACATCTCTCCCCAAAACCCAAGCTCTTCCCATACCCTGTGCGTGGAGAATGCACGCGGCGTCCAGAGAGCGCCGCCCGTCGTTATCTCCGTCCTCCCCGCCGTTATATACCTCTTCTCGCCCCTCCGCCATGTGTCTTAACTCCGCCTCATCACCTTGATGCTCCGTGCATAAGGAATCGACGTGGCCACGTGGGAGGATCTCTGTCTTTGTCGCCCCGTTCATCTGTTGTGCCTCCGGTTACCGGCTGTCCCATTGTTGATCTAGGCATGGCTGTCCTCAGGTTACAGCCCCGACTCCAAGCTCTCCCTCTTCTGCATCCCTACGGTCTTCCTTGGCGGACCTTCTCGATCTGGGTACTAAAATTACCGGCGCTGCAGGCCTGCAGGAGGTGCGGGATCTGTCTGCTGTTTGAGGAAGTAGACCGGAAGGAAGTAAATCGACAGGGTCGCATGTACGTAGAGGGATGAGTTTGGATTGGATTGGAGCAGAGGATGGGCACGGCAGGCGCATGGATTGGTAGGGGCCATGATCTCTGGAAGTTTCCAGCGGTAAACTCGGAAGATAACGTGTGAAATACGGAGAGGTTCGACGACCGATTTTTTCTAGTGCGAGGGGGCTTTTTTGTTCGATTTTCCTAGCGAGAGGGAGGCACGAGGTAGCGGTTTTCTCGACGTACCTACGGCCGCCAAGGAAAACTATATAGTAGAGAATTAGAGATTATGTGTCGTTGTCGAATGTGTATTTGTCAAGCTTCATGCACTAGCCCACGCAAAAATATGGCACTGAGAGCAGTTTCAGCCTGAGCATTGATAGTGGATGACACTAGGAGAGTTGGGGCAATTTTCGTTGGTTTTTCTCACACAATGCCATACCAACCTGAGGGGTTGGGGGTACATATTTATAGGCTGCTAGCCAGCCAAGAGCATTCTAGATGCTAGTCTAAGATGCTGGTCAAGGGTCTTATCCTAACAGCAGTACTTGACCCTATCCTAACAGACCGTCCTTGACCTTATCCTAACAGTCCTTGACCTTATCCTAACAACCAGTCCTTGACACAAGGACCATGTGCACCCTAGTACAAAGACCAGCCCCACAAAGACCATAGTACAAGGGGTTATCCATCATTCTCCCCCTAAGTCTTGTACGTCGTCTTGAGGGGAAGTTGAACCATCCCGATCTTGGAGCAGAGTTCGAGGAACTTGATCCTCCCAAGAGGCTTGGTGAGCAGGTCGGCCAGCTGATCCGTGGTGTTGATGTAGCTCGCCTTGACGCTTCCTTCTTCCAAGCAGCTTCGGATGAAATGGTACCTCAGCCGGATGTGCTTGCTCCGTTCGTGGAAAACGGGGTTCTTCGCCAGGGCCAGAGCGGACTTGCTGTCCACCATGAGCTGCACCGCTCCAGTGTCCCGGCCGAGGAGATCACCAAGCAGTCGAGAAAGCCATAGCGCCTGAGTGCACGCGGTGGAGGCTGCTATGTACTCGGCTTCGCAGCTTGACATGGCCACCACCTGCTGCTTGACCGACTGCCAGCTCACAAGACACTTGCCGAGGAAGAAGAGGATCCCGCTCGTGCTCTTGCTGGTGTCGATGTCGCCGGCGTGGTCGCTGTCGCTGTACCCGACGAAGTGAATCGCCCCGGGGCACCTAGGATAGTGGAGGCCATGGTCGAGAGTCCCCGCTACGTAGCGGATGATTCTCTTCACAGCCTGCTGGTGCTCCGTCGTCGGTCGCTGCATGAACCGACTAACGTAGCCGACGGGGAATGCCAAGTCCGGCCGTGTGTGGGCGAGGTAGCGAAGGCTCCCCACTAGGCGTCGGTACTGTGTAGCGTCCACTTCCTCCGTCGTGCTGTCGCGGCTCAGTTTCAGCCGCTCTTCCATCGGAGTGAGAGCTGGGTTGCAGTCGGTGAGCCCAGCCAACTCAACGATGCGCTTGGCGTAGGCGGACTGTCGAAGCGTGATCCCGGAGTGATCCTGGTGCACCTCGATCCCTAGGTAGAAGGAGAGGAGCCCTAGATCACTCATCTGGAAGGTGGCCTTCATTTCTTCCTTGAACGCCGCCACCTCTGCATCCTTGATACCGGTGATCACCAAGTCGTCGACGTAGACGCCCACCAGCAGGGCATTTCCTCCACTGCCCCGTCGGTAGACGGCCGCCTCGTGCGGGCTTTGCTCGAAACCCATCATCTTTAGCGTGGAATCCAGCTTGGCATTCCACGCCCTTGGTGCCTGCCGCAGGCCATAGAGAGCCTTGCGCAGGCGGAGTACCTTGCCCTCCTTGCCGGGGATCTCAAATCCCGGCGGCTGATGCACGTAGACTTCCTCCTTCAAATCGCCGTTGAGGAACGCCGACTTGACATCCATGTGATGGACACGCCAGCCCTCCTGGGCAGCTAGCGCAAGGAGAAGTCGCACGGACTCCATCCGTGCCACGGGAGCGAAAGCGTCGTCGAAGTCGACCCCTTCCTGCTGCAAGAAACCTCGTGCCACCAAGCGAGCCTTGTGCTTGACGATGGCGCCGGCTTCATCCCTCTTCAGCTTGAACACCCACTTCAGGGTGATCGCGCGGTGACCACGAGGAAGGTCAGCGAGCTCCCACGTGCCGTTCTGCGCGACCGCATCCATCTCCAACTGCATTGCGGCACGCCAAGCCGCGTCTCTCGCGGCCTCTGCAAAAGACCGAGGCTCGCCGTCCTCACACGCAAGTTGCAGTTGTGCCTCCAGATCGCGTGACACTAGTCCCGGCGCTGGCTGGTCGCCGAGTAGGTCCTCCATCGTGCGGTATCGTAGCGGCTCGCCGTCATGATACGCGTCGAGGCGCTCCTCGTCGTGAGAGAGCGGGGAAGCAAACTCCACCGGGCTCGGAGGAGTGGCTGTCGGTGCTGGAGTACGTGGCGCCGCCGACTGTGCTGGAGCCGGTGAAGGGCTCGTCGCAGCTGAGGTCGTGGTCGGAGAGCGTGGTGTTGCTGGTGTAGTAGACGTCGGGGTCGGTGGAGACTCGGGCACTGAAGTAGGCCTGCTCGATGAAGGACTGCCTACTCCCCCAGCTTCCTTGAGGTGGACGTGCTCGACAATGAAGTCGTCATATGTCGGAGTTGAGCCGTCGTCCACCGCCTTGTCCCACGCCCATCCTCGCCCTTCGTTGAACGCGACGTCTCGCGCCGTGCGCACACGTTGCGTCTTTGGGTCAAGGATGCGGTAGGCCTTCGAACCCTCCGCGTAGCCGATGAACACTCCCGGAGTGCTCCTGTCGTCAAGCTTGCCGATGTGGCCAAGCTCCTTGGCGAATGCCAGACAGCCAAAGACCCGCAAGTGGGAGACTGCCGGCTTTCGCCCATGCCAAGCCTCATACGGCGTCATGCCGTCGAGTGCCTTAGTAGGCGAACGGTTGAGGATGTAGACAGCCGTCAGCACGGCCTCTCCCCAGAAGACAGCCGGCATCCCTCTCTGCTTGAGGAGAGCCCGAGCCATCCCCACAACCGTCTGGTTGCGCCGCTCGACGACGCCGTTCTGCTGCGGGCTGTACGGCGCTGAGTAATGGCGCTGGATGCCCTCATCAGCGCAGTATGACGCGAACTCAGTCCCCGTGAATTCGCCGCCGTTGTCGGTGCGCAGCACGCGCAATTTGCGGCCGCTTTCCGCCTCCGCAGCAACCTGTGCACGCCTGATGGCGTCCGCCGCCTCTCCCTTGCTGCCGAGGACCGTCACCCACATGTAGCGAGAGAAGTCATCGACGAGCAGCAGGAAGTAGCGTCGACCTCCTGGTGTGGCCGGAGTTACCGGGCCGCACAAGTCCCCGTGTACGAGCTCGAGCCTCTCCTTGGCTCGGAAGCTCGTCTGCTGGGGAAAGGGGAGTCGCCTTTGCTTCGTCAGCACGCAGACGTCGCAGAACTGCTCCACATGGTCGAGGCACGGCATGCCTCGCACCATCTCCGTGGCACCGAGCCGCTTCAGGGCCTCGAAGTGAAGATGCCCAAAGCGCTCATGCCACTGCCATGCCTCGTCGTCCCGACGAGCAGCGAGACAGAGGGGTTGTGCCACCTGCACGTCAAGGACGTAGAGACGGTTTGCACCTCTGGTTACCTTGGCGAGAAGGCGACGTCGGCGATCCCAGATGCGTAGGATCCCATCCTCGATCAGCACGCGCGAGCCATTCTCGTCCAGTTGTCCCAGGCTGATGATGGAGTTCCTCAGCGCGGGGATGTAGTAGACATCGGTGAGCAGCCGGTGCTCTCCAGTCTTGGCGGTGAAGATGACGGAGCCGACACCCTTAATCTCCACGGCAGAGGCATCCCCGAACTTGACGGAGCCTCGTACGTCGGAGTCGAGCTCGGCGAAGAACTCCCGTCGACCGGTCATGTGGTGGGTGGCGCCGGTGTCGAGGCACCACCCGCTAGTCTTGTCCTTCCCGGAACCATCGCCAAGAAGGGCGTGAGCCTTTCGCTCGTCAAGGTGGAGGAGAGTCGCCGCGGGTGGTGCCGCTGCGGCCGGTGTCGCTGGAGGTAGCTCGATGCTTGCATGCGCCATGAACAGAGCCGTCTCCTCCTCCTCCGCCTGTGCGACATTGGCCTGGCCGTGTCGTGGCTGTCGACACTCATTGGCCCAATGGCCGCGCCGGCCACAGTTGTGGCAACTGTTGTCCTGTGCCGGCTTGGGCTTGCCAGCGGCGCCGTCCCTGTCACCTTCGCGGGCGTCACCTTCAGCACGTCCTTGTGCCTTGTTGTGGGCGCCTTTTCGCGCCTTGCGCGGCTTGCCGCGCTTGCGGCCGCCAGCCGTGGAAGAGGGCTCCCCCTTCTTCCTGTCGCCGAGGCCAGCATCCCACTGCTCCCGAGATAGGAGCAGCTTCCCGCCGGTGGCGATGGGCCCCGAGAGAGATGGTGGCTCGTCGGTGTCGACGACCTTGAGGCGACCGATCGCCTCCTCGATCGTCATCGTGGAAAGGTCCAGCAAAGACTCGATCGAGCGAGCCATCTGCTTGTACTTCTCGGGGATGCACCGAAAGAGCTTCTCGACAGCTCTCTCTTCGTTGTAGGTCAGATCGCCGAACTGCACCATCTTCTGCAGCAGAGTGTTGAGACGGAGAGCAAAGTCATCGACGTCTTCACCCGGCTTGAAGGCCAGGTTCTCCCACTCCTTGCGAAGTGCCTGCAGTGTGGATTTGCGAGCACGGTCACTGCCGATGCGTGCCGCGGCGATGGCGTCCCAAGCCTCCTTGGCAGTCCGCTTGTTTGAGAGCGAGAACTGCATCTCGGGCGGGACTGCGGCGATGAGGGCGTCCAGCGCCCGTCGATCCTCATGGTGGTCGACGTTGCCGTCCTGGACCGCCTCCCACATGTGCCGCACCTGGAGCCTGATCTTCATGATCGCGGCCCACTCGACGTAGTTGGTTTTGGTGAGGGTAGGCCACCCAACACCGGGACCAACATCCCTGACCACAGTCCGGACCTCGTAGAGGCCTCGGTCTTGGTCGACCCAGCCGCCGTCGCCATGCACGCTTCCTCTTGGAGCGCCACCGCGATGTGCGCCGGCTTGCTCGGCTGCCCACTGCGCCGCCCGCTCCCGCGCTGTGTCGTCGCGGTCTGCGTCGACGCTTTCGTCAGCCGAAACGGAGCTGCTGGAGCTGCTGCGGAGTGCCTTGGCCTCCGCCGTAGCCTCACGTGCTGCCTCCGCCGCCGCTGCTGCTTCTACCTCCGCTCTAGCTGCTTCTAACTCCGCTTTGGCTGCTGCCAGCTCCGCCGCTGCCAGCCTCGATGCCCTTGCTGCCGCCGCAGCGGCTGCTACAGCCACTCGCTCACGCTCCTCTGCCACGGCGCGCTCGGCCTCCTGCCGACGCCGTGTGCTCGAGGTAGCCGTGTGCTGAGAGGGGCTTGCGGACATGGCTTGCTGCTGGGGGGCTGTTGCGTGGAGTAGAGGCTGACGAGCTTCTGCTCGACAAACCGGGTGGTGGAGAGTAAACAGGGGCAGTCGGAGCAGCTGCTGCTACCGGCTGGGGCTGCTCAGCTCCCGGCGAGAGAGGTGAACAGGAGATGCTCAGACTACAAGACAACTTGGCTCTGATACCACTTGAGAGCAGTTTCAGCCTGAGCATTGATAGTGGATGACACTAGGAGAGTTGGGGCAATTTTCGTTGGTTTTTCTCACACAATGCCATACCAACCTGAGGGGTTGGGGGTACATATTTATAGGCTGCTAGCCAGCCAAGAGCATTCTAGATGCTAGTCTAAGATGCTGGTCAAGGGTCTTATCCTAACAGCAGTACTTGACCCTATCCTAACAGACCGTCCTTGACCTTATCCTAACAGTCCTTGACCTTATCCTAACAACCAGTCCTTGACACAAGGACCATGTGCACCCTAGTACAAAGACCAGCCCCACAAAGACCATAGTACAAGGGCTTATCCATCAGGCACAGCTTATACGGGCAGACTCAACAAATTTCATGCGAAACTAGCTTTGGAAATTGATACAATGACCATGTATTCGGTATTCCTCTGAAAATTGAAGCTAAAGCCTATGGGTGCCTTTGGTAGGTGTCAAGTTGAATGGTATTATTGGTGCAAGGTGACAGGGTATTGAATCCTGCACCCAAGCTGGTTCATCTGCTTCGAGGTAAACCTTCTCCCCCTCCCCTCCCTGCCGCTACTCGATTGATACAGGTCCCTCGGTTATCTGTGCTGCGCGTGCGAGCGCCGGGTTGGGACGTCGGCGGCAGGAGCGTTCTCCGCTGACCGCCATCGGCCTGGCGGGAGAATTGGTTATTTATCTTCTATAAACTACTTACAAAAGAACAAACTTGGTAGATAAAATCTCAGATGTAAAACTGCGTGGATCGAACGGATCAGATCGCTCCAATTTTGAGCTGCTCGGCACAGGTTAAAATTACAGAAATTGCCACCGCCAAGTCCTTTTAGCAAACTGAACTGGTACTTCGACCTGCCAGCATCGCTGCTGCATCACCCAGAGCCAACTCCTCTGTTTGATTTACCCCTGGGCTTCTCCATCGGACTGGCCTCCTTCGCCACCGCAGGAGGGGCTCCGTGCCGCCGGTGTAAGAGCTCCCGCGTGGCCGCCTGAAAGGGCTCCTCGCTGTCGACGGAAGGGGCTCCTAGCAGCATGGCCAGCCTGCAGAGCTCGCGTTGCTCTGGAGCATGGAGGCCGTTCTGCTGCTGCACGAGTGGCAACATCGGCTCAGATGTGTGGCGCGTCGTAGCTAGCAGCTCCCACAGTAACCGACGGTGACGCCCACGTCTTTGCCCCGCCTCTGTCCTGTTCAATCTCGCTTCCCGCCGCCATGAGATGCAGCTGCTGCCTGTCTCCTATCCGACCGCCATCAGCACTGGATGCGGTCGCACGGCCAGCGGATAAGCCTCACGCGTCTGCTACAACACCGGCTATGTCGTCCTGAAGCTCAAGCGTCCATGTGCCCTTCTTTCAGTGGATCAGTCGCGCAACATCCCTCCCTGTTCCTCAAGTTTGAAGCCTCCTCTTCCACTTTTTCTCTTGAACAGGTGCTCTTGAGCTGGTTTTCCTAATAAACCGATCGATCGTTAATTCAATGGATTTCTGATTGGCTCAGACTGGTTGAAAATTGCAGCGGCGCTGGCGCTAGATGAAGTACATTCGTGTCTAGCTAGAAGTTCAGGTGTTTGCAGCCGTCTGTACACTGTTTCAAGTATTAGAAATTGTATCAGTTCAATCATGGAAAATATTGCAGCTGCGGTGAAGTATAGTCGGTCCATGTGCGAAGTCCAAGTGCTCACACAACAAAGTTAACTCAGGCAGGGAGTGTCCTTAATACTGAAGATGTGTTGTTGCCTATTGTTGAATCGGCTAGCTAGGTCCTAAGCGCTCGAAGTGTAATCTCTACGAATGGTTTGCTATTAGAAAATTGTAAGTCATGGGTTTCTGTGTCAGCTAGCTCTAAGCGTGCAAAGTCTAATCTCTATGCTGGTTTGCAATTAGAAAATTGTAAGTTATGGCTCTATGGGAGTCAGCCCTACATTGTGCTTAGAGCAAGTTCAGTAATATAGCCAACTGATGGCTATAAGTTGTTTCCATGTCCTCTATAACCAACTATATAGCCAACATGTATAATAGTCTAGCTATAAATATATGCTGCTTGTCTCACCTTTTATTCTCACAAAATGCCTAGGAGCACATGGTAGAGCTGACTCTTAATTTACATACCACCTCTCTTCTCTCTCTTCCTCTCTCTTTGGAAACTAAGCCAAAATATGTTATTTTAATCCCCATAGTCTGTCCATGTCACCTTATTGTACTTGCTCTTATGTTTCCAAATGCATGTTGTGGTAGGGTATTTCTGTTTCAAGGTGTAGTAGTTTGGAAGGTTAGGTCCATGGCAAAAGAACGAACATGGAGCCCTCTAAATCCCCTTCGCCCTAAGTTTTTTTTTTCCCGAGAACGCCGGGGGGAAGAGGGTTCCCCACTGGCTGTTATATTACTCAAGGTGGCCCCTAGGACCAGCACATTTTGGGGGGGGGGGGGGTGTGCAGGCCTTCAATTTCAGTACGATCGGACGGCGGGAATGAGTGCCCCATCGTTTTATTCCCATTACTCTTGGACATGTTATGATTTAATTTAAGTATATTATATGTAAACGCGTGAGGAAAACATCTTTGCGCATTTAAAAACAAACATGGGGTAATGATGCATACTTTTTAGAATGACTCGGGAAAGTTTTTTTTTTCTCTGAAGCTGTCAGAATAGTGTCCAATAAGCTAATGTCTTTGCTCATGTTTCATCAAATATGTCTGTGTTTATTCTTAACTTTTCGGAATCATAGTTTTACCTCAATTCTATCTTATATATTTGGAGGTGTCTTATAGACTCTCCGCACTAGCAACTTCGCGTCATCAAATATCCTAGCAGGTATAATATGCAATTACCGGTTTTTTCTTTGTAAATATATGTTCTTTTAATTAAAACACATATAGATGTTCGATTTTAATATTTGGTTTTATCTACTTTTGATCAATAGGCAGTACCATTGTTTCTATTGCATCCTTCTGACTTTTATTTTGATTTTGTTGAATAAACAACACTCCTCTGATCCATAAAACCGTCGTGACCGAGAGTAATAGCTTGTACTTGTACTAGAGTAGTACAATATGTGTGACATATAAGTCGGACCGGGGGTAGTACTATCTTTACTAGATGATACCCCGAGCGTTGCGGCGGAAAATCTTATGCGTCCCAAATATCATGTATAAATTATATTTATACTTCTCTTGAATTGTAAGATAAAGGAAGTACAATTCATGTGCAAAAGCAACAGACCTAATACTCCCTCCGTCCACTTTTATAAGGCCCACTTCTTAACACATTATGGTAAGAAGTGGGCCTTATAAAAGTGGACGGAGGGAGTATATGATTGTAGTTGTACTGACAAACATAGAAAGAGGGAATTCTTGATTTCCTTCCTAATGATCTGTTAAAGAATGGATGATATATTAAATAGCACACGTGCAGGAGCCATATGGTGGTTAATTGTATAGGAGGGGGAAGTGATTATATTTTAAGTTTTTTAACAACTGGTCATTATTTCTTAAGAACAATACGTGAACATGTATAATCAACCGAAAGTGGAAAAATGAGATCAAACTTACCTGCTAGACTGAATTGACGAAAGCCCCTTGAGTGCAAAATCTGATAAAAGAAGTGTCACCAACATAGTACAAAGTTTATATTATCTTAGTATAAAATGTGCGACACTTTTTATGGATCGGAGGGAGTAGCAGAAAACATCAAATTAATTAACGAACCTACTATAACAATGGATATTAAAATTCTTCAAAAATAAATACGATCCTTAGTATCATGATACCATGCGTCCAATAAGAAAGAACGTCACATGTTGAGGTAAAACAAGCTCCTTTTTCTTGTCTGCACTGTTACTGTTAGTTAGACACCCCTGCACAGCTTAATCTTCTGTCCAAAACAAATAAAGTGCTGATCGAGAAAAGGCACATCACTCGCAGTAACGGAGAAATTGAAGAGTAGTTGTTATATAGCATTAATGTGCAAGTATATGGATACAATGCAGCGAGCTTGTCATATATATAGGGAAGCAAGAACACCAAAATCATTACAAAAAAATAGGCCATACTGTATGAGGAGCATAAATTTGAGCAATAAGAATCATAAGCCACATTAGGAGATAAATTGACTTCAGTCCGTAAGACAGCATAGTGATTGAGAATTACTCCCTCCGTCCCAAAATGTAAGGCTTTTTTAGCAAACTGTTTTAGCTCGCTAAAAAGGCTTACATTTTGGAACGGAGGAAGTAGTTATAAGGAACTAAACCCCAAGATAAAGAATGAATAAGAGAACAGAGAAACAGTGAGGGATGATGATACCTGTCCTGAGGTAGGGCGTTCCTTATTTCCTAATGGACGCGCATGAGTATTCGGTTAGGTGGGGATGGAAATAAAAATCCGCACTAACTGCTCGGATGCCTACAGCGAGTCTGATTCTTGTCGACAACAAATAAAAGTCAAAGCAATATTCATCAATTTTGTGACCTGAGGAGTGCAATGGATTGGATAGAAAAAAACAAAACAAAAAACAGGATGCAATCTTCCATTGCCGAAATTTGAATCAATATTTATAGGAGAATCTCAGATTAATTAGGTGGAAAGAAAAAATCATGTTCTAACCTTTTTGACGCCATTGATTCAACGGGAAGAAACAGATCAGAACCATGTCTCCAACATGCGATCTGTGTTCAACAGATCGCCTTGTCCTTTGCCATGCGTTCCCCTAGGCTGCCCTTGGAGTATCCATGGGCTGTCTACTACTTGCTGTCCTCCATGACAAAGACCTCCTCGACCTGATGGAATCAGGCAATGATTGAGCCGGCTGGATCCAAGTCATGGAAGTCCACCAGTTACTATTACCAGGGAGGAGCCCGAGGAACAGGAAACATGTGAAGGTAGAGAGATGATTTAAAACCCACCGTACACGCTTCAGTTACTATATTAGGCAGTGGCAATATCTGTGCGAGACAATTTGGAATGAGCAAGATATGCATGGAAACGTATTTACCCTGGGCCTACATAATTAATGGGTTCAACGTGATTTCCAAAAGAATTCACTGGGCTGCACTTGAACTGCTGCAATTTGGTGCGCATGATGCATGCGAGAGGGTGGAGGACTTGATGAGGTGGAACAGAAAAATCTGATGTGGCATGTTTGATGAGGTGGATGGCCTGCATGTTGAGAGAATTCCTTGTAGTGGGGGCTTGCTATTTGGATATAGAAGATTTGTACTGGCATGAGTTTTGATTGATAAGGTCCCGTCTAAGACGTGGGTCGCACGTTCACATGTACTAGTAGACACAAAAAGATAAGTATGTCCCTAAGCGTGAGTGAGCGAAGCAATTATGACAGGAATAAGGATGACAATTTTATCACGGGTACCCAACCCATTTTACCACGGGTAAACCCGTAAATGTAGGAGATGGTCACATATTTGTATCCATGGGAAGTACCTATACCTTACCTGTCAAGATGTGATACTGTCGCACATAGAAAGTCGTTTCACGAAATCTGGATATTTTTTCTGGCCTATGGAAAAAGATAAATTTTGGTGGTAAAATAAAACTTTTCACGAGACAATTTTTGTTGTCTTTTTAAGTCCACAAAAAATATTGGGTTGTCAATAAACGACTTTCTTGAATACATAGAATGTGAAGATTTATTCGTGAAATTTTATTTTGAATTTTTGATATTTTGAAATGTGTTTTTAAAATCTGGGTGCATATGAACGCGGGAGTCAAAGTGGATTTCAGCTGACCAAGCTTCTAAAATATGGATAATATTTTTTCACGATCCAGACATGAGTTCTTCCAATCCTCACATAGGGCATTGATCCTCTTATACTCGCAGGGAAGGGCAGGCCAACTCATGGGGTTTTAATTGACAAATTTATATGGCACAACGCTATTACGCTTTCATATGCTCGCCGCTTAGGTTTAAAAAAAATATGTGTTTGGTTCTAGTCCTGATCATTACATGTCTAACAATTTGTTAAGAAAAAGTTTTTTTTTTCAAAACTTACTTAAGTGGTTAGTAAATTTGGTTGGGTCCGGGTTCAGGACAACCAAGATTCAAAAAATCTTTGTATTATAATGTGCCACAATATTTGCAAGCCTGTTCATGAGGGACGATTAGGTATTAGAGATTTTCATATTATAAACATTGGTTGCAATGTTTGTCTTGTATTTATGGAACATGATTCTCTCAATAATTTTAAGGAATGTAAGAAAGACATGACGTTGGTCTATTACCCAGGAGGAGGTCTGAACTTTTATTCATATTTTCTTTTCCAAAAGGGGCTCTGGCCTCTGCATCGATTGATGCATACGACCCAATTTATTTTATTATTCCAGAGTATTCATGTGTATATGTAAAATTATTGGCTAAATATCGCTTCTCCCACCACGCCTACTTCATACAACCATCCACGTGACTGTAAGATCGACGGTCCGATCATTCGCAATATTTAGCACCACACACGTTCCAATACCTCCATCCTCATTCGGATGATCAGCTTTGAATTTGATGGCTTGTTGTCCGATTTTAAGTTAAGTTTCTTCAGCATTTCTCAGATATTTTCTTTTCTTTTGTGCTTATGCACTTCTTCGGCAGTTTGGCAAGCGTAAGTTGCCAGGGTTGTGTCCCCCACCACAGCGCGTTCAACGATTAAAAGTTCTTACCTATTGGAGTGGACGACTCAAACAGCTTTTCAAAACCTTCGAGTTTGTCTAGACAGTGTAGGTTGGTCTTCTCTGTTTTTTTTTTCGCGGGAGTTATGCAGGTCTCCGATGTAACT
Source organism: Alopecurus myosuroides (assembly GCA_028641055.1). NCBI lineage: Eukaryota > Viridiplantae > Streptophyta > Magnoliopsida > Poales > Poaceae > Alopecurus > Alopecurus myosuroides. The sequence goes on along the minus strand of CM054060.1, from coordinate 246,246,546 downwards.
TTTAGTTTTATTATACTCCCTGCGCCTCATATTAACTGACGCTAAAATGGATGTATCGAGATGTGCTACATACATCCATTCTAGCGAGACTTGATATGAGATGGAGGGAGTAGATCTTTGTTGTCGTTCGTGTGTATTTCAGTTACCTCTGATCCATAAAAAGTGTCGTTCACTTAGTACAAAGTTTGTACTAATACTAACTTAGTATAAACTGAGGATTGGAGGGAGTACTTTATCTAACTAATTAATAAAGTCGAAACGTTTTCTAAAAAATGTTTACCATCTCGTACCTGTTTCCCAACCGAAATCGAATCATGTACCGTGAAATTCATGCAATCAAAGAGCCTCTGAGATGTCTGATCATGCTTCAGAATGTTTTCCCACTGTCTTGAGGCCTTTGGATTATGATGTGCTAGACTGCTAGTCTGAAAATAAATTCATGATTTTCTGGAGATGTTCCTATTGGATTTGTATACTAGAACAAAACATCTCATTTCTCTGGCATTTTGGTTGGGTGTCACATCTCTTCCTTCTTCTTTTTCCTCTTGAAGCTTGATTAAGTCAATGCTTTGGAAATCTTGAAACATGGTTCAGATTGCTTCACCGATTGCTTGCTGTACTTGCAAGGGCGTCGAGCAATTCATAGCCAACCAATGCCATCAGAACGGCATTTTTCTTAAGATGATGCATATAACTGAAGAGGAGATAGGCAGCCGAATTGTGTATCATAGGCAACAGAACATGTTTAATATTCTAAAACAATAACGTCCGTATCCATCTTCTGAATTATACATTTCTCTCACTCCACGTTTCTTGGTGTACAGTCTTTCAGATGCAGAAGCATGAACTAACTGCGGAGCAAAATGGTAGCAGAAGCATCTGCTGAATTCCAGATGTACACATGGACCGTACTACACGATTGCACTAAAATGGTGCCAATTGGCAGCGAAACTGTAAATATACAATCACAAATTTACAAGGTTTTATCTATGGATGAGCGCCAGTTCCAGACTGGTTGGTCGGTCACTCGTCCTTGTTGTGGCAGCAGCAGAAGCACTCGAGGCAGCGCTCGCAGGCCTCATGGCAGCAGAAGCAACAGCACAACATGAAGAAGCTGCAGCAACCAAATGGAGAGAAACAAAACATGATGCACCACATCTATATTATATACATATAGTATATACTAGCAGTATATGTTTTCTGCAGTTGCAGCTACACAGGACACTTGAGACCATTGACACTGACGCTACTGCAACTGCAAGCAGACACCGAGAACAAAGGGAGAGCAGGAGCATCAAGCGTGCAGTAACATACTGACCAGGCATAGAGGAAACCCTTCTCCTCGTGGCGCTTCTTGACGTGGTCCATGGCCGACAACCTCCGGTCATCGCCCTGCGAAGGACCGTCAGCCTTGGTCGTCGCCGTTAGCCTTTTCGTCGAGACGGAGGCGAACTGGAAGTTGGAATCTAGTGATGAGAACATGAAGAAAAGTGTGGGATGGAGGGCGAAGAGAGCCGGGCCTGGAGTGGCAGCTTGTTCTTGCTTCTGGCTCGTCATGATACGGTATAGGTAATGGTTAGGCTAAAGCTTCACCTATTTGACCCCTTTGCTTCATACACGCTAGCGCCCTCACCAGATTGTCTTATCCAGTACAAATTGACTGAGTGCATTATTGTTTCTTAGTTCTGGCTATTCGTTTGTATGGTTTATGCTGATACACGCGTTAATTCGCGTCATAATCATCGTGTTCCCCGCGAATTTTTAAGCCAGGGATCCGCGGAAGATTCCTCGAGTGTCACTGTGAGAGTGACATGTTGTTGGTTTGTGTCTCTAGCCTTTGAATGTGTCTGCTAGTTCCTGTAAGATGTGGAAAGGGAACAGTCTCCCGTTAAAACGTCGTTTTAAGTTAGTACTACATGATTGCTTTGAGGCTCACAGATCCTTCATGATTTGTCTGGACTCGGGATCTTCGGGATTCGAAAAGGACAAAACACATCATTTGCAGGTTTCACCAGCATGGAAGGGACCTGGAGCTGTCGGCAAAAAATAAATAGGTGAAGCAATTGGAGGCGAATTCAACTTGCGAAAGCGATGTGTCCTCAGAGGTGTGGAGAAATTCGTCGATACTTTTTTTTTTATAGAGAAAGGCCTTAATGAACCCGGTTTTAAATTAGGACAGTGCTGGGTGTGTTCCGGGATCAAAATTTTCCATCCCCGGGTCCTCTTGCTGACACCTGTCCCCTTTTTATACCTCAAATTCCGTTTCTGCTCCGGTAGAAAAATAAAAATGACCGCTTTTGCTACGATGTAGCAAAAAACGATTCAGTCTTGAAAAAAAAATCTCGCCGGAGACCCGTACCAAAAAAGTCGATTTTCACCGGAGACATGACCGGAAGACTTTTGCCACCGAGAATACCATAGCAAAAACATAACCCCATTGTAGCAATTTTTTTTTTGTATTATAGCAAAAAATCCAACCTCGTTAGAGTTACAGTAGCAAAAAATTTGTACAAAAATAGCAACGAAGATACATGCATGTAGCAAACTTTCTACCGCCACCGTAAAAAATTGCCCAAAATCACGAAATCCAATTGTCGGCCTTGGGGAGCACCACCGCGCTTCCATGGGAGTACCGTCACGCTCCCATGGAAGCACCGCCGGCCTTGGGAGCACCGCTCGACGCACACCGCCACCCTTGGCCCGTAGCATCGACCTTCTCCTTTGGTAGCACGCCCTGCTCCTCTGACAACACGTGCCAACGGTGCTAGAAGCACTGGTAAAGCCGATGAAGCTTCCGAGGCGGCACAACATAGCATCCATGGCGGGCGAGGGCGTGGCGGCCGGCCTTAGCTGGGCGTGGCGGGTTGGTGGAGCGGGCGACGGCGGCGCGGAGGCGGTCGATGAAGGGCTTGAAGGCGGACTCGGGTGAGCCAAGCGAGGAGGAGGCCGCTGCCGACGACCGTCTTCACGGCGCCCCTTTCCGTGGCACCTCCTCCCTTTCGCCATGGCTGCTCGGGGACCGGGACGTGTGGGCTGCGATGGGATGGGTTGGATGGGTGGTGGGCGAGGGCGTGGCGGTGCCGGCCGTAGCTGCGAACGACGGCGGCGAGTCTCTCCTCGGTCCTCGCCATGGTGGTTGCGTCCGTGTGCTGAATGGAAAAGGGGTGGAGGAGAATGAGGCTGAAAGGATAAGGTTTTGTTCGCGGGTCCCACACCAGATTTTTTTGCCTCTCTCCCTGACATGCAGCGGGCGGAGGAGCCGGGGGACGTGCGCACGCCTTCCACTAGGTGATTAGTAGCGTTTTCCTTTAAATTAATATACATCACGTTACAACCACACTGTTGCGATACCAGTTTAGAGCATCTCTAGGGGACTATATATATCCTGCCGAATAGCATAATAACCATCAATTTACCATTTGGCATGAAAAAACGCCGAAGCATACGTATACTTACACGACCCATGCCTTTAAATATTTTTGAAGGGTAACAACACCCCCACCCCACCACCAACATACTTGGCGGGAAGGACATTTTAGCCCACGGTAGTTTCCCTCCTCCATTCTGCATCCAGCCTGTGAAAACACTCAGTTCAGAGAGTCAGAAGAGGGTAGTTTACAACCTTGAATCTGTGCATTTCATGCATTGGGGGGGGGGGGGGGGGGGGGGTTGAGATCTTTTTCGCACTTTTGTGCAAAGTGCGTTGGAGAGACCGCTTCTTGACTTGTCATTGGATTGGGAGACCTTTCGCACACATTTAGTCGAGAGAGTTGGTTTCACCTTTGGTTTTGAGTTTTTTTAAGCTTAACCATAGAGTGGAACTTGATGTTCTATACTAGACTTTTTTTTCTTTACTTATCTTTTCTAAACCATCACTTGAGTCTTTAAAAATTTGGAGATTTGAATTCAAATTTGCATTTTGAATCCAATTTCTTTAAAATCATTCTTCACAAACTCTAACTAATTCATTTTTTTAACACATACATAAGGAAGAGGATTGAAGTGGATTCAAACAAACAATTTATTTCATTTTTTATATTCTGATACAAAGGAGTGTTACAATGAAATAAATATTAAAAAATGATAAGAAAAATTACATTCCTATTTTAAAACAAATCCTCACACTGTTTGGGGGTCCCGGGAAAATTTCATGGGCATTTCTTGCATTCATTAAAACTCGTTGAATTGGTCTTATCTCGCAGTTTTCGTGAGCTATATCACACTGTTTGGGGGTCCGGGGACAATTTTATGGACATTTCTGGCATTCATAAAAAACTTGTCGATTTGACCCTATCTCGTAGTTTTTGTGAGATATACTTCAAAACTTGGAGAAGATCTTCAGTACCCGCACAAGCAAAAACATAAGAGATTGTTAGTGTTAGAATGTTGCCAGCACATCAAGGGCGTGGCATTTGATGTTTGGATGGCATTGAACCTGATCAATAATTGGTTGATCAAGTCCCATGATTAGAGGATAAACAACAGAAAGATTCCAGAAGCAGATGGTGAAAGCCCACGAGACAAGTTGAAATCAACATTTGAGGGAGTTGTACAGGATAGCAAAGCAGAAGTAAGACCAAGATATAATTACCAAAGTACCAAGTATCCAGAAGCCAAAGTATCCATTACTCATCACATTCATGGTTGAGATATACAAGAAACATAACATATATAGATAGTTTAGTAGCAGTACAAGAACCCGTGTGCCAGATGAGCTAGAGTGATCAATCCAGGAAAGATCAAGCTCAAAACCACCAATTATAGAGTTCAGACAATGGCGGTATCCAGTAGGAATTCTAGTACCAGCTAAGCATTAGGAAAGTACAAGAAAACATGCAAATTCAAGACAGAAGCACTAAAGGAGAACCCCAACCCACCATTCACTGGGCAAATAAAATGCAAGGAGATTATAAAAACAGATTCAAATGCAGTTTGAATTGTTAAGAGGCCAAATGCCACAACCTGCAAGTAAACAACCCAAGATATATGGTTTAAAAGTAGTATAAGCCAAGATTCAAGGCCAAGTCCAATATAGAGTATTCTCTGCACAACACAACAAGATATTTTACAGGAGAGATACATTGCATCTACTAATAAATCCAGTGGTCACATGACACAGTCAAGGAAGGAGGAAACCTACTCCAAAGCTTGAAACTAGGACCAGATAAGCCCACATGGAAGCAACATACTCAGAACATGCAGTTATCCTGGTGTCAACACCAGAATAATGGCTAGAGGCTATAAATACATCATCACAGCCGCCAGGCAGTGATCATCACACAATCACAGCACCAGAACACACACACACACTCGCAAGTTCTACTTCACAGAACTAGAAAATAGGTCAAGCAACTAGGAGGAGCAGGCTTATCACAAGAAGAAGGTTTTGATCAGAACCCAAAAGACCAAGCTACTCTAAAGCAGCAGGTTATATCTTAACTAGTTTAGAGAGTGAGTGCATGCATATGTCAGGTTACTACTATACTTGGTTAGCAGCCATCTTTGACATGGACATTCGGAGAGAAGAAAGGATTTTGGAGAGAGAATGGCATCATATTAGGGAGCTATGCTAGCCAGCCATGTCAGAGAGTGGTATGTCAACGACATGATCTCTCGAGTGGTCCGAACACTAGGGGCTAAACACAATTCCTTCACCTCTCGAGGTGGCTTCGCGAGGAAGGTTCTGAACGACAGCAATGGCGACACAGAGAGTTTACCCATGTTTAGGCCACCAGTGTGGTGTAAAACTCTACTCCAGCTTGTCTGATGGATTGCACTGCGGTGACTACAGTACAAATGCGAGCTTGTGCTCGGGTCAGACTACTTGCGCTCTTGGTGGAGCTCTATTTCTACGACGACCAGAGGGGCCCTATTTATGCTGGCGTTTGGACCTTCTTCCCGCTCATTTGGCGGGAAAGGGTTCCCACAAGGTGCCAAACGAAGAACATCGCCGCCTACGTGGTCTTTGGTCGTCGAGGACAACTGCACAGTCCATGGCAGAAGGGTGGGGGAGTCGGATGACTTTGCCCCCGTCTTGTATGGCGGTCTTGGTCTCCTTGCACCAAAGAGGCAATCATGGGAAGACGCTTTGGCCGGGGAAGCTGTTCCCCGAGCTTTATACACCAGTATGGCAACTGCAGCCAAAGCAGACATGTGCCCCTGTACAGCCCCCGTCAGCGCACAGAGGCGCGGTCGTCAGCGGCACATGTCTTGTCCCCCCGAGCGGTTGAGCTTCTTTGGGAGGGAACGATGATGGTCTAGAGCTCCTCCCGAGGGGAGAGCCGACGAGCGCTCTCTCCTAGGGCTTGACCAAGGGCAGCAATGTGGTCCGAAGCCGTTCACGTTAGGGAACATGCTCGCTCGATCTCGGGAACACCTGCCAGGCCGGGCCGCGGCAGATGGGCCCAGATACCTTGGTATCCAGAGGCCCGACAGTAGCCCCTGGGCCCGCGACGGACACGTGGACGAAGGATGCGAGGCGTTGCGGGGCCACCTGCTGCCTGCCCGACCGCAGGCACGAGGCACGAATGTTTGCGCGTGAGACCCCACGACTAATTAGACGTTGGGGGGGGGGGGGAGGGGCGACATCGGTTCCCTGCGCTGCCGCCTGACAATTGGGGAGAGTCTAAAATACCAAGCCGACGCTCTGCTCCTCATCTTCCACACCCCACTTCCACTTCTTCTTGCTCTTTCCATCTCTCCCGAACGGGTTCGATATGCCTCCCTTCCTCCACCATTTACCACCACCTCCGCAACAGCGCCATGGCGCCCGTGGTCCAGCCCTCCTCCATTGATGCCGGCAAGATGAAGAAGGTGCGCCAGATGGCCGCCCATTCTTTCAACGAGCAAGGCCCGACCATCCTTCACGTGGGTATAGCTGAGCTCGATGATGTTTCCTAGACGTTGTACCCAATCTTCTATTGATCAATCCTATCCGGGATGGTTCCCCTTTCTCCTCCTTCTTCCACACCGTCCTTGACCATTATCGAATCCACCTGCACGCCAACTCCTCCCTTATTCTCTCTGCCTTCGCCTTCTACTGCGAGGCATTCCTTGGAGTGAGGCCTTCGATGGCCCTCTTCCGTTGCTTCTTCGAGCTGCGGGAGGACCGTGCGGACCCTGGCGTTAGCGACCTTTCCTTTCATGTCGGGACTGGCCTGGGGGGCTTGTTTCCCAGATTGACATCCCGGATGAGGCCCCAGGCTTACGCGTGAGGTGGTTGTACGTTGAGACCGGCAAGGTCTGCGACCTTCTAGAGTTTCCTTCATCTCCGCCTGCGCGACACTCGGGGTGGAGGCAGGAGGAGCTCTCTGGGCCGGCTTGCAGCCTCTAACGGAGCGCATGCACTCTCTATAGGAAAGAGGCCTTACTCTCGAGATGCTTATCACCGAGATCGTCGAACGACACCTCGCCCCCTTGCAGCGCCACGAGAGGCACATGTGGACGTACTCGGGCGTTGAAGACGGGATGCGACTCGACAACCACCTCCTCAGCTTCCGCTCCTTCAAGATGGCGCTCGGGCTGCTTCTCAACTGTGACATTCCGTCGAGGTTCCCTCTCGCTTAGCTTCCCCTCTACGATCTCCCGGCAGGGGAGATGGACGTGATTGTGGCTCTGATGCCACTCTTCGACATATGCCCCCCCCCGGCTGAAGGGACAAATTCGCACGCGGACAATCCATATGCGTTGGACTCCATTAAGGAGAGCGTCGAGAGCCCCCCTTTGCCTCGAACCGCCTGGTCGGGGGCCTCCTTGTCGAGGGGGCGCCGTATGGTGGTGTTGTCCTCTGATGAAGAGGGGGATGAGGACGTTAGTGCCCTCCATGCTACGTCTCCACGCCGACCGAGGCCAGGAGGCGATGAAGATCCGGGCGAAGCGGCGGACGAGCATCGCCTGGGGAAGAGTCCGAGGATCGAGGACGACCCGTCTACCTCAGGTTGTGCCACTGTGAAGGAACTCTCGCCGCAGGGTATTCTGTCCGTCGGCGCCACCCCAGAGTGTGGTGCTTCACCGGGGGGTAAGGACTCTGTCGCGAGTTTTCTTCTTCATTTTCCCCTTTCGTATCTTGATGGATCCTTGTTGCTTTGACAGTGGCCAGGTTGCCGATGAAGCGATGGGGCCGCCGGAGTAGGTCCCTGTCCCTGTCGTTGAGCCCATGGCGGCGCTGTCGGTCGTTGAAGAGGAGGTGGTCGAGGTTTCTGCAGGCCTCGGTCCACCGTGTTCCGGCCAACCGAGTATACCGGAGGATCATGTCCTGATGAACCCTCCAGCTCCCAGCGCGATGGGAGAAACCATCGTCTCATATGATCCTTGTGATGCCGTGGTCGATGCAGGGGCATGGCCGGAGGCGGGAGATGCCCTTGTCGTGGGGCTCGGCGTGGACCGCTGGTCGATGCTGGCTCGCGACCACCCCAGCTCCTGTCCTAGCTTGGCTGTTCTTTTCGATGATCTGGTGAAACAGATTAAATATATTGTCATTTCCCGGGCGGCCTACCAGACGTCCGCTCTGTCCGCCGAGCGCGAACACCTTGAAGTTCCGGGTGGCCAACTTCTGGACGGGGCCGCGGGCAACCTCACGCAGGAAGAGGCATCTGCATCGACGAGGGGCGCGGTGCTAGCGGAGGCGGAGCGCGTGCGCCATGACGCCTTCCTGGTGCCGGAGGAGGCTAGGTAGGCACCGGCGAGCGCGCAAGATGGGCTGGAGGAGCTGCATTTGGAAAAGAATCAACATTCTCTGGAGGTAGAGGAGTGGACCCGCTCCCACCGAGGCAGGGAGGAAAGGATCACCTCTAGAGAGGGGATGGTTGATGAGGCTGAGAAGGGCCTCTCAGAGGGAGAAGAGAAGCTAGCCCTTGCTGAGGTTGAGCCCAATATCGAGCGAGAACGCCTCGGGACCATGGAGGATGAGGTCCAGGAGACGGAAGCCCGTACCCAGCGAAAGATAGACAACTGCAACACCCGGCTCGCCGAGATGAGGGATGACCGCGAGCGAGGCATTCAGAAGGAAGTTGAAGCTGGTCGCACAGTTATCCGCAAGGAGATCCAGAGGGAGTATGGCCAGAAGAACAAGGACCTAGAAGCCAAGTTCGTCCACCTAAGGAAGGAGTTGGAGAAGGAGGTCAAGGACCTCGAGAAGGGCCCACGCCGGGTTTGTCGAAGGCGCGATGAGGAGAGGGAGGCAAAGGATCTCGCCGCCAAGGAGGCCGCGAGGAACCAGGCGGACTTGCTCACCCTTCAGGGACAAATTTCCTAGCTCGTAGAGGGAGAGGAGGAGCGTCGAGCCTCCCTCAGCAGGCGTGTGAGCTGCAGCGCCAGTTCAAGGCGCTATACCTTCGAGCGGTGCACAACACCCGTGCCATTGCTGACCGTTTGCACTTGAATCCCGAACCTCCCCCTCGAGTATAATAGCGCCGGCTGTGCCTACTACTTCTTGCGGTTCATTACCACGCTCGAGGAGGAAGTTCATGACTTGGAGGAGGTCTTGAACGAGGAGAACCGCCAGCTCCTGGCGGTGGCGATCAACCATGCCTTCTCCCGGCTTCAGCTCGCCGATCCACTCTTCGACATCAACACCCTTTCTACGTCAATTCCGTATGATCTTCAGGAGGCCCTCCGAAGCCAGGTGCGCGAGGCGGTGAACGACTTTACTGAGAAGTTCAATCCGTTGAAGGACGTGCCCAAGCCTCCTAGTGCCGATGAAGCGGGGGATCCATCAGTGACGAGGAAGAATCTGAGGGCCACCACTCTCCCGACTCTGTTTGATTGTTGTTCCTGTGTTCCTGGTGCACATAGTAAGTAATAGGTGAACCATTTTTTGAACCTTATGCGTGAGTCGCTCTGCGACCCTTGTTTTGTTGTTCCTTAATCTAGGATATTTTTTGGCGGTGATACTTAGCTTTTGCGTGATGGTGTCCTTCGATACATTTTGCTTGTGTTCTTTGTGGTGGGTCTCCTGCTGCTCCTTGTGGAGGACTCTCGAGGCTCCGGGTGAATGGCTAGGCACTTCCTCCTCGGGGATGAGGCTACCTGCAGTTTGTGCTCCTAGAGAGGTGCACGTTTGGCTGTTCCTTCGTGAGCATATCGCGAGGAGAACCACACCAAGGGACTTGGCGAGGTGTTTGTGTGCGGTAGCGACCCGTACACATACACTGTTCCAGCCCCTACTCGTGGGATGCTCTCGAGAGGAAAACAACACTCGCGCACCTCTTGGAGAGGAAGGTATGCATGCTGAGATGAATGCGCATGATCTTGTTGGATGCAAAACTGCAAGCATGCCGGTATAAAAATTTACGACATGTGAAACATCGTCCGTTGTATTGCAAGAAATGAAATGTGCCATCTTAGAGAAACGATCAACAACCACAAAGATTGAGTCCATGTTTGTTTTAGTGTGTGGGAGTCCTAACACAAAGTCCATGCTAATGTCACTCCAAGGTTCATGTGGTGTAGGCAATGGTAAGTAAATACCACGAGGATTGGAAGTAGACTTAGCTCGGAGACATGTAGGACATAGCTTGACGAGTCTTTCAACTTGGTGCCTCATCTTAGGCCAATAGTAGTGGTTGGAGAGCATGGCGTAGGTCTTGTCCCGACCAAAGTGTCCCATGAGACCTCCTTCATGTGATTCCTTCAATAACAACAAACGAAGAGAGGACTCCGGAATACATAATTTGTTAGCCTTAAATAAGAACCCTTTTTGAAGATAGTAGTCATCAAAACCTCGATTGGGCAAGAATTTCTCAAAAATGGGTCCAAAGAAAACATCGGAAGAGTATAAGTCTTTGATCTCATCCAAACCAATCACATTGATTTCAAGGTGGGTAAGAAGACACTCTTTTCTAGACAAAGCATCCACTACACCATTCTCTTTACCCTGTACTTAATCACATAAGGAACATATTATATGAATTCTACCCATTTAGCATGTCTTTTGTTCAAATTGTCTTGGCTTTTCAAATATTTCAATGATTCATGATCGGAACGAATGACAAATTCTTTAGGACAAAGATAGGGTTGTCAAACTTCTAAGACTCTAACCAAAGCAAATAGTTCCTTGTCATAAATTGGGTAATTTAGTCTAGCACAATCTAATTTCTCACTATCATAAGCAACGAGACGTCCATTTTGCATAAGAACACCACCAATGCCTATTCCACTAGTATCACATTCAATCTCAAAGGTTTTCTCAAAATCCGACAAAACAAGAAAAGGTGCTTCGGTCAAACATTTCTTGAGGGTATAGAAAACTTTTTGTTGAGCATTGCCCCAAACAAACAATACATTCTTCTTGGTAAGCTCATTTAAAGGGCAATCAATGGTTGAAAAATCCTTCACAAAGCGGCGATAGAAACCGGCAAGACCATGAAAACGTCTTATCTCACCCGCAGAAGCAGGGTTAGGCCAATTTCTAATTGCCTCGACTTTCTTCTCGTCAACTTAAATTCCATAGGAGGAAATCACAAAACCCAATAAAACAAGCTTGTTGGTGCAAAAATTGCATTTGGAAAGATTTGCAAAGAGTTTTTCTTTGCGAAGAACCAACAAGACTTGAGAAATATGATCAAGGTGATCCTCCAAAGAGTTGCTATAGATAAGGATGTCGTCAAAAGAAACCACAACAAATTTGCCAATGAAAGGGCGCAAAACTTCATTCATAAGACGCATGAAAGTTGAAGGAGCATTCGAAATACCAAAGGGCATGACAAGCCATTCATACAAACCAATTTTTGTTTTGAAACCTGTTTTCCATTCATCACCTATGCTCATGCGAATTTGGTGATATCCACTTTTAAGGTCAATTTTGGAAAAGATAGTAGGACCACTTAATTCATCAACCATATCATCAAGCCTAGGGATGGGATGTCTATATCTAACGGTGATAGCATTGCTAGGGCTACAATGCATGCACATGCGAGAAGTATCATCTTGCTTAGGGACAAGGATAACCTGAATGGCCCAAGGGCTAGGAGATTCGCGGATGAAACCTTTCTCAAGAAGTTCTTGAATTTGCCGCTCAATTTCCTTAGTCTCCTCGGGATTGGTGCGGTAGGGAGCACGGTTTGGAAGTGGCGCACCCAGAATGAAGTCAATGCGGTGCTCGATGCCACGTAGGGGAGGTAGACCCGATGGTAGTTCTTCGGGAAACACATCCTCAAACTCCTGCAACAAAGGCAACAAAGACGGTGGAAAGCTTTTTATGGCGTTAGTTTAAAGTGCTATCCTTTGCACACGAGGACAAAGTGAAGGATGGATGGGTCATCTCGTAACTCTTGCATCTCTCTTTTGGTGGCAAGTAAGGCAATGCCTTTGGGAGCACTCGAAATTTTCCACTCATGTTTGGCTTGTGGCTCTCACTCTCTTTGAGGTGGATCACTCTCTCACCACTCATCTCACGAGATTTGAGCTCTTCTTGTTTGTGTGCAAGGGTCTTGGTGTTGTCGGTGATCACTTGGCTAGGAGACATGGTGAGGAGCACAAACGTCTTGCTATTCCACTTGAAGCTATAGTGGTTGGTGCGTCCGTCATGAATAGCACTCTTGCATATTGCCAAGCTCGTCCAAGAAGAAGACGACACACAATCATAGGCACAACTTCACACTCAACCGTGTCTTCATAGGGGCCAATCTTGAAGTGTACGGTGACCATGTGTTGAATCTTGAAGGTGTCTGAGTCACTAAGACATTGGACATGGTAGGGGTGTGTGTGTTGCTTGCAAGTCAATTGGATTTTATCGCAAAGCTCTTTGCTAGACAAAGTATGACAAGTAACTTCATCAATGATAAACTTGATTTATTTACCATTGATGTCGGCTCTAGTTTGAAAGAGGTTGCACCGCTGGTCATGTTCATCTTGATGAAAGGTGGTAAGAACTCGTGTCACCACTAGCGATGGATTCTTGTCCTCATCGCAATAGACACTCTCTTATTCATCGTTTTGCATGTCCAAGGAACTAAGATCAACTTGGTGTAAGGCATAGTATTCGCCTTCAGTCATGGAGTCACGTTCACCATCTTGGTTGACAATCATGATCATCTTGTTGGATCACTCGAAAGACTTGTGTCCACTTCCACCACATTTGAAGCAATTAATTATGCTCGATTTGACTTGAGGAGCATTAGAGGTGGTGGTGGGAGGCACTTGTTGCTTGGACGATTGCGGAGTTTTGTTGGTAGCATTGGAAGCTCTAGAGGTGCTCTTGGTGATGGTCGGTGTTGTCACTTGAGTTATTGGAGACGAAGAAGAAGGTCCTTGTTTCAATGAAATAGTGACCATTGCCTGTTGGAACATTTGGAAACAGAGGAATGGAGTTATTTTCAAGTCTGAAAGGCATTCCTTTAGGGGTTGGAAAGTTGGCTTCATTTTAGACCTCCTTATGCTTAAGCATAGGTTGAGTGCTTCTCTGGCTGCGGATTTATCATCATGGATTAAAACCCTACCTTAGGTTGTGATAGACTGTCTTAGTCTATCCTTCTTTGTACATTTGTAAATATTTGTAAACTCTTTTGATGGCAATAAAGGGCTGTGGGGGACTCCCCTGCAGTAGAAAATGTTTCAAAAAAAGAAAGCCTTTTTCTTGTTGTACTTGAGGTCTTCGGAAATTTGATACTCGTCCTTGAGAGCTTGATGGACGAGTGCAACGATGTTGTCATAGGGTTGATATACTCGACAATCTTCCCTATTGGGTAGTTGAGGCCATTGAGAAAGCGGGCCATTGTTTGTTCTTGAGATTCCATCACATAAGCTCTTATCAAAGAAGTCTCCATCTCCTTGTAGCACTCATAAACCGACTTCAAACCTTGTCTGAGATCTTGAAGCTTTTTGAAGAGGTCGCGTGTAGTGTGGAGGAACAAAGCGAGCATTCATGAATTGATTCATCTCATTCCAAGTGTCAATGGGAGCAATCCGGTTCTTGACTCTTTCCGCTTGGAGACGGTCCCACCATAAGAGTGCATAGCCTTCGAACTCCAAAGAAGCCATAGCAACCATCTTCTTTTCACTAAAGTTGTGGATGCCGAAGATCTTGTCCACCTTGAGAGCCCAAGCAATATATTCTTCGGGATCATTTTCACCATTAAACTTTGGTACATTGAAGCGAAGGGCACTCATATTGTTGTCTTCATGTTGTCGATGGGGTCGCTCATGTTGGTCTTCATCATAGATAGGAGGTGAAAGATCAAATGGGTTATCCTCATTGTCTTGGTGTTGGCGGTCATGATGATGAGGATGACGCCGATGGTCATTAGGAGGTGGTTGTTGATGATGACGTAGTCGTGATTCGCGGTGTTCACTGTCATCATTGTCACGGTTATGTTGTTGAGGACGCTCTTGTCCGCTGCGAGGGTGTTGAGGAAGTTCTTGTTCATGGCAGTCATTGTGGTGGGGACGCGCATTGCACCTTGGTGGCCTTCGATGTTGGCGATCACCTTCCACGAAGTCATTGTAACCATAGTCATTAGCGGGGCCTTGTGAAGGTGGTGGATGATGTTGTCGAAGGTCCGGTCGTTGAGGATGATTTTGAAGAGGGTCACCACGGCCTTGTCGGTGTCGAGGTGGTGGTGATGGTGAGCTATCGTCATACCAATGTCATCGAGGAGCTTGTGGTGGAGGAGGTGGTGGTGGTGGTTGTTGTTGTTGTCCACCATCTTCCATGTTGGGGTTGTGATCATGGCGACGAGCTTGGTGATGATCTTGAGGTTGTTGTCTTGAACGTCTCTACCTTGAGGATGCTGATGACCCACGACCCTCGTCGATGGACAAAAAGTCCCACTTTGTCACTAGGGGAGACACACAAAGAGGAATAAGCTACTCGGTCTAGGCAGAAGCACTCTGAACTGCGTTAGTCAACCAATATCGAGACAATGCTAGAACCGGTTGGCATGGTTAGCCAAGTTAATGTTGACGCGCGTCATTTGATCATTCAATCGAGCCTCTTGTGCTTGGAGTCGACGTTCATAGCGCTCCAATCCGTCCTTCACAAGTTGGCGGAGTTGGAAATGGTCATTGTGGGTGACGAAGTTTTGGCAGTTTTCGTTGGAGAACGGGTTTCCTTCATCTTCCGAGCTCGTACTTGTGAACACTCCTTCCCTAGCCATCTCAAAAACACACAAGTGTAATATGAAGAATAGATGTCTCACTTACCCAACGTTACCTTTTTTGGTCGTATTGAGGCTAGTGGATGAGCCTAGGTGTAGGGCGGTATGTTCAAAGTGAGTCCAAAAAAAGATCTAATGAAAATCGCAAACAACAACACACACGCTTTATGTGAAAGGCAAATGGGTGAGGAAAGTGGCAAAGAAAATCAACAAATCCGAAGAAAAGTTTGTTGTTAAACATAGAGAAGAACCAAACTTAGTGGATGAAACAAAAATGGAACACACACACAAGTGATAAATGAGGTTAGTGCGGCCAAAGGACGAGCGGATACAAAATGTTCCTAACAAAGACTAAGCTCAATGCCACACCAATGCAAGAAGGACACTAGCTCAAACCGCAAAATATAAGAGGCAAAAAGATCCACACCATGGAAACCGGTCACTCTCTTTTCTTTTACGACGCGAAGCTACATGTTCCTACAAGTGATAGCAATTGGCATCAGCCTTTTTCTTCTTTTTCTCACTTCTTTTTTGATTTTTTTGATTTTTGATGATTCCAAAATGCCAATGCCTACTCGAAACGATTCTCTCACAAGTCCCAAACACGCACTCTCGGTGCCACTAGTGATCCTGATTTTCTCTAGATCTAGCAATTATATGAGCTGCCTGGTTTGCTTCTCTTGGACAGTGAGCTAGTCGTGCCACCGCGAACCCTACCATGCTCGTGCAGAACTCACCCAAGTAGGTCATGCCCATTATCATGTTATTTGTTGGGTCTTTGAAGGCTTGAACAACTTCCATGGAGTTAGTCTCCACACGGATCCGATTGTATCCAATCCTTTCAGCTAGCCAAAGACCGTCCCGCACCGCATGTGCTTCCGTTGTGGCCACATCATTGACACCATCAACTTCAACACAACAAGCTGCCAAAAAAAATGACTAGATGAATTACGTATAATGAATCTAGTTGCAACCCCTCTAGTATCCAGATTGACAGCCACATCCGTGTTAAGTTTAACAAATCCCTTCCTTAACCTACAACTTATTTTCTTTAATTTTGGGGAATTTTCAACCATTACTTTAACCAATAGAGCTAGTTCGCAGCTGGTGGATCCGTATCGTTATATTTTATCTCCCCACTTCTCCACAAAATGAACCAGGCTATTGTAACTATTATATCGTGTACTTTCAGCTCTCCCATGTTTGGTGCATTCTCAAACTTTGATCTCAATAGATGTTTTAGGATAGTGCTTCCCGATCTGTCATGCATGATGGATCCTTGGACCCCCTCATCAAGACGAAGAGCTCGCCATATTTCTCGCGCTCTATCGCACTTGAACAACATATGAGATATGACTTCGGCTCCCCAAGCACAGACTGGCTATTACCCACTCCCACCAATGTAGCAATTTGTAAGAATACACATGCATGTGACAATGCCATGGAGAGAACGCCATGTAAATATTTTCACTTTCGCAGGTACCGATAGCTTCCAAACTTTATCCCAAAAATTGGATTTATCCTTGACCCCCTGACTCATTTCTTTGAGGAATTCTGCTACCATATTGGTGCTGCCAATCCAGATATTATGCTGATTTACATTCTTTGTATAATGCCATGCAAGGACATCCTCTAAGTCCCACTATGATAGAGATATGGACTGTATAATTAGAACATCTATGGATAGAAGTTTTTCTCCAACATCTGCGTATCCCAATTATTACTAATCGGTCAATAAGCTCCCCATCCTTACTCAATATTATACCCACTTATCTCGTGATCACTTTCCTTGTAGGACTATTTGGTAGGCATGGGTCTAACCACATGTTAATGTTTGCCCCATTACCTACTCATCAAGTGTATCTTCGTTTAAAATTTTCCATCCCTGCCATCGGGCTTTTCCAAGTGGATGAAGATCTCTTTTTGTGGTCTGCCTTCATCAAATCTCCCAAGGGGTAGTATCTTGCTCTCCGAACTTGGGCACAAAGAGATTCAGGTTTATCTGTAATTTCTACAATTGTTTTGCCAACATCGCAATATTGAAACAATGCAAGCCCCGAAAGCCCATTCCTCTTTGATTTTTGGGAGTTCACATTTTCCACCAAGAATACCAATACATACAATTATTACCATCCTTTTCCCCCACCATGAACATGCAATTGCAGCAGCTATACCTTTGCATATTCCCTTTGGAAGTTTAAACACTGACATAACATAAGAAGGAATTTCTTGGTAAACG
This sequence comes from Alopecurus myosuroides, assembly GCA_028641055.1. Taxonomy (NCBI): domain Eukaryota; kingdom Viridiplantae; phylum Streptophyta; class Magnoliopsida; order Poales; family Poaceae; genus Alopecurus; species Alopecurus myosuroides. Next base: position 246,229,215 of record CM054060.1, on the reverse strand, counting down.
ACCACTAACAAAATCTCATTACCTCCAGTTGATAAGTTATTTTTGTTCCATCCATTCATATTTTTACACACACACGATCTACTAGATGTTGAAAGCTATCTGAGCAATCAAATCCCACATGGGATGGTAGCCCCCAAATATTTTTCAGACAGGGATTTCGAGGTGATGTTCAAAGTCATGCACACGACCTCCTTATCCTCCACACATGTGATATGGATAAAAAATATGCTTTACTTTGGGTCACACACTAGCTGTCCTAAGCTAGCGCAGTACATGTACAACACTTTCCGAAGAGTGGCTGCATTAGACGCATCAACCTTCATCAATATCAGAGAATCATCGACAGAAAGTAGGTGAGATACCGATGGTGCTTCGCGACACACTCTGATTCTATGTAATCCTCCAATTTTTTCTTCATGTGTCAACAGACTTGAGAGTCCGTCTGCATATAGCAAAAATAAATATGGCGAGAGTTGACCCCCTGCCTTTCATTTCATCCGAATTGAACCACACTCGCTAATTTACCGATGATACACAAGCCATGATCATGTCCACCCACTATTGCGTGAACCCTAACTTTCTCATCATTTCCCTTAAGAAATTCCATTCCACCCGATCATATACGTTATGCATATCTAATTTGACCGTGCAATATCTATTCCTTCCTTGTCTTCTCCCTTTAAGTGCATGGACACACTCATATGCAACCAAAACATTATTCATAATTCATTGCCCTAGCACAAAGGCGCTTCGTGTTAAGTTTATAATCTCAGGCAATATGATTTTCAACCTATTCACAAGAACCTTTAAGATGATCTTATATATATTTTTTCATAAATTTATTGGACTAAATTGGGTTATCAACTCACGATTGTTCACTTTCAGGATCAATACTATCGTTGTTTCATTCCAGCCCGGTGGTATGACTCCCGATTGCAATGCCTCTAGAAACTCCTTTGTAATTGCTCCTCCAATAAGCGGAAAAAACTTTATTTAAAATATGGCATGCATACCATATGTCCCTGGTGCTTTAAAATCACCTATTGTAAATAGGGCCTTTTCACCTCCCCTTCCGTAAAGGGTGCAACAAGTCATTCATTCATCTCAATTGTAACTTTTGGTTTCACCTTCTGTAGAAGCTCATGATCTGTCTCCCCAACCTCTGAAGTAAAAAGTTCAGAGAAGTAATCAGTAATGATCGGTTTTAATAGAGCATTAACTTCTCTCCAAGCATTACCTTCTCTCCAACTTCCATCAGGGCCTTTTAATTTTACATCCATATTTCTTTTCTTTCGATATCTAGCATTATTATAAACTAAAGAATTTCTGTCCCCGTGTGTTAACCAATTTACTCGGCTATGTTTAATTTTATATATCTCTTCATATTCCAAGATCTTTAATTTCTATCTCCTCAGTTTTTTCTTCTTGGAATTTGACATTTTCCTCGGACATGTCACCTTGAGAGAACTTCCTCAAGCTGCCTCGATAATCTACATATTCTTTCTCTCGGTTTCTTCAGGATCATGCTATCCCGCGTGTACAATGCATTCCGAACCGCCACAACAGCCTTCGCCACATCCCCTTGATTATCCTCTAGTCCATCCGTCCATGCAACCTGGACTATTTCCCCAAACTCGGTATTGAGCAAGATTGGCATGCGACCAGATTTCAAACCCTCTTATTCGATAAGAAAGCATGTGGAAAAAAATGTAGCCCATGCTTCATTATTGCATGCTCTATCTAGCTCCTCCTTGATAGACCATGCTGGCTCCTTTTTCTCCTCCATGTGAATATATTACCAATATATCCAAGATCCAACAATCTGCTATCTGTCAGAGCATCCCCAAAGGATTGCAAATATTTCAAGGGCCTAGGATTGCCCCCTTCTTTTTCATGGTTATACATGATTTCATTCCAATCGTCAATGACAAGGCATCTCATATTCACTTGGCCATGGAGCTCACGAAGTCTCTCCCACGTTTTATGTTTATTCTCCCATGCCGGTTCCCCATATATTCTTGTTAATCTCCATGGCGTCTCCACCTCACCTCCATTCACCAAGATATAAATATAACTAGATGAAACCCCGCGCGTTGCTGCGGGACATATCAGTGCATTCAAAACACAATTGATGAACTCAACTTTTCAGTAACCATATATATGAACTTTGTTGTCTATATGACCATGTTTAAGATCTTTGACATTTGCTATGTTGCAATCTGAATTAGTAGAAAATTACTGCAATATATACAACATATTTTTCGCAGTCCATCATAGTTTGTGACCAAAAGCTCGCCATTGTGATCTCAATTGATTGAACACCGGGGCTGAGTACAACTGTCAAGATCTGATGGCAGGTGCACGAAACTGAACGAATAACATATGAGTGTTTATCTCCAAGCACTATACTCAACCTCTGCACATGTATAGTCATAAATAACCAAAAGAGGAATGCGTGATTCAATGAGGTTTACTAAATACAACATGCATAAATTCGTCAAATTGGATTCTATTAAAATTTCTCACCATAAGCTTGAGAGTTGGACTTCTAAGTTTCCACCATAAGGTGGAGATGTTGATCAACTACTAAGATATCACCACATTTTTCCATAACAATAGTGTTCCATTTCTTCTAAAACTGCAAAGATTATACGGGGATTGTATAGACTATGATTTATCGGACTGAGTAGAATTTACATACGACAAAAATCAAGAAACCAGTAAATATAAGATGCAGAGGACGATAATGTATCTCATCATAAAGTAATTAAAGTCACCAAAATTTTGGGACCTATAAAATTTGTACTACTCAGATGGCTCTCAATTGGTTAATATGTTACAAATCAAAGAAGATGAATTAAAGATGCATTTTTCCTTCAAGTGGCATGACTTGACGCAACTATACAGGGATACCATGCAAGCGAGCATGAGGAAACTGAAAAGAAGATATCAAGGAAACCATAGCAGGACTTAGTTTTACAGTGTTTTCCATGTATCATAGTCGGAACCTCAGCACGCCTGCACCTAGTAATGCATGTATTAACGGGCAAAAATTAGAAAAAGATCCAACGCAAATCACCTTTTTTTTATCGCGGAGATACAAATTACACCTAACACCAAAGAAAGACTCCGGGATTAAGGATAGGGTGTGGCTTTACTTTATGACGCGGATCTCATTGTAGAGGAGCGGAGCAGCCAGGACGATGTCTTCCATGCACAGGGAGGCAAGCTCGTCGTCCATGGGAACCGCTGCCATCAACCATGAGACACCATTGCGAAAAGTAGATTTGAAGGAACATCCATGTAAAGTGAACTGATAAGTCTAAAACGATTTGAGTCATGAAAAAACAGTAATAGAAAATGAAGAATGGCATATTTTTACTTACGATAATATGTGCAAAAGTAAGAAAACTTTACATCAAGGTAAAGGTGGCTACTATTAAAAATTGAGAGGTAAATAAGATGGTGTAATTCTGAAGTTGAATGTACCAACAATATTTACATTATGACTTGTGAAGCACATGCAAGAATATCTGAAAAATCAACTACAGTAGAGATAAGCTAAACAACAAATAGCAATAATGCTTACCCATCTCTCACAGAGAGGAACGTAATATCTAAAAAATCAACTGCAGTAGAGACTTCAATTCAAGAATCAAGAAAAGATGAGTTCATCGATTCACTGGTTTGGGTCCCTGCTGTAAAATCGAACCATGTCCAGAATTTGTAGAACATAAAATAAATTACGATTGTAAGCAAAGAAAGTGCACTAAAAAAATAGAAGGTGAATGGGATCATGAAACCTGCTATGTTCCCTCAAGGACGATGCTGCGGTGCAGGTTATGTTGTTCCTAGTTGACCTACGTGAAGATAAACCGTCGGCGATACCATCTCAGTCATCTGTTCCACCACATCGAACATCTCAAGGACCTGGAGAAGGACAATAAGAATCACGGTGATGGTTGAATGATGATGGCACTCAGGGTGAGAAGTGTGATCGGAAGTGGAAAACTAACTCAACGACAGCAAGGACGACATATGGATTTGCGAGACCGTCTGAGAGAGGGGCCAATAGCTCCTATGCGACGGGTTTCAGTTGAATTGGAAGGAATGCGACGTTTTTCGAGGAAATAGCCTACGTGCGACGGATTGGAGGGAGAAAATAGCTCACGGGCGAACTGGCATTAAAACCTTAGTCAATTAGTTCCATTTGCGTTAAGACATGTCATAACTAATTTGCCCCCAAATTAATTAGCACCGCATCCCCTCAAACTGCCGAAACTGCCCGCGCTCGAACTGAACTGTCCTGCCCGCGCTCTTTTCTACAGCTCTGGCGGCGGCGGCGGCGGCGGCGGCGGCGGAGCCCCCTTCTCGGCGGCAGCTGATCTGCTCCCCTTTCGGCGGCGGCGGCCATGGTGGTGAGTGAATAGTATAGGCAAGCATCTAGTCCCAATTTCCTGTGCCTGTATGTAGATCTGAGCTCTGTTTTGCTTGTTCAAACCGATAGAAGGTGAGAGGTGGCGGCGCGGTGAGAGGAGCCCGTGGTCAGGTCGAGAAGGAGCTGCCAGATTCAGCTTCGAACAGGTAATGCGGCCCCTCCCGCCCTTTTGTTCATGCGATCCTTGCTCTGTCTGACACTGCCGCATATAATAGAGGGGATGCTGCTGAAACCTTCGAATTTGTAATCAATTTCTTTCCATCGACGGCAAAATTAGTTGATGGTAGCATTCAGAGTATCCAGAGAGACACAACTGTGAAATGGGAGGTTGATTGTGCAGAGATTGATCCCAATGAGCTACGTGAGATGGAAGAGAATGCAGTTAGGAAATTAGTGGAAAAAATTGGGGAAACAGTGATTTGGGGTCCAGATCAAGAGGTTTCAGTATTGCGGTACGATGATTTCAAAGAATTGTATGTCAGAATTGAAGATGGTGAAGATATTGTTGATGAAATCGATAGGCAAGAGGGCTGGGCAAACCTCAGGGCTGAATTTTTTGCTGAGCTCGTTGATCTGAATGTTGACTCGAAGGTGGGTTATGTGCCGTCACAGTTGGCTATGCAGGATGCAGATGCTGATTGGGCTTCACAGAGGCATATCGTTCCCATTTTTACTGATCTAACAGTAATAAACGATGGGGCTAATGTAGATGCAGAAGAGGGAAATGTTGCTGTTGTTGATTGGAATGCAGTTGAGTTGGAGGAGCCTACTGATTTGGTCATTGCACCAATTGCTGACACTGAGATGGCCAAACTATTTGGCATTCCAGTCGATGACAGAGATGAGGAGGAGAGGGATGAAGCTAATACAAGTGATAACGATGACAGAGAGTTGAGTGATGTAGATGAACAGTTGATGGAAGATGCTGCAGATGATGTAGATGATGCAAATGATGAAGAGCTGGTGCATGTGTATGACAAGGAGAACCCTGTCATTCAAGTGGGAAAGTTGTGGCCAAACATGGAAGAGTTCAGGTTGTCTTTCAAGACTTATGCAGTCAGACATCAGTTTGATGCCAAGACAGTTTGGACTGATCGAAAGAAGTTTTATGCTAAGTGCAGAGGTTTTGATGGTAGTGGTAAGAAGGCTTGCAAGTGGTACATATCTGCTAGACTGCAGCCTGATGGAAGTACTGTTAGAGTTAACCAAATCCCTTATAAGCATACTTGTCTGACAAGTTCACAGAAAAAATCAAGCATGACATCACAGATTTGGGTTGCAGAAAAGATAACTCCAATTTTGGCCAGAACACCCAACACTACTGCCAAAAGACTCCAAGTAGACTTGGAAAAGTTATACCCCATTAAACTGGCTTATACCACAGTGTGGAAGGCTAAACAAAGAGCAATGAAGCATTTGTATGGTGATTGGGCAAACACATTTAGGCTGCTTTACAATTTCAAAGCAGAGGTGGAGAAAAGGTCACCTGGCAGTGTTGTCGAGATAGATACCGAGGTATCAGAGGATGGCAAGGTTTATTTCTCCAAATTCTTTATGGCTTTAAAGCCTTGTATCGATGGCTTCAAAGCAGGATGTCGTCCATATTTGAGCATAGACTCATCATTTTTGACAGGCAAGTGGAATGGTCAGTTAGCAGCATGTAATGCTCTAGATGGACATAACTGGATGTTTCCAGTTGCTGTTGGCTTGTTTCAGTCAGAGACAGAAGCTTCATGGACATGGTTCATGATGCAGTTGAAAAGATGCTTAGGGCCAGTGTCACCTTTGGCAGTACACACAGATGCATGCAAAGGTTTGGAAAATGCAGTTAAAAATGTGTTCCCACATGCTGAGCAAAGGGAGTGCTTCGGCCATTTGTGGATGAATTTGATTAAAAAATTTAGAGGAGATGAATTTGGGAGGATGTGGCCAGCAGCAAGATCTTACACTAAACAGACACATTCATATCATCTTAATAAGGTTATGGCAACATGTGAGGAGTTTGGTACATGGTTGAACACCTACCATTCTTTATTATGGTACAGGTCTGGATTCAACACTGCCATCAAGTGTGATCATATCAACAACAATTTGGCAGAAAGTTTCAACAACAAGGTGAAGCAACTAAAAGATTTGCCTGTGCATGACATGGTTGATCAAATCAGGATCATGCTCATGCGGCTGTGGGAATTGAGAAAAAAGATTGGTGATTGTTTGCAAGGTGATAAACTTCCAGCAGTGGTGCAACAGGTGGTCAACAGAAGCAGAGGTCTTACACATTTGTCTGTTGAAAAATCATCGCTGTGGGGTGCTGAAGTTAGAGATAACAAGACTGGAAGAAGGCATGTTGTTAACACAGAATTGCATGATTGCAGTTGCCTAGAGTGGCAGGCCACTGGTAAACCATGTGATCATGCAATTCTTTTCTTATCTGGCCAGCCGAAGATAAATATGCATCCATATCTGCATGACTATTATTCAGTAGCAAAATTCAAAGCTGCATATGCAACTCCAATTCCACCTCTTACAGATCAGCAGCAGTGGCCAGAAGTGCCTCTTGAATTTTCCATGTGTCCTCCTCTAGTAAAAAGAAAGGCAGGCAGACCTAAACAGAGTAGATTCAAAGCATGGTTCGAAAAAGGTGGGAGTAGTAAGAAGGGCAAAAAGGACAAGAAAGATGAAAAGCCAAAAAGGGCTCAAAAGGGTAACAAAAACAGATGCAAGAGGTGCCAAACACTGGGGCACAGAGAGGGATCTAGGCTATGCATTTTCTCTCCTCCTAAACCCAGAAAGTATGTGCTTGTTTATTTGTGTTTGTTCATATTTTAGTTTTTTTTTCAATTATAAAAATGTGGCATTCTTTGTTTTCAGGAGGAAGTTTCCAAGTCAGCCTATTGTTGTTGAACAGTGTTGGCCAACAAAAAGAGCAAGAGTCAGTGGCAGCAGAAGGAAATCAAGTCAGTGGCTAAAACAGTTTGGTGCTCAAACTGAATTTGAAACTGCTGGTGTCACTGGAACTGAAGAAATGGCAGTCGAGAATGTCGAAACTGCTGTTTCTGAAACTGTTGTCACTGTCGAAACTGAACCACAAACTGAAGCTGAAGCTGCTGTGGTCACTGTCGAAACTGAACCACAAACTGAAGCTGAAGCTGCTGTTGTCACTGTCGAAACTGAAGCTGAAGCTGCTGTTGTCACTGTCGAAACTGAAGCTGAAGCTGCTGTTGTCACTGAATCTGCTATCCCCGAGTTTCATGAGGTGGTATCATCGTGGTCCCCGAGTCCAGTGAAAAGAACCAAGATGATGAGTGAACTTGTGGGGCCGTGCGTAGTAGAACCAAAAAATCGAAATGGTAAGGCGAAGAAGGGTACACGTCGTGGTCGGAAGAGATAGAACTGTTGATCATTTGAAGAACCAAAAAAACATTTGTTGGGCACCGGGAACTTATTTGGCATGTAATAATATTTGATGACAAATTCAAATTTAGGTTCAAATTCAAATTTAGGTTCAAATTCAAATTTCGACTCAATTTGAACTTATTTGGCATGTAATAATATTTTGATGTTTCAATGCTCCCTCAACTCAAATGTGATTTGTATCTGATCATTCTGAGCTCTTTTGTTAAGTTAGACTCGTAGTCATGAAAAATGTGTTTCAAACGGCCTCATAAGGTAGGGTAAACGCCCCCTTTCTAAGAGGGTTGTTTTTTGCATCTTCTCTAAATCATCCAAATAAAATTCACACACCTCTCTCGTACCTATATAGTGTAAATATGAAGTCTCATTATTTTTTGAATTAATTTTTTATTTTATTCTTTTATTTTTTCCGAAATCATTATTTAATTAAAAAACACATATTTTGAATCTTATTTATATTTATTTTTGGTTCCTACACGACATAATAATACTATGTGCTCAATTTCCCTTGAAATCCATAATAAAACATATACATATTTACTTATGATCTAAAACACACAACATTTGCTCTTTGAAATCCATAGTACATGTACAAGAATCTCATATTCTCAAAGGCATTTTCATGTAATTGTACATAAACCATGTTTATAATTTTTTTTGGTTTCTATACAACATCATACGACTATGGGCGAAAGCATTTCTTTTTTTGATTTTTTTTGAATTAGTTATGATCTAGAACACACCAACTTCGATCTTCGAATTCCATACTACTCTGTACAAGTTTCCCATATTCTTGAAGACATTTTCATGCAATTCTATATGAACCATGGTTATATTTTTTTTTGGTTTGTATGCAACATAATGAGACTATGGGCCAAAAGCATTTCTTTTTTTGATTTTTTTTAAATTATTTGTGCTCATTTTAAAAAAAGTCAACGTTTTCACAAAAACGTTGACCGACTCAAAATCAAAGTTTCTAAATTTTTTTGATTTGTATGCAACATAATAAGACTAAGGGCCAAAAGCATTTCTTGTTTTGAATTTTTTTGAATTACTTATGTTCAACCCTAGCTCATTTTGTCAATATCGTCAACGTGTGATTTTTGGTTTTAACATTTGGATGTAACAATTTCGCCATTTTTTATAGCAACCTAGTTGCATAAGTAGACCATGTGCGCTGGCTGTACATAGTTTTGATTTTTTTTGAATTAGTTATGCTCAACCCTAGCTCATTCCATCAATAGCATGAATTGTATGAATATTTTTCATTGCATCGTGGATCTAACAAGAATACAATTTTTTATAGCAACATAGTTACATAAATAGACAGTGAGCGAAAGCCGTTTATTTTTTTGATTTTTTTTAAATTAGTTATGTCAAACCCTAGCTGACTGAAACCCTAAACCCCGGAAACCCCATAACCCCGGAAACCCCAAAACCCCGGAAACCCCAGCTAAACCCTAGCTCACTGACGCCACCGTGTGCACGTGACGCACGCCCCCGATCCGCGTGTGCGCTTGTTCTAGATGCTGATTGGCTCGTTGTGCATGGATGGATTCGTGCGCGCTGAGTGGCTGGGGAGCTGGGGTTCGTCTATTCGATCTAGACCGTTCAAAAATATCCGGCGCCTGACGTTGGTTCGGTGCATGGAACTGGCGTACGAACGTCTGCCCTAGTGTGTTTCTACGTTGCGTGTGTGATCGGGGCCGAGCCCAGCACCCGCCCGCCCGTTGCATGCATGCATGCACGCGTCGTATCTAAGCCATTAACAGACTGAACGCGGTGATCCACGCAGTCTGACTAGCGTGCTCCAGTGATCGACGAGACGCCATTAACAGACTGAACGCGGTGATCCACGCAGTCTGACTAGCGTGCTCCAGTGATCGACGAGACGCACCTCTTGACCCAGTAGGGAAACGCGGGCACGCGAACGAAGGGACGCAGCCATTAATGTCTTACCTTCTATGCCCCTATTTAATCCCTCCTCTAACCTTCATCTTCCTCACGCCATTCTCCACTCGCATCACATCCAAGCAAGCCACAGAGCAAAGCAAAAGCAAGCATGCAGTTCACCGGCCAGACCTTTGTCGCGCCAAGGACCGTGCCGGAGAGGCGGTACCCCGTAGGGGTCGTCATAGAGGACCAGCTCCGCGTCTGGGCCATGTCTCGCTGGCGCGGTGCAAAGGAGCTGGTGGAGGTCTTCCTTGGCGCCCTCTATCGCCACATGCCTCCGGGCACTCCGCCCATGTTCACCATCGACGAAGCCCGCCCGGGAGGAACGGGCATTCTTGTCCGCTTCCGCAACCCCTACGATGCGTACCACCTCCTTGGTCGTGTCTGGTACGGGGGGTGCGAGTTCATCTGCTTCACGGGGTACAACTTCTTCACCGACCTCGACAGCCTCTGGCCCAGCCGCACCGCGATGCACACCCTCCCCTACAGGGTGCCGGCCGCCGACGACGAGGAGTGAAGACGGTGCTCTCCCCTCCATCTCGATGGTGCTCTCATGGCGGTGATCTAGGCTTCGTGTCGTTCGAGTTTCTACCGTTTTTTTTTTCTTTTTCTTTTTCTTTTTATCTATGTTTAGTTGGGCCCGTGCCCGTGTCGTTCACTACTATATGTAACCGTGCTACTACTAATATATGTCGTTTACTAGTATATGTCGTTTGCTACCAATTGTCTCCCTCATTTTACTTATGATCAGAGTGTGTTACTTCGAGCGTCCGTTAATTCATAAAACGAATGCATGCAACTAGTAACAAATATATTCGGTGAACAATGCATGCAACTCTTAACAAATATTTATGAAGTAAATAATACAAAAATGAAAACGAATCCAATTATTTGGGCCTACAAAAATGTAAACGAACCCAAGACATGCAAAACAAGTAAAACAATTGTTTTTACAAAATATTTCGGTGAACAATGCATGCAACTCGTAACAAAATATTTATGAAGTAAATACTACAAGAATGAAAACGAATCCAATTATTTGGGCCTACAAAAATGAAAACGAACCCAAGACATGCAAAACAAGTAAAACAATTGTTTGTACAAAATACTACCTCCGTTCCAAAATGTAAGCCTTTTTAGAAAGCTAAACTAGTTTGCTAAAAAGGCTTACATTTTGGAACGGAGGGAGTATTTCGGTGAACAATGCATGCAACTTTTAACAAAATATTTATGAAGTACATAATACAAAAATGAAAACGAATCCAATTATTTGGGCCTACAAAAATGAAAACGAACCCAAGACATGCAAAACAATTGTTTTTACAAATTAAAATAAGTCAAATCTAGGCAGGTGGGTTTGTTTTCTCTTTGGGCCTAATTGTTGGCCCAACTACACTCTTTCGGCCTTTCTTCAACTACTCTTACGGCATGAGAACGAATAAGTTTTTTTCTACTGAAACTGAACTTTGGTGACTGCACTGAAACTGAACTTCAACTGAAAATCGAAGGGCATATTCAAATTTAACATCAGACACTTCACTGAAACTAGCACGGCGCACAGATTGCTACCTCTGCATAGCTAACTCAAGTAAAATCTAGATTAATCTAGTCCATTCTAACGACGGATGAACAAGAGGTAAACAAAAAACAGAGCAATGATACAAGAATAGAATGCTCCTGACATGAGATTCGCTTGCTTCTGCAAATCCACCATTTGCTTTAAAAACTTCTTGATCTTCTTCAATTCCTCGTTTACTTCGGCCTCCACGGGCAGTCCAGCAATAGGGCGCGTGATCCTCGCCGCCGGCCCTCCTCTGCCCGAGCTGACATCGGGAGCAAATCCACCTAGATTTGGATCTTCAATGTGGCCCTCAAATTCAAGCCTAGCAACGTACTGATCGATCCACTCAAAGTGCGAACATTTCTTCAGCATCTGTAACAGTAGACATGAATCTAGATCCCAAAACCGAGGAGAAAAAAACGCGAATTGGAATGCCAAATACTCCTATCATCTCTCTCCTCCTCATCTCAGTTTTAAGATCTTACCTTGCCATCCCGTCCCATCATGGGAATGCTCAAACAGGACACAAAATGGCGCCCCAGATTCCCATTCTCGTCAGTTTTACTGACCCTCCGCTTCAGAGCCTCTGGCCGTGGGCATTCCGGGCACCTTGTCATCGGAACTGCACCGTACTCTGGCCATCTTGACTGCGTGGCGGAGGAGCTGGACATCCCGTGCGCCGTCGCCGGAGACGAGGAAGAATGGGGAAAGGGGAAGAAATGGCACAGACACCAGCTCGGGCACGGGCGCAGCCCTGTTTTAGATTCACTGTGGTGGGTCCCGCGCTGCTGAGGTGGATAAGTTGTGGGGCACAGGCGCATCCCTGTTTTAGAATCCGCGAGGTGGGTCCCACGCTGCTGAGGTGGATAAGTTGTGGGTCCAAGCGTCGCATAACCCTAACAGCTAACCGATCAGCTCCGCTTAAGAACCATGTTGGCCGTGAGCTATTTTCTTCCTCCAATCCGTCGCACGTAGGCTATTTCCTCGAAAAACGTCGCATTCCTTCCAATTCAACTGAAACCCGTCGCACAGGAATAATTACATTGAAGCTGGTGCTCTCGCACCCTTCAATCTTCATCCTCGGTGCAGATCTCTGGCACCCTTGAAGCTTCATCCTGCAACATAGAGGATTCATTGGATCGGTAAAGTGGAGACCAATGGGAATAGAAACTTGAGAATATAGATATTGAGGCGCTGCTTCATCAGTTGGGATTCAGGGAAGCTGAGCAAGCAGGGAGGTAAAAGCACTCGAATCATAGGAGTAGATGGAACGTGATATGAAAATATATGATGGCTCAGAGAAGAGGAAGAGACGGGGAAAGCAAATCGTCGGCCTGGTATAGCCGGGGAAGATGAAAAAATAGGTTCAATCTGCACGTACATGTGTGGGACGTTTTTTTTAAGGGGTACATGTGTCAGACGTTAATGACCTGACGGCCAAAGTTATTGCGTTTCAAAGTAATAATCTGAGGTGGCAAGTTTGATGACATGGGCCAATCATAAACTTGATGATTTGTACATCTTACATGTTAAGAGAAATCACTTAGTGGGTTGCTCCCATTTAGTTATTATAGATTATAGTGGATCGTCATGAGATTGATCGCCACATCTCTTTTCCATAACAACATCACGTCTCCATGTCTGCCATCACTCAGAGCTACCATGCCTCCGTCCATCCTCATTTGTATTAATAACCATTCTCGTCCCGCTTTATCAAGATGTGTTTCCGAGAGGAACAACACCTCGGGATCACTCCGCACATGTATCTCATGAATCGCACGGACCGCCGACAGATTCCCCAAGCCAGAACAATCGAGATCTAATATTTTCATTAAGAAAACAACATAATAAGAGAAGCACCTTCCGGAACCTCCAAGCCAACAATCTCCAACACAATATTCCACCCGAACTGACGAGAGCAAATCTCCCTTGTTCTTCAAACGAAACAACAAAAATCACACTTTTTTTTTTTGAATTTTGAGACCGTAGGGACATGCCCTAAAGTGTTTTATAGATAATTGGAGAGTCAACCAATGGGTGACCCAAGAGTTACAAGTGAAGAGTACAAAATCAGGGGGTTATGGGAGAGAAAAGTAAACAACAACTAGGGAGGAAAATTAGTGTAATAGGCTAGTGGTCCAAGCTAACCATCTAGCAACAATACATGTTTTGAGCCTATATTGGTGAAGCTCCAAATCAGATCTGAATCTGATCCTCGAGTGCCCCATGATGGCTCTATGCTTTGGAAGATGAAATCATTGCGAGACTTCCATATATTCCAAGTGACACATGCAAAGACCTCAAGGAATTTTTTTTCATTAAATGACACGTTTGCATGCATGACACGGTCCAAACATGGCCTGTGAAGATCCCAGTCGATACCTATAAGGAGCCAAGCAAAAACACATTCAAAGAAGAGGCGATCCCTAATTTCACGTGCACCATCAGAACAAAGGACAAAGATCGTGTCAGAGCCATCACACTATTGTTTCCTAGCCATAATATCCATCATGTTCAATCTGTCCGCAAACAACAACCAGAGGAAAACCTTGAGCTTTGGGGAGGCATTTGGATTTCCAAATCAGACGTAGCAGATTGTGGCATGGAACTTGAGCAAAAAGGAAGGCATATGGTTTGGCCGAGGTATAAAATGAGTTCTTCCACGGGTAGATGCGCTGGTCAGAAATCCCCTCCTCAAGCACAGTCTCATGAATAAGAGATGTAGCCAGCAAGAGCTCCTCGTAGGCCAAAACAGATAGAGGTAAAGAGAAATATTCCGAAGATGGTGCAACATTGACCATATCGGCAACAGTGACATCCTCATTGATGACAAATGAATAGAGGTGAGGGAATTTATCCATAATCAATCCCTGTCCACTCCACGAATCTTTCCAAAACAAGGTATCTCTTCCATTCCCAATGGAGACAGCGGTAATTCCACGGTAAAGGTCAAGGAGCTTACATATGTCTCTCCACCAAAAGTGTCTCGACCCTGCCTGAATGTGCATTGGGCCAGAAGCAAGGTTAGCTTTGATAAGCTTAATCCATGGTGTATCATCTTGTTGGAACTGTGAATATGTTTAATCAACACCGCCTTATTTTGCAGCTCCAGGTTAATTATTCCAAGACCCCCATGTTTCTTAGGTTGACACACTATAGTCCATGCAGCAAGGGAATGGGGACAGCCAATAGAATCATCTTTAGCCCACAAGCAATATCGTCGCACACGATCAATGGTTTTGATTAATGCCTTCGGTAATTTCAGCGAGCTCATGTAATGAGAGGGTAGTGACGAGAGAACCGATTGGAATAGTGTCAGGCGACCACACTAGTCAAGGAAGCGAGCACATGCATTGAGACGTCGTTCCACCAAATCAGCGAGTGGTGAAAGGTTTCTAACAGTTGGCCTAGTCGTGCCAAGTGGGAGACCCAAATATGGAAAAGGTAAACTTCCATGTGCACAACCAAATGTCGCCGCCAGACTGAGTAATTGCGACCGAGAAATGTTAATGGGCATAATATTGGATTTGGAGTAGTTAATCCGAAGACCAGTGGCTGCGGAGAAACTAGCGAGGATACATTTGAGAACTTCCAGCTGGCGAGGGCAAGATTGTACCACAAGCAACGTATCATCTGCGTATTGGACTATCGGAAAGTCGGTACCAGGGATAGCTAATAGAGCAGTGATGTCCCCAATATCCATTGATTTATTAACCATGGCCTGAAGTAAATCTGCACCATCAACAAATAAAATCGGAGAGAGGGGACCCCCTTGACGAACACCACGCTTGCATGCAAATTTTCTTCCGGGGACACCATTTAAGAGAATCGAGGAGGTACCGGTATCAAATATCGATTTGATCCAACCAATCCAACGGTCATCAAAGCCTTGGACACGTAAGGTTTTTAGAATAGCCTCGTCTCAATAAGATCAAATGCTTTCGGGAATTCAAGCTTGATGATAACAGCTCCCTCACCCGTCTGTTTGACTTGATGGATATATTCATAAGCCCGGACAATACAATCCTGAACAGTGCGAGATTTTAGAAATCCATATTGATTAACATGAACCACCTCAAGAATACGCCGTTGCAGTCGATTGGCAAGGATCTTGGTCAATAATTTGAAGCTAGACTTAGGCAACGAGATGGGCCTATAGTCATTAGGGCCTTAGGGAAAAGGGACTTAGGGATTAGTGTAATGAATGCATCATTGATACTTTGGAGATTAACCGTACCATGCCAAAACTCATCACAGAGGCGGTAAAAATCCCATTTAATAATAGGCCAGCAAACCTTGATAAATAATCCATTAAAACCATCGGGTCCCGGGGCTTTGTCTGTGGGTAGATCACTGACAATGTCATCAATTTCATGGTGAGTAAAGGGAACTAAGAGGGATTCTAAGCCAGGTATAGGATGCAAGAAGTCACCAAGGTCGATCTCATGATCAATAGGATTGGAAGCGCCCAACCGATCCTCGTAAACTTGCCTAAGAAGGCCAGCCCTCTCCTGATGATCAGAAGCAATGGATGCATCATCACGAAGGAGGGTAGAAATAGCATTGCGACGGTATCTAATTGTGGCCATAGCATGAAAATATGAAGTATTCTCACTTACCAGCTTGGCCCATCTCGCCGTACACCGTTTCCTCCAATAAGACCTCTGGAAACCCAGTAATTGAGAGAGATGAGTTTTGACGATATCACGAAAATTCCACTCGGTAATATGTAATACCATTCGTTCCTCAATCTCACCAAGCTTAAGAATAACTTGATTGCAGTTAGATACCAATTTATTAATAACTGAAATGCTAGAGCTCCAATTTTTGAGTCCTTTGTGAAGAAGTTTGAACTTAGTAGATATACAACGTGCACTATCTCGTGGGCAATAAATGTTCCATATGTTACTGACCACATAAAAAAAACCAGGCATAGAAATCCAATGATTTTCAAAGCAAAACATCTGAGCTTTCGGTATGTGAGTGCCAATAGAGGTGACACATGGCACATGATCCGATGTGGGCCTAGCGAGAGGGTGAACCATAGTGTCAGGGAATTGTAGTGTCCAACCAGGTGCTGTAAAAAACCAGTCGAGCTACACTAAAAGAGGATCAGCTTGCATGTTACTCCACGTGTAGGCTTGGCCATTAATAGGTAGCTCAATCAAGCCAAGATAGCTAATGATCTCATTGAATGTCTCAGTATCACCTACGTTGGCACCTGGTTTATTACGGTTATCTCCGAATCGATAAAAGTTAAAATCCCCGACAATAAGCCATAGATCATCAATGCCAAAGTCGAGACTACAAAGCCAAACGATGAAGTTCTGTCGATCGATCCCATAGCATGGACCATAAACATTCACCAGAGTGAATTTGTCCATCGTGGCATTGGAAGTGAACTCCATAATGATACCAAATTTTTCCTGTTGTACGATGCGGCCCGTGAACAGATTGGAGGCCCATGCCACAAGCAGCCCACCAGAGGCCCCTTCAGATGGGACATATGCAAAATTAGTGAAGCGTCTGGGAACAAAATTCCACAAGAAACGAAGATCAAGATCACTCTTCTTGGTTTCTTGGAAAAAAATGATAGAAGCAATACTCTCCTCAATCTTGCTGTATATGAGGCCATTTTTCGGGGATATTGATCCCTCTCAGGTTCCAACAAAGAACTCTCCAAATTTGAACTAGATTCGCCATAGAAATAGAAAATAACAAGGGACAAGGTGTTGGATAATAGATGCATAGCACCAGACTAGAAGAGGAAGGTTCCTCACTGACATAAAAAGTGACATGATCCAAGACACACAAATCAGACTACTGACATAAACAGACCGTGAGGCCCCAGATAACTGAAAGTGCAAATGGCCCAAACTGAACTTAACACAAAATGACAGACACTGAAATAACATGACTATTATCTTGGTTTATGAAGTAGATCTTCAGAGAGCTTCTCCAATGGAATGCCACAGGTATCCACACCAATTGCTTGCATCTCCTGGATCTGCATCACTGTCGGTGTGGCTGCTCTGGGGACAGATGAGGCACGACGTCTTGGCTGACGATCTGCCAAAGCAATATGCATAAACCCATAATTAGTGAGCCTAGGTGAACGACGAACCTGAGTAACAATCGTAGGAGATTCATGTAAGCGAGCATGTGGGCGAGATCGAGTGTGAGGACAAACCAAAATGTTAGACATGGCAGGAGAAGATACAATGGTCATAGGAGCAGCATCATGAGGGCCCAACAACATAGGTGCATCGAAATCATGGGTTGACTAAGATAGAGAGGAGCTGAAATCACGCGCAACCAACACCAGGGAACTGAGCGAAAACTGACATAGTGGCCAATGTGAATGCAACACCTGTCCAATACACCAATCCTGCAACAGAGCAAACACCTACGAAATCACCTAGGTAATATCCAATTGTGGACCATTGGCAGCAAGAATTGCACGAGTGTACACCTGTCGCATCATCCAACCCAGAAAGGTAAAGAAACAGGGGAAATCAGGAATGGCAAGGTGCAGACTAGCACCACCTGCACACACAAACACCAAATTGGAATTGGTTCCCCCGGTGAGCTTCAATCTCTGCAATGTGATCATTCCATGCCGCAAGGCCATCATCAGAGATCTTTGCCAGGGTCCTCAACACCATCCATCATGGATGGTCCATCATAGCCAAATGCCTGACGCATGTTGATACCCCGATAAACCAGAGGAATTTCAGGCCATATACGCCATCCATTGACTTGGGTCTGCTGCTGTTCATGAAGGGAATATGCCCGAGAGGCAATAATAAATTGGTTATTATCTTATTCCTTATTTATGATGAATGTTTATTTCTCATGCTAGAATTGTATTAACCGGAAACATTGATACATGTATGTTTAATAAACAAACAATGGTTCCTAGTAAAGCCTCTCTTTTAACTAGCTCGTTGATTAATAGATGATCAAGGTTTCCAGATCATGAACATTGGATGTTGTTAATAACGGGGTCATGTCATTAGAAGAATGATGTGATGAACATATACCCAAAGTGAATATAGCAATGCAATCAAGTCATTAATTTTACATTGTTATATCAAACATACGAAGTAACTTATTACTTAGACCATAAGATCATGTCAATCAATGATACAGGAAGGGTGCTTTGATTTCATCAAACGTTACACCGTAAGAGGGTGACTATAAAGGTGTCGTTATGTATTCGGAAAGTGTTAGTTGAGGCTCATGGATCAAGAGTGGGATTTGTCCATCCAAAATGACGGAGAGATATACTCTGGGCCCTCTCGGTGATATCACATCAACACCGCTTGCAAGCATGTGATATGATCACAAGGATGTTATATCATGGGAACGAGAAAAGAATACTTGTCGGTAACGAGATTGAACAAGGTATGGTTGATACCAATGATCGAATCTCGGACAAGTAAAATATCGCGAGACAAAGGGAATCGTTCACGATGTTGATGGTTCACACGATCACGAGAGTCATCGTTGAATACATAGGAGTCATCACGGATCTCCAGATCCCGCTGTTGATTATTGATCGGAGAGGAGTCTCGATCATGTCTATGTTATTCACGAGCCGTAGGGTGACACACTTAAGGTTCGATGACGCATTTGAGAGGATACGGAATATCGGAGAAAAGTTTGGACCGCACCGAAATTGTTTCGGGGAATATTGAAATAGTCACCGGAATTTTTTCGGGTAATTTTGAAATAGTTCAAGGGGATTCTTATCAAACGGTTGTTAATAGACTTAACAGCTAACTCAAGGGATTATATGTTAATATTTTTTAATGAAATTAGCAGATATTAAAATAAAGAAATAAAATTGCTTTATTTATTTATTAAAGAAAACCCTTGGGATTTTGAGTGGGAATTAATGGAAGAATGAGTGGGCTGAGTGGAGAATCCACTCACATGATGAGGGAGAGGTGGAGACACCCAAAAATTCGTGGCTGCCATCCCCTCCTATATAAGGAGGGGTGGAAGCTCCCTCTCCCCCTCCCCCCCCCACACACTTGTGTCATCTCTTCCTCCCTCCTCCCGCTGCTCCACCACTTGTTCGTGCGCTTGGCGAAGCCCTGAGCAATGTTTTCTCCACCACAGCACGCCGTCGTGCTGCTGGAGTTCCGAGGGATCCTCAACTTCCGTGCCCCGCTGGATCGAGGGAACGGAGGTCGTCATCAACCGTACGTGTGACCGAGGAGGCACCGCCGGATTGCGGTGCACATCTTCTCGCTCTCGGGATCAGTGTGAGTACGACTACGCCAACAACGAGATTTGATCTCGTAACGCTTTTTGTCTTCGAGGGTATGTGTTCTCTTTAACCCTCTCTTTACCCGTTGCACTTCGTCTCCTAGATTAGATCTTGGCCTTTCGGGTGTCTCTCGCGTAGGAAATTTTTTGTTTTCTATGCAACGACCCCTTCAGTGGTATCAGAGCCGGATCTATGCGTAGATGTTTTGTACGGGTAGAACACATAAGAGTATGTGGACGTCGATGATCATGTTATTGCCTCCTTGAGTATTTTATGATCTTAGTGGCATAGTAGAATGAAGCTGCCCCAGACTAAGTTTACGTGTACTATGTACGCGAGAGTTGTCTCACTTGTGGCTAAGTGGGTGTCCGTTTCTCCTACTATAGTTAAGATCTAATCTACGAAGGGTTGTTAAAAATGTGTTTATCAACGTTGTGGTTGATGTTCGTAGGTATGAACGGTTCTATCCTCGAAAGACCTAAGCCACGTAAAAAATGCAAAATTAAATTAGAGGCATCTAACTAGTTTTTGCTGGGCATGTGATGTGATATGGTCAATATTACAAATTTGATTATGAGATGATCTATTTTGTAAATTATTGATATACCGGAAGGTATCCATATGGTTGTCTTATTTTTGATGGACAATCAAGATTGGGGTGCCATGGTACTTGGTACCACGCCGGTGGAATGATGGAGATCATACCATGATGCACATGATGGAGATCAAGTGCAAGAAGGACCATATCATATCACGTTATCCTTTCATGTGATGATTGTGATGTTAATCCTTTTATGCATCTTATTTTTCTTAGATAGCGACGGTAGCATTATAAGATGATATCTCTCACTTAATATCAAGATAATAATGTGTTCTTCCTTAAGTATGCACCGTTAAGGAAGTTCGTCGTTTCGAGACACCACGTGATGATCGGGTGTGATAGACTCAACGTTCATATACAACGGGTGTTTTCAATCCTAGCATGTATAGACATGGCCTTGAAAAACACGCAATAATATGGTTCTACTTGGCGAGCCTAGCATGTACCGACATGGCCTCGGAACACGTAACCGAAAGGTAAAGCATGAGTCATATGGATGATATGATGAACATGTCGATGTTCGCCTTTGAAGCTACATCATCTCACGTGATGATCGGTTTTGGTGTAGTGAATTTGGTTCGTGTAATCACTAAAGACGACTAAGAGGGATGTTGTTTTTGAGTGGGAGTTCATGGTTTAATTTTGAATTAACTTGAACTTATTTATCATGAATAACCAATCGAAGTGAATTTGCACAAATTGTAGTATTCATTGGCATCCACATAACTACCTTACACTAAGATTGTTAATTGAGATATAACTGTTATGATCTGGTAAAAATCATTTAAGATTGGTACCATATTAGTGAAATTTAAAATTGAGTCCTATTGTAGATTTTCGGTATTTCCTGCCTAGCTCCATATGATTAATGATTGATTGATATAGAGAGCAAATAATTCCTACTTAGAATCCAGAGTCACGGTTGCTTCCATATTACTTTAGCTTCAAAAGAATGTTTTGTTGATCAAGGTGATTTAGGAACTGAAAAGAGTTGTTTTCAGAAACAATCAAGTGAAAGATATATTGATATCTAGAAACTTATTTGTAGCAACATGAGTGAGTATAATTTAGTGTGACAATGTTTGCTTATATTATCTGAATATATGCAATGATTGAAGACGCTGGGCGTTTGAATATTCCAAGAAGTTGGGCGCTAAAAATTATAATCTAAATTCCTTCCTTCGAGCTATAGTAGCTTAATCATAAAATTGTTATGATGGGATGGATTAAAAGTATGGGTAAAGTTGTTTACCTTACTTGGAGATTGCTAAGAGTGGAATCTAGAAGAATACTATTAATATGGTGATATTAGTAGAACAATGAAACTCAAAGTATGACTCAATGGGTGATAGTATATGACTAACACGCCAAAGAAAATGAGCTAGTACGACTAGCATTGTTTGATGTTGAATGATTCTTGTATAAAGGAAAGGAAATATTGAAAATAGAATTACAAAAAGATATATGGCAGAAAAAGAAGATAACTTGAAAAGTCCAGCTCAGGAGTATATACTTGATATAAAGGTAATAGATGTATTACTAGTTAACAAAGCATTTTTTGGGTATTTTGATACCACATTGGTTGGTATGAGTTGCCATACAAAGCAACGCAATGCAAGAAATACAAGGGCCTAAAAGGAACTAGTAATAGATGTGGAATATATTATGACAAGAACATAAATAAAGTGTTATTGTGTTCATTGTCGTATCGAACCAAACATTCAAGATTTATTTTAAGAACTTAATAAGTTGTTATTTTGTTCTAGTCTTTTGTGAGAACACATGATATTGTTCAAACTATGACCATATTCCATAATTGATGGATATGTTCATATAAATCATGTTGGTAAAGTAAACATCTATAAAACTAAATGCTAAACGTTGCAAGACGTAAAAGAGTTTCACTTAAATTGTGACACCACCATTTTAGTTCATATCGGAAAGGAAAACATTAAGGAACTCCATATTGATGGACTTTCGGAGTCATTTTGTTTTGAATAAATTGACGCTTGTGAGAACTCTTCCAAAAGATGACTAGAATTCCGTTCATAGGCCAAAGTAGAATGTAAGACTAATTTAGTGGATATTATACATACTGATGTATATAGTCCATTATGTGTAGTCATATATGGTGGATTAATTTTTTCTTCATAAAATTCTGTCGATGATTTGAGTAGATATGTGAGTATATCTATTTAAAGAGAATAGAGTTTGACATTTTGAATTGGTTCAAAAGGTTGTTAATATGAAGTAAAAATCAATGTAACAAGACAATCAAGTATTTATGATTGGATCATAAAGGATAAAGTTTGAGTTACAAGTTTAGCAAAACATCCGAGAAGTTGCAGAATTGTTATACAACTTATATTACTCGAATTAACCCACTTTAGTTTGGAGTGTTCGAGAGACAAAATCAAACCTTGTTGGACATGGTAAGATTAATAAAAATGCCATTATAATTTTGTAGTTTATACATTTAGTGACAACCGTTTTTCCACTGAAAAGAGCACCATCATGATCCGTTGAAATGGACAACTTATAAGATATGGTTTGGGTAGTGACCCGAATTGTCATTTTCTTAAGTTTTGGTATGCATAGCATGTGTAAAATGTTTACAACCAAAATGGGATAAATATATGTTTATAAGGTTATTCTAAAGAATACAATGGGTATTTCTCCCATCACCGACCAAAGACAAATGTTGTTCGTAAGAAATGGTTGATTTCTCGAGAAAGTAGTTCTTGCGAAACAAGTGAGTGGGAGAACGGTACAAACTCAACGAGATTAGAGAATCTTCGTTATCATATCAAGAGTAGCGCAGCACTGGAAGTTGTTCCGGGGTTTGCTATTTTGACAAAGTAGAAGACACTACATCTATTGTAGATACTTTGGATGAGTTTGCGTACTGAACCACAAAAGTCCAAAAAATTTGTACTTAGACCAACTTGTGGTTTAAGAATAAAGTGTTGTTTTGACAACGAAGGACCTGGACCTTATAAACGAACCAAATGATGGGCCCTGACTTCGTAAAATTGACTATGAGTCATTATATCCGCCATAATATTTTTGTATGAATATCAAGTATGTGACTTGGTAGTCCTTTCGATAGGCATGATGCCTAACGATAGCAAAAGTTTCTATATAGTGACACAGACATGGATTTTACATCCTTTGAAAGTTTTACTTATCGAAAAGTTGTTTTCGACGAAGTTCAAAGAGTTGACTACTACAAGATTTTGATCTTCCGTAGTGATGTTTTAGTCTTTGCGGACAGTTCTAGCAAAAGTTACATATTATGATATGGCAGTTGAATAACAAAACCAACTCTCCTCTCGAGGAAGTTTTATCAAAGATGTGTACTTGACACAGTCTGAGAGTTTTGTGAAATTCAAAAGATTGCTAGAAGGTAAACACACTTCAATGGTTGAAGTTAGCATAACGAAGTTGAAATCTTTACCTTAATGAAGTTATCAAAAGAGTTTGATTCCATCATGAACAATAAAGATGCTTGTAGAGTTATAAGAAATTAAGTGGGAGCGATATGACATATTTCCAATACTTTATGTAGATGACACATGGTTGATTGGAAAATATGTATTTTAAATTAACATGGTTAAATTTTTCATATTGATGAAAGGCTTAGAAGATATTATGCATCGATATCTATAAGAGATGGATTGAAGCGCGTGATATAATTGAAGCCTACATAGATGAAATATTAAAGTAAGTCAATATCCAAATCACAAGAAGGAGTTCTTGTCACATGGAAAATAATTGATCAAGATTCAAGTGTTTTGACACATGATGAGCATCATTGAAATTGAGATTTCTAAGTCATGTTTCCATGCTATGTACACAACCAGATGAGTCCCATGCTATAAAATGTTATAGCAGGACAATTCATATGATGATTAGACAACAGTGGGAGAGATCCTTGTGCCATTTTACAAATGCTAAGGATATGTTTTCCTATGTAGCAATGACAAAATATTAGTTCTAATATGTTACACTAATAGTCTTGTCATTTATTCAAGTAATTTTATCTCAATTAAAATACGTGATGAAGGGTAGCACAATAGGCTGGAAGAAAGTTCCATGCTGGATTTGAAAGAGTTTCAAAATTAAAATATTGTGACAGATACTACAACAAAGTCTAAAGTACATCGTTGTGTTGACAACTGATAGTAAGCGTATTTTGTGTCAGGGAGTTCTTTATTGAACTTGGTGAATTTCCAAGAATGCTGACACTATGAAGCTACATTTTCACAATGTTAGTAACATTAGTTTAAACTGAGGAATTAAGGTATCACCGGAACTTGGTGAATTTCCAAGAATGCTAACACTATGAAGCTACATTTTCACAATGTTAGTGTAACATCCCAATTTTGCTAAACTAGGGTGTGTGGTGTGTGTTCATCTCATACATGCATGAAACAACAATTTAAAACATGTTGAAACAATTTAAATTGTGAATTTAAATGGTTTAAGAAAAATCTCACAAATAGTACTTATTCTGGTTTCCAAAATCTTGTATTGGAAAATATTTCAAACACACCAAAGAAAAACATGGTTTTGTTGGAAATTTTACAAGGTTTCCAAAAACTATATTTGCCAAATTTTCTGTTTGCAAAAAGGCCCCCAAAACTTCTGTTTTTGCTCTGTTTTTAAATAGAAAAAGGACCTCTTGGTGATTTCTCAAAGTTCTAGGGGGTTTTCATAAAATCGCTGTTTTATCCACCTCCTGCCAGTAGGCGAGAAGAGAGCCGACGGCGCCCCGCGCCATGTCCTGCTTGCTCCCTCCCGAGGGGATAAGGGTGAGGAGAGCCCTCCCCGTGCACTGCTCTCTCCCTCATCCTCACCTCTTCACGCTCCCTTTCTCTGTGATTTTATGGAACGGGTTGAAACCCTAGCTTTTTCCGGCGAGCTCTCCACCGCCGTTTTGGGCCGTCCCCGACCATGACGAGCAGGCCCTCGTCCTCCCCTCGAGCTCCTACGCAGCCTCCATCCCGCACGGAACTAGGGAAGGTCGGGAGGGCCCCAATCGTGCCGTTTCCATCTGCCACGGCCGCCGCCGTCTTCCTCTCGCCGCCGACGATTGCGCCCTCGCCTCGCCGCCTCGACCTCACCGACGCGCTCAGGGTGAGCTACTACACCCTGTAACACCTGGGGTGTCCCCCCTTAGTAGAAAGTTGGTTGCCTTCCTTTTTCTTTTTGCATCACATGCATCATATGCATTGCATCCTGTTCTCAAAACCACTCAAAAATCCAAACCAATTTAAACTTTCAAAATATGTCTAAAATTTCCAATTAAAAGTTGCAACCTAAACACCTCAACTTGTTTTCAACTAGTTTGAAGTTGAATTTATTTAATTTGCCTGTTAATGAAATTCCCTTTTATTAACACCCAAATGATAATTTCAAATTCAAACCAAATCAATCATAATGGGCATGATCCAATTGTGGTTTAAGAATTAAAACCTTGCAAGTTTTTTTTTTAAAAACTCACTAAAGTTTTCATAGTGTTTGAGCTTATTAAATAAAACTTGTTTATTTCCAAAATTCCAAACTAAACCCTATTTGGAATTCAACTAACAAATTAAAAATCAAATTAATATTCTAAATTTTGAAGTTAATGTTAAATTTCTTTGAATTGCTGTTTTGCAATTAATAAAAATTATTCATCAAATAAAAGAACCCCCCAAACCCTATTTTTATCTCTCTCTCTCTCTTTCATCCCTTACAAAAAAAAGAAGAAAAGGAAAAATCAAAAAGAAAGGTGAGCTGAGGGAGACAGGCCAGCCCACCTCAGCCCACCACCCACAGCCCTTTTCCTCCAGCCCATCTCCCCTAAGCCCAGCTCCCCTCTGTTACCTTTTGGGCCCGGTACCCCTTCGAGGAGACCGTCGTCCTCCTCAGCTGTCGTCACACGCGTACGAACACCCCCTCCGCCGTGAGATCTCCTCTCCCCCTCCCGATGAGCTGCCGTACAAGCTCTAACGCCCCATAAAACCTCCACCTCCCCCTCTGCTCGCCCTAGAACCCCCCTCTCCCATCTGCCGCGCCGCCATCTCTCCCTCCTACCCCTCGCCTCTGAATTTCTTCCTTCTCTG
This sequence comes from Alopecurus myosuroides, assembly GCA_028641055.1. Taxonomy (NCBI): domain Eukaryota; kingdom Viridiplantae; phylum Streptophyta; class Magnoliopsida; order Poales; family Poaceae; genus Alopecurus; species Alopecurus myosuroides. The sequence continues at coordinate 246,202,860 of CM054060.1, read as the reverse complement.
AAACTCCCTCCACCCACCGATCCGCCGCCGTCAGAAATCGCCGCTCACCGTCACCACGGCCCTCCTCGAGCTGCACCAGCCACGGGGATGGAACCGTGGTAGTTCCACCTAGCTCCCCGTTTCCTCGCCGTGTGCTGGGAGCCCCCAGGGAGGCCGCGACGTCGAGCTGCCGCCGTCTGCTTCGCCGTTGGCCGCCCTGAGCCTCTGCGTCGACTACACCGTGGGTGAGCCCACCCCGTATCCTTCTTCCCCTCATCTCTCCCCTGCTGGTGACTGCACGACTCCACCAAGCCAGCGCACACCACCACCCCGTCGTGCGCCTCCTTGGATTGCCGCCGGCGATCGCTGCTGTTGCCGTCAGGTTCAGAGAAACGCGCTGTTCGAAAATTCAGTTACACAGTCGTGGTTACCATTTCTTCCGTCAGTAGTCTGTACCATCACAAGTTCAGCGACAGCGCAGTGGAAAGGGCCTCACGCGCGCGCACAGCGAGCCGCGGGTTCGATCCCCCACGGCCGCAAAGGCCCCTTTTTCCTAATTTTGCCACCACATCCCCTCGGGCCCACTGGTCATTGGCCCCTGCTGCCACCTCACTGCACCACGCCACTGTGGCGCCACGCTGGCCTAGGCCCACTGTCAGCCAGCGTGGTTGGCTCTGCCACTGTAAAAGCCACTGTCCCATTTCTTTTTAAATAGAAATTTAAAACTAAATTTTGAATAATTAATATCTCCTACATCCCAACTTCAAATTTCACAAATAAAATATGTATCCCAATCAGAAAATCATGAACTTTTCAAATATGTATTTTGTTTACTATTTTGAACATTCCAAATTTTTTCAAAACTTCAAATTCAAATAACTCTTATGCATTTGATTAAATCCTTAACAAATTCAAATATATTTCAAATGGGACATATAAAATATGTTTCCCATCCAAAATTTCATACTCTTTCCAAAAATAACATTTGTTTTCTGTTTTGGATAAATAAAATTAATGCAATTACTTAATGCTTTAATTAAATCATTTAAATGGTGAAATTCATAACTAATTCAATATTAATTCAAATGTCACAAATGAAATATGTTTTCCATGCCAAATTGAACCACCTTTTCGAATATAAACTTTGTTTTCTGTTTTGAATAATTAAAAGTGGTTAAATAATTTAAATCTTGTTTAAATCATTTAAAATCGCTAAATTAATAACTTGGTCAAATTAAATTATTTTTGAACTTATAAAATATGTTTTCAAACCAGAAAAGTATAAACTTTTCAAATATGAATTTGAATTAATGTTTTGAACAAATAAAAATTCAAATAAATTCATATTTGAATTAAATTCATTTAAATTTTGTTTAAACTTGTTTAATTCATAATTAATTTATCTTAATTCCTTTTTCAATAATTGAAGCATGTAATCCACCTAAAATTTTGTGTTCTTTCCAAATATGAACTTTGTTATCTGTTTTGAACAATTAAAATGGGTGAAAACAACAAATGCTTATGTAACACCTTTAAGGAACCAAAATTTTATAACTCAATAAATGAAATTCCAAACTTGGTAAACTTCATTTCAAATTCAATCTATGGTTGTTTTCTTTCTGTTTTCCCCATCCATGCATCATGCTAATTCACCTTCACATGTTGGTTAATTTGTAGATCAATTAATTCAACATTAATTCATGGGCTTTTCCATATGCAATCCAAATTGGATATGGGCCCATTTAAATATGCTTACCATGTCAACTAGTTTATCTTGATGCATCAATTAAATTGTCATGCATCCATATCTTGATCATGCTGGATCTTTTGCCGTAGTAGTAATTGTTGCATCCGGTGTTTGTTCGAGGTTCGTTGCTTCTTCCCGGATAGGACGTTGAGATGATGTGAGCAACGACAAGTTCTGCGGATGTACCTCTACTTGCTGGATTCCAGGCAAGTATACTCACTTGCTGCCAAATGGCTGCCTTTCATCACTTGTTACCGATTCTTTCCGTTGTTCTTATTCTAGCCTGCTGATTCGATGCTTGTGTCTCGATCCTATTATATGTTTACCTTGCAGCCATGATATAGCCTTCCTTCCACTTCCTATTAATTGTTGTTTGTTTACCCTGTTGGCCCTCGTGTCGTAGTTGCATGCTTAGTGTTGTTTGCGCTCAAGTCTTGGTGTTCGTCTTATCACCTGTTTAGTTTGATAGTTGGGTTTCAATTCAATCAACAATATGATAATGTTTTGGGTAATAATAATTTGATGATAAGGCACCGACAGGAGGCCCGGCGTGGTTTTGAGGCCTGCTAGTGTCGACCCTAATTAGGAAAAGGGTCTTGTCTACTGATCCATGATGAGCGCACTAACCGCATGTGGGAAGCGAGTATGGGCGCCCCCCTCAATTTGATTCGATTTGCATCTCGTCCAAATCGCCTCATTTAGTTCGGGTTTTCCATTTGCCGCATGCATGATCTTGCGAACCCAGGCCAGGGTGGAACTTCTGTAGTCGGCATTTAGGGAGACACGTTCTTAGAGTGCTATGAGGGTCCCCTTTTCTTCGTGGGGCTTGATTAGCCGTGCGCTCAATTGCACGGGGTTCTTTGGGCTTGATGCGAAGAAGAGTTGGGTTGTGTTGAGTACCTCGCTTGGTGGGTTGATCCCCCGTCTGGCGGGTTATTCTTACGTGTACGGCCAAATTGGTGCACCCCTGCAGGGTAAATCTTCTCGAGAAGCCGTGTTTTCCGCGGTTATGGATGACTTGGTGAAAGTACTGGCTAACAAGTACTCAGAACAACTTACACCTAACTAATGATAACTTGACTAGTAATAGTCTTACTGACACAACAACTTGATCCATCCTTAATCCAACAGTGTGAGTTATCCTTGGGTTGCTTCCTTAGTAGGGGGTAACATTGGATGGGTTTGTTTGGGTGGTTAGTATCTAGTTGGTTACGATACGCTATCTTATCTCCTTTCTGTTAGCCGGAAGTTGTAGTGTGTTTCTATAGTTGGTTAGTGCAGCCCGCTGCCGCTTCTTTGCAATAATCCCTTCCTTCCGTTCTACCCAAAGTATTTGTATCTTGTGATGATTGGTTACGCTGGTATCTTGTGAGTATGGTTTATCCACTTGCCAGTACTTAACCGTACTGACCCACGAATCCCTTTCGTGGCTGCATATTCCATATTGCAGTCAACAGGTTTGAAGTCTGACGACGTTAGCTTGGGAATCCCTCCGGCTTGGCCTGGGCAGGGATTGGACGCTCTCGGTTATCTTCAGGACTCTTAGTCCAATTTGTATCTTGTCCGTAGCCGGACGCTATGTTGTTTCTTCCGCTGTTATTTTGGATCTTTGTATTGTATCAGTTGTATCCTTGGCTCGTTTGAGTCCTCTTGTATATATCTTTTCTGTTGTTGTTGTGGGTTATTCGTGAACTGTTGTAATGTTATCACAAGTGGCAACCTGGAATCGGTTATTATGTGGATTTTGGCGGGAATGCTGAAATCTGCATAGTGCCCGATCTCGGGGCGTCACAAATGGTATCAGAGCCTTGGTTCTGATTCCCGAGATTGTTTCGATACGAATGGTTATCGAAGCAACGGGTCCGCAAAGCCTGTAGGATAACCTCGCTAACGGTCGTTGTTTCTAGAGTGTCAAAAACTATTTCTGCTAAACTATTTTTCAAAACATCTCAATAGGATTCTTGTTTTCTCCTTATCTCTATTCTATTTCCCCTCCCATCTTATTTGTTTTGGAGTCCCCCCTCTTGTCTAACTTTCAAAGTGTTAGGATCCTACGTGGGTGGACGTTTTCTGAGCCGTTAACCTAATAGGTTCGATCATCGGAAGATTCCTGGTGGAAGCACATCGTCATCAGCCCGATCAAGAATCTCTTGTTAGTGGTGTCGAGAAGCCCTTACTAGTGGTGTCGAGGAGATTAGCCAGAAGTATGAAGAATCGATAGTTGAACTTCTTTCCCCTCCCGGGTTAGCAGGTGGATTGCGAGGGCGCAATCCCTTGTTAGTGGTGTCGTCTGTAACACCTGGGGTGTTCCCCCTTAGTAGAAAGTTGGTTGCCTTCCTTTTTCTTTTTGCATCACATGCATCATATGCATTGCATCCTGTTCTCAAAACCACTCAAAAATCCAAACCAATTTAAACTTTCAAAACATGTCTAAAATTTCCAATTAAAAGTTGCAACCTAAACACCTCAACTTGTTTTCAACTAGTTTGAAGTTGAATTTATTTAATTTGCCTGTTAATGAAATTCCCTTTTATTAACACCCAAATGATAATTTCAAATTCAAATCAAATCAATCATAATGGGCATGATCCAATTGTGGTTTAAGAATTAAAACCTTGCAAGTTTTTTTTTAAAAAACTCACTAAAGTTTTCATAGTGTTTGAGCTTATTAAATAAAACTTGTTTATTTCCAAAATTCCAAACTAAACCCTATTTGGAATTCAACTAACAAATTAAAAATCAAATTAATATTCCAAATTTTGAAGTTAATGTTAAATTGCTGTTTTGCAATTAATAAAAATTATTAATCAAATAAAAGAACCCCCCCAAACCCTATTTTTATCTCTCTCTCTCTTTCATCCCTTACAAAAAAAAAGAAGAAAAGGAAAAATAAAAAAGAAAGGTGAGCTGAGGGAGACAGGCCAGCCCACCTCAGCCCACCACCCACAGCCCTTTTCCTCCAGCCCATCTCCCCTAAGCCCAGCTCCCCTCTGTTACCTTTTGGGCCCGGTACCCCTTTAAGGAGACCGTCGTCCTCCTCAGCTGTCGTCACACGCGTACGAACACCCCCTCCGCCGTGAGATCTCCTCTCCCCCTCCCGATGAGCTGCCGTACAAGCTCTAACACCCCATAAAACCTCCACCTCCCCCTCTGATCGCCCTAGAGCCCCCCTCTCCCATCTGCCGCGCCGCCATCTCTCCCTCCTACCCCTCGCCTCTGAATTTCTTCCTTCTCTGAAACTCCCTGCACCTACCGAGCCGCCCCGTCAGAAATCGCCGCTCACCGTCACCACGGCCCTCCTCGAGCTGCACCATCCACGGGGATGGAACCGTGGTGGTTCCACCTAGTTCCCCGTTTCCTCGCCGTGTGCTGGGAGCCCCCAGGGAGGCCGCGACGTCGAGCTGCCGCCGTCTGCTTCGCCGTTGGCCGCCCCGAGCCTCTGCGTCGACTACACCGTGGGTGAGCCCACCCCGTATCCTCCTTCCCCTCATCTCTCCCCTCCTTGTGATTGCACGACTCCACCAAGCCAGCGCACACCACCACCCCGTCGTGCGCCTCCTTGGATTGCCGCCGGCGATCGCTGCTGTTGCCGTCAGGTTCAGAGAAACGCGCTGTTCGAAAATTCATTTACACAGTCGTGGTTACCATTTCTTCCGTCAGTAGTCTGTACCATCACAAGTTCAGCGACAGCGCAGTGGAAAGGGCCTCACGCGCGCGCACAGCGAGCCGCGGGTTCGATCCCCCACGGCCGCAAAGGCCCCTTTTTCCTAATTTTGCCACCACATCCCCTCGGGCCCACTGGTCATTGGCCCCTGCTGCCACCTCACACTGCACCACGCCACTGTGGCACCACGCTGGCCTAGGCCCACTGTCAGCCAGCGTGGTTGGCTCTGCCACTGTAAAAGCCACTGTCCCATTTCTTTTTAAATAGAAATTTAAAACTAAATTTTGAATAATTAATATCTCCTACATCCTAACTTCAAATTTCACAAATAAAATATGTATCCCAATCAGAAAATCATGAACTTTTCAAATATGTATTTTGTTTACTATTTTGAACATTCGAAATTTTTTCAAAACTTCAAATTCAAATAACTCTTATGCATTTGATTAAATCCATAACAAATTCAAATATATTTCAAATGGGACATATAAAATATGTTTCCTATCCAAAATTTCATACTCTTTCCAAAAATAACATTTGTTTTCTGTTTTGGATAAATAAAATTAATGCAATTACTTAATGCTTTAATTAAATCATTTAAATGGTGAAATTCATAACTAATTCAATATTAATTCAAATGTCACAAATGAAATATGTTTTCCATGCCAAATTGAACCACCTTTTCAAATATAAACTTTGTTTTCTGTTTTGAATAATTAAAAGTGGTTAAATAATTTAAATCTTGTTTAAATCATTTAAAATTGCTAAATTAATAACTTGGTCAAATTAAATTATTTTTGAACTTATTAAATATGTTTTCAAACCAGAAAAGTATAAACTTTTCAAATATGAATTTGAATTAATGTTTTGAACAAATAAAAATTCAAATAAATTCATATTTGAATTAAATTCATTTAAATCTTGTTTAAACTTGTTTAATTCATAATTAATTCATCTTAATTCCTTTTTCAATAATTGAAGCATGTAATCCACCTAAAATTTTGTGTTCTTTCCAAATATGAACTTTGTTATCTGTTTTGAACAATTAAAATGGGTGAAAACAACAAATGCTTGTGTAACACCTTTAAGGAACCAAAATTTCATAACTTAATAAATGAAATTCCAAACTTGGTAAACTTCATTTCAAATTGAATCTATGGTTGTTTTCTTTCTGTTTTCCCCTTCCATGCATCATGCTAATTCACCTTCACATGTTGGTTAATTTGTAGATCAATTAATTCAACATTAATTCATGGGCTTTTCCATATGCAATCCAAATTGGATATGGGCCCATTTAAATATGCTTACCATGTCAACTAGTTTATCTTGATGCATCAATTAAATTGTCATGCATTCATATCTTGATCATGCTGGATCTTTTGCCGTAGTAGTAATTGTTGCATCCGGTGTTTGTTCGAGGTTCGTTGCTTCTTCCCGGATAGGACGTTGAGATGATGTGAGCAACGTCAAGATCTGCGGATGTACCTCTACTTGCTGGATTCCAGGCAAGTATACTCACTTGCTGCCAAATGGCTGCCTTTCATCACTTGTTACCGATTCTTTCCGTTGTTCTTATTCTAGCCTGTTGATTCGATGCTTGTGTCTCGATCCTATTATATGTTTACCTTGCAGCCATGATATAGCCTTCCTTCCACTTCCTATTAATTGTTGTTTGTTTACCCTGTTGGCCCTCGTGTCGTAGTTGCATGCTTAGTGTTGTTTGCGCTCAAGTCTTGTTGTTCGTCTTATCACCTGTTTAGTTTGATAGTTGGGTTTCAATTCAATCAACAATATGATAATCTTTTGGGTAATAATAATTTGATGATAAGGCACCGGCAGGAGGCACGGCAAGGTTTTGAGGCCTGCTAGTGTCGACCCTAATTAGGAAAAGGGTCTTGTCTACTGATCCATGATGAGCGCACTAACCGCATGTGGGAAGCGAGTATGGGCGCCCCCCTCAATTTGATTCGATCCGCATCTCGTCCAAATCGCCTCATTTAGTTCGGGTTTTCCATTTGCCGCATGCATGATCTTGCGAACCCAGGCCAGGGTGGAACTTTTGTAGTCGGCATTTAGGGAGACACGTTCTTAGAGTGCTATGAGGGTCCCCTTTTCTTCGTGGGGCTTGATTAGCCGTGCGCTCAATTGCACGGGGTTCTTTGGGCTTGATGCGAAGAAGAGTTGGGTTGTGTTGAGTACCTCGCTTGGTGGGTTGATCTCCCGTCTGGCGGGTTATTCTTACGTGTACGGCCAAATTGGTGCACCCCTGCAGGGTAAATCTTCTCGAGAAGCCGTGTTTTCCGCGGTTATGGATGACTTGGTGAAAGTACTGGCTAACAAGTACTCAGAACAACTTACACCTAACTAATGATAACTTGACTAGTAATAGTCTTACTGACACAACAACTTGATCCATCCTTAATCCAACAGTGTGAGTTATCCTTGGGTTGCTTCGTTAGTAGGGGGTAACATTGGATGGGTTTGTTTGGGTGGTTAGTATCTAGTTGGTTACGATACGCTATCTTATCTCCTTTCTGTTAGCCGGAAGTTGTAGTGTGTTTCTATAGTTGGTTAGTGCAGCCCGCTGCCGCTTCTTTGCAATAATCCCTTCCTTCCGTTCTACCCAAAGTATTTGTATCTTGTGATGATTGGTTACGCTGGTATCTTGTGAGTATGGTTTATCCACTTGCCAGTACTTAACCGTACTGACCCACGAATCCCTTTCGTGGCTGCATATTCCATATTGCAGTCAACAGGTTTGAAGTCTGACGACGTTAGCTTGGGAATCCCTCCGGCTTGGCCTGGGCAGGGATTGGACGCTCTCGGTTATCTTCAGGACTCTTAGTCCAATTTGTATCTTGTCCGTAGCCGGACGCTATGTTGTTTCTTCCGCTGTTATTTTGGATCTTTGTATTGTATCAGTTGTATCCTTGGCTCGTTTGAGTCCTCTTGTATATATCTTTTCTGTTGTTGTTGTGGGTTATTCGTGAACTGTTGTAATGTTATCACAAGTGGCAACCTGGAATCGGTTATTATGTGGATTTTGGCGGGAATGCTGAAATCTGCATAGTGCCCGATCTCGGGGCGTCACACACCCGAGGGTGCCTCCCTCTTCCTCCCTCCACCTGTAAAACTCGCCTCCTCCGTCGTCCTCTGTCCGCCGCCGCGCCCGAGCTTGCCGGCGAGCGCTCTGGCGACCATATGGTCAACCGGCGCCACCCCTAGGTCCCCCTCCACCTCCTCTTCCTCAGTGTATAATTTGTTTCAAACATTTCGCGCTATTTTCGACGAATTTGAACCCACCTGGGAAGAACACAGAGCGCTGTGATGTCACAGTGACATCACAGTGATGTCATATCTCCTCTGTTTAATAATTCCAGAAAAATGATTAAATTTGTAAAATCAATAAATAATGTTTTATAATGTTCATAAAAAATGTAATCTACCCAAATATGTCATTTTTCAATCATGTTTGAGAAAGTTGATTTTCGAACATTATTTTAATGTTGTTAATTCATTTGAAAATAGAAAAATAAGTTTTTATTCACTAAAATTAGAAAATTAAAAGTTATATACCAAATTGCTCAAAATGAAAAATTAAATCCATTTATGATGTTTTCAAACCCCTTTGAGCACTTTAACTTTTGACTCACTTCCAGAATCACCCGAAGTGCCCCACCGGGGTCTATTTCGGCCTAATTTCAGTAAAACTGCATATCTGACATGCAAACCCTAGCAACCCATCGAACATGTTTAGGGATTTAATTTATTGCATTAACTTGATCATGCATACATATTGCGCATTGCATCGATGCCATGGTTGATTGTTCTTCTTTGTTTCGGTGTTGTTTCCCCCTCGGTAGAACGTGACTCCGAAGTGAAGGCCAACAACTCCAATGGCGAAGACTTGATCTTAATCGACAAGTCAATCACTTATTCCAGAAGATCTTTATCTGATTTTCTTATAACCAAGGCAAGCATAACCTCTTATCTTCTCATATATCTTTTCCAACATCATTTGATTCTCGTACTTTGCATTCGATTCCAAAGTATTTGATGCTAGTAGATGTAGTTCACCTATATACTGCATCGCCTCAATATCCTGATCCACTGCTCCTAGACGCCATAGAATTGCTTGTGCGCATCGCTTAGTCATACATGTTTGTTTACTTCTGATCCATCCGGTTAATGAATCAGAGCTGCGATAACCTAGTATGATATGATGACGTGGTGAGATGAGCATTGTGTGGTTAACCTGACTAAGGCGAGGACGGGAGGCCACTTGGGAAGTGGTTCTTTGTCCTGTACTTGCCAACTCTAGGATTAAGGTCTCGCCGCGGAAACCAAGACTGAGCGTGCAACCACACACGCGAGCCAATGAACCTCTCCCGACCAACTAAGTTGTTTGACCACATCCATGAGTCACGTAGTTTGCTATTTCCATCTGCGTGTGAGTCAGAAAACAATTTGGAGAAAAACTAGGGCGTGACCGGGACAAGTGATGGACATACACGGATCTTGATCCCGACTCACAGAACAGGTGCCGTCAGGAGGTGGCCAACTCCCTGTTGACGGGGTGGCCCTGTTTGGGTTGACTCATGGATAGGGTCGAGCAAGGTAAAGGTCGGAGCCAACCACCCTCTGCCGTGCTCCATGGAAGAGCGTACATGTGGCGCTAAGAGTCGGAGGGTACGTGTGGGTAAAGTGTACCACCCTGCAGGGATTAATCTTTCGGAAAGCCATGTCCACGGTTAAGGACGACTTGGTGAATGTCGTGTGGCCATAGATAACTTGAACGTGACGTAAAAGATGTTGATAATGGTTGAAGGATGCCTCCTCAGAGATGCCGAGAGGGGTGATTCTTGTAGAAAACAAAGATTTCTTTACGCAAAATGGCCTTCATAAAACCCTTTTCTGAAAGATAGCAGATATATAATAGGTTAACTAAGTCTTGTTGAGTACCTCCCGTACTCAGGTTTGCTTAATTTTGGTTCAGGTAAATTTTCCACTCCGGTGGTGTTTCAACATGGACATCGACGAGTAGTTTGGGGTTCCCAGGTAGCAGCCTGGAATCTATGGGCTGGGACGTCCCCTTATGTTGCGGCCTCTTAGGCCTTTTTGGTTCTTGTTGACTAGCAACATAATTTGTCTTCCGTTGTCTGATGTAATGTTTGGTCATGTGACCTCTGCTTGTAAGCTATACTCTAGTAACACCTGTTTAATACAGCTTCATGTCTAGAGTGCTGCTTTGATCGGTTGTTGGTTTCGAGCTCATTGTTATACAGTTTTGGCTATGCCTGCATAGTTGTCGCAGTCGAGGGGTTGTGGAGCCGATGATCCATGTCCGAGCCCGCCTGCCGATGTGATTCGGCCTCGGGCGAGGTAACCCCAGTAACCCTCGATTTTTGTTGCACTTTCTGGACATATAGCATCTCTGTATAGCTTTGGTCCCGTTTCCTTCTGTTTTATACGATTCGTGGACGCTTTGATATGCATAGTTGGTTATGACTAGCATGGATACCAGGAGTAGTAGACTGGGGATCCGGACTACGTGCCGATGAATCCAGTCTGCCTGCCGTTGTTTGTTGCGGCCGAGGCTGGTAACCCTGAAGCCCTTGTGAGTCCATGGCTAGGAGCACATAACAGTATGTATATCTCTGGGTCCGGGGTCGTGACAGTTAGTGATATCGGTTTAAGCTGAGGAATTAAGGTTTCACCGATTGACCATATATATACAAAGTCATCTCATTAGAGAATGAGTGATGCGTGTAGACGCAAAGAACATACAAATACAATAGGACCTGAACAGTTCAGATCTTTTTGATGATGTTTACCACATGCAAAGCATGATAATAACACTGGAACACCATATGTGTTAAGTGCTTACAAACTAGATTATTGAATCTAGTGCAAGTGGGAGACTGAAGGGAATATGCCCGAGAGGCAATAATAAATTGGTTATTATCTTATTCCTTGTTTATGATGAATGTTTATTTCTCATGCTAGAACTGTATTAACCGGAAACGTTGATACATGTGTGTTTAATAAACAAACAATGGTTCCTAGTAAAGCCTCTCTTTTAACTAGCTTGTTGATTAATAGATGATCAAGGTTTCCGGATCATGAACATTGGATGTTGTTAATAATGGGGTCATGTCATTAGAAGAATGATGTGATGAACATATACCCAAAGTGAATATAGCAATGCGATCAAGTCATTAAGTTTACATTGTTATATCAAACATACGAAGTAACTTATTCATTAGACCATGAGATCATGTCAATCACTGATACCGGAAGGGTGCTTTGATGTCATCAAACGTCACACCGTAACAGGGTGACTATAAAGGTGCCGTTATGTATTCAGAAAGTGTTAGTTGAGGCTCATGGATCAAGAGTGGGATTTGTCCATCCAAAATGGCGGAGAGATATACTCTGGGCCCTCTCGGTGATATCACGTCAACACCGCTTGCAAGCACGTGATATGATCACAAGGATGTTATATCATGGGAACGAGAAAAGAGTACTTGTCGGTAACGAGATTGAACAAGGTATGGTTGATACTAATGATCGAATCTCGGACAAGTAAAATATCGCGAGACAAAGGGAATAGTTCACGACGTTGATGGTTCACACGATCACGAGAGTCATCGTTGAATACATAGGAGTCATCACGGATCTCCAGATCCCGCTGTTGATTATTGATCGGAGAGGAGTCTCGATCATGTCTATGTTATTCACGAACCGTAGGGTGACACACTTAAGGTTCGATGACGCATTTGAGAGGATACGGAATATCGGAGAAAAGTTTAGACAACACCGAAATTGTTTCAGGGAATATTGAAATAGTCAACGGAATTGTTTCAGGGAATTTTGAAATAGTTCAAGGGGATTCTTATCAAACGGTTGTTAATAGACTTAACAACTAACTCAAGGGGTTATATGTTAATATTTGTTAATGGAATTAGCAAATATTAAAATAAAGAAATAAAATTGTTTTATTTATTTATTAAAGAAAACCCTTGGGATTTTGAGCGGGAATTAATGGAAGAATGAGTGGGTTGAGTGGAGAATCCACTCACATGATGAGGGAGAGGTCGAGACACCCAACAATTCGTGGCTGCCATCCCCTCTATATAAGGAGGGGTGGAAGCTCCCTCTCCCCCCCCACACACACTTGTGTCATCTCTTACTCCGTCCTCCCGCTGCTCCACCTCTAGTTCGTGCGCTTGGCGAAGCCCTGAGCAATGTTTTCTCCACCACACCACGCCGTCGTGCTGCTGGAGTTCCGAGGGATCCTCTACTTCCGTGCCCCGCTGGATCAAGGGAACGGAGGTCGTCATTAACCGCACGTGTGACCGATCACGGAGGCACCGCCGGATTGCGGTGCACATCTTCTCGCTCTCGGGATCGGTGTGAGTACGACTACGCCAACAACGAGATTTGATCTTGTAACGCTTTGTGTATTCGAGGGTATGTGTTCTCTTTAACCCTCTCCTTACCCGTTGCACTTCGTCTCCTAGATTAGATCTTGGCCTTTCGGGTGTCTCTCGCGTAGGAAATTTTTTGTTTTCTATGCAATGACCCCTTCAGTTCATAGCCCCCCCACCTGGCATCAGCTTGCTTTTGATTGAACTCCTGCAGATTAAGCTGATATTCTTGCATAACCGTAAGGTAAGGCAGATCATATGGATGTGGCGATGCATTCATAGGTGGAGCAGGATCCTCCGTGCTAATGAGACCCATGCGAGTGTGCCTACCATTCAGGATATACACCAGAACTGACCAAGATATACCATGTCCAGGCATAGTGGAAACACGTGTGACAACCAAACTGCGAGGAACAAATCGTGTCTCCTTGATCAAAGCACGTACCAGCACTCTAGATTTATTGTTCTCGGGCCTATTCCATAACAGCAACTTGCCAAACACTGACACTGCCTTGTTAATATAGTGTTCCATGAGATAATCTGAGGGAAATGCAAGAAATAGAATCCATGACTCGTACTCAAATACATGGAGACGCATATTAATACCCTCATCATGATGAACAAATGAGTAAGTGGCATCTTCATCCAAAGCATGCAGGCTATCTCTAATATACAGATCTCTCAGTTCCGGTGATGCAAAGGATACCCGACCCACCCCAAGTGTAGATATCGCAGCGCCCGTGATGATAATATGACCATGCTCAGTGTTAACTAGATCCACAATGGAATCGAGAGTTTCCCTGCGCTCATAATCCGAGATGGGGGGGGGGGGTTTACCGTGACAATGGCATCCTCCTCGTGTGAGAGCGGTGGATCTACAACCACCAGCAGGCTACGCTAGATCCTCTCATCCGGTCCTTGATCAATCCCAGCATGGGCGGAGACGTAGGGGAATGGACGAACGGGGAAGTTTGCCATGGGTGGAGACGCCGAGGCAAGAGGAGGAGAAGGAAGGGAGAGAGCCGCTGGAACAGGGAGGGAGAGAACGACACGTTCGTGGAACCCCTGGGTATAGGAGGGGAATCGGCGGGGATCGATGACATGAAAAGTGTTGCGGGAGCCGAAACGACCAAATCCTTAGTTACCAAAACGGGTAGTTCCTTCCGTTTAATGACCCATGTCTGTCATTCTTTCCTCTTAATGACCCATGATTGACACACCCTGCAGAGTTTAGTTTGATGCCCCATCTAATTACATTTATGACACCGAATCTTAGGGCATGAATTAATAGAATGTCCCTCAAAATGACAATAATTGCAGAAAATCCTATCGTACAATTCTTGGCAATATTGCCCCATCCATAATAGGCGGTACATTTAATATTATTGGTGCAAGATTTGCGGACGTGACCCAATTCAAGGAAACAAAAACAACATCGTAGTGGGCCCATCAGAGAGGGATCCAAAAATGGGTTTAAGGGTCCACTCGATAAATCTTTCTCCTTGGAAGGAGACATGACATCACAGTCCACACATCGAAAACCAAGAATTTGACAATGGGGGCAAATACCGGGACATGCAGTCCTGAGATGATCATGTAATCCACATCGAGAGCAGCCGCCAAGAAATTCAAAAACCAAATCCTTCGGAGGGAGAATAGGGAGAGTTAAAACTTTACATATATCATTCTCCGAATATCCCGCAGCTCTATAATCTTCCAAAGCCTCAAGCAAGGAAGGAGACAAACTTTCACAAATTTTCCGTAGAAAATTAGGTGAATAAATCGGATCTCGACATAAATGTTGATTGAGAGAATTAATGGGTACCTCGAAGTTGCCAAAAAACAATAGTCCCCGGTGAAGAGCTCACCGGCGGTGAGGTTTCATGGTTATCATGAGATATGGATTTCTTAGCCATTGTAACTACCAATGAGTCATGTGAATCCTTAACAAAACCAAATTTGGCCAGCTCGAGCACCGAGGAGTGATCACTCTTGGACCCAGCCCGCAACAACTCTAGATTGTGGCGTACACGTGAGGGGGCACGTTGAGAGATAACCAAAATTTCAGTGGATGAATACCATGAAGTCTTAGAGTCATTGTAAAACCCAGTGATGCTAGGATGCTGTCCACGGAAGAGAGTGAAGTGGAAAAAATAAAATCAGGCCAAACACGATCACGTAGCCCATAGATGAAGTGACCCACATGACTAGATGCCACCGAAAAACGGAATCTTCGATCAGAAAGTTGGAAAACTTTGAATCCCAAGTGGTCACCTCCAATGCATGATTGAAGAGACAAACCAACCTATTCTTCAGAGAGAGCAAAAGCGGCCGAGGAGAAAGATACCACAATAAAAAAATTCCTTGGTACCATGGGAAGGAGAGAAATGGACCGATGATCCAAACTTGTTACGCACCTGTTTCTCCACGGCAAGGACGGGAGAGAAGTCCCAATGGAGAAGAGAATCCATCTTGAAGATCTAGGCTCCATTGGAGGGTGTGGCCGAGGTTGGGGTGGGGAGGGGGAGGTGGGAGAGGAGAGCCAATAAAAAATCACATTTCTTCATTACCTGACTCTATGTGCTAGGTTTCACACTTCTTCATAGAACCTATCACATAGAGTCAGGTACCAGCGGTAGGCAATACTGCATACAGTGACGAAGTAAAAAACAACATGGCAAAGAAATGATGCCTAGCTAGGCACCAGACAAGCAGCCACCGGCGACAGCATGAAACCCTGAATCTCCCTTCTAATTGCCAAAACAAGGAAAACCGGTTCGTAATAACCTGCACACACAATGAATTGAGCCTGTATCTCTCGTGCATGAATTCATTAATTAGAACAAATATCATGAGCAGCACCTAACAAAAAGCGTATTAACATCCGATCCAAAATGATCCGGGTTTTCACCCGGAGACTAAGATCAAGATGATGAACAGATAAAGGTGTCACAACAACGTGTCCAAGACAAATTTCAAAATATAAACAAAGTAGACACCACATAGGTAGAGATTTCTCTTATTATTCCGAATAATTGTGTACATCCTGATGTTTCTATCCTTGATTATATATTGAGCATCCAAAACCAGTTCGAGTAAGAGTCCAAATGTTCGGTCCTTGGAGTAGGAGGAATCCCACACTAAGAGCGTCTACAATGGGCCAATGCTATTTGTGTCCTTAATCCTCCATGTTTTGTCTCTTGGAGTGCGTCCGCCTCGAGATATCTCGTCTAGACAAAATCGGACGGTGCCTCTTAACGACAGCCCTGAACTGGGCTCCCCCATATTTCATTTTTTTAAAGAAAAATTAGATTCAAACATATAAGCTCAAATTATACATGGATTTAAATAAAAAAAACTAAAATTTAAGTGAAAACAACTAATATTAACCCTAGGCCTAGCCTAATCGGAGTCATTAGTTGTTGATAATTGCCATCGATATGCGCAAAGCTTGCAGATAATCTCTCGTGTCTTATGGATTGACGGACTTGCGATTGACCTTGTGCAGCGGTGTCTTCGGTGGCGACTGGGTGTTCTCCTCCTCATTGTATTCATAAGTACAAAACAAAAAAAATAACTCTTTATTGACCACCATCGCCTCCTCCTTCGCCTTCGCCTCCACCTCTGACATGGCGAGGGTCTCCGCCTAATCCAGCCACTCCTCACCATCGACGAGGCGTGGATGTAGACGACTATAAAACATATATCGTCTCATATTTGATGTGGAGACCAGCTTCTGCTTCAATGAAGTCCCAGATATTGCAGCTCCTCCACATAATAACGGATATATCTAGAGCTTACTATTCTTTTAAGGGCACATGATTTCCAAATTATGTAACTCTTGGAGACTAGGAAGCAATCTAAATGTATCAGCAGTCTACGTAATTTTTTGGGCTTGAGAGGTTTCACCGGGGTGTATAGCAATGGTACGAGTGGTGTTCTAGCTTTATTCTAGGATGAATATTCAAGTGGATATAGCGGAGAAAAATGAAGATTTTATTGATACAAACATCCGTGCGGCAGCAAATTAACATATTTTGATGTGACTGTTGTGTATGGTTAGCCTCACGTGATAAATTGTCATCAGACATGGTCTCACTCTCTCATCTTGGGAGAACATAGAGCCTACGTTGGGTTCTACTAGGTGATTTTAATGAAGATCTTTAGCAGCACGAGCACTTTTCGGCATGTCTATGTTTAGAATCCCAGATGGCTTCTTTTAGGGATTGCTTGCAAATTTGTGAACTTAACGACATCACATTTTGGGCTTACCTATACTTATTACAATAGGCGTGCGGGTCATCGTAACATGCGTTCCCATTTGGATCACGTAATTGATGACAAAAGTTGGAGATATATCTTCTTTACCGATCGCCATGTTCTAAGCATGCATGGACCAATCCTGCTTTCATTGGAGAAGGAATCCAGCCTCTTCCACGAGTAAAGAACATGCAATATGAAATATTTGCGAACGTGATCCCGCGGTGAAGGAAATTATTGACAGTGCTTGGAGAAGCTTGGGACCGCTGTCCGACCTGGAATCAGTAAGCATGGGCATGCAATGCATGCTACAACAACCGTGTGCATTTGGCAGTATTACTAGAGATCTAGCTCGGCTACATGATATATTGAAAAGGTTGCATGATTCAACTGCCAGCATAAAGGAAAGATGTGCTGCCACACATTGGATGGCTGAAGTGTTGTACATGGAATAAATTCTATATACAACTTTCACGCATGGGTTGGCTTAAAGAGGGCAAGCGCAATATCAAGTTATCCCATCAGAAAGAGATTTTGCATGCCCGCCACAATAAAATCTCTAAACTACATGATGATGATGGTGTGGTACATATTACACCAATTGATATTCAGCGGATGGCGGTGTCCTATTTTAAATCCCTCTACACTAGGGCACCTTCTTGAACTGGGAGGCCACTACTTGATTCCAGAACAAGTGTGAGAACAAAGTGAATACATATTTGTGCAAGGATTTATCGGATAAAGAAATTTTCAATGTCTCTTTTCAGACCAATCCTATTAGGCCCCATGTATAGATGGTATTCATGCATGTTTCTATTAGCATAATCGGATTTGTTGAAACTGCATATTATGAAAGTCGTGAATATATTTTTCACAACAGGTATTATGTCGGAGGGAGTCAATGATACCTCTATTGTCCTCATTCCAAAAGTTGATAACATTATCAGCCAGTTGGGTTATGCAATGTATACGATATATAAGGTGGTTTATAAATGCTTGGTGAATAGGTTGTGGCCTCTTCTCGATGATATTATTTCAGAGAGACAAAGTGCCTTTTCTAGGTAGGATAATCAAGATAATGCTCTCCTAGCGTTTGAATGTTTGCATTTTATGGGCACGGTACAAGTACTAGTTCCTACTTTTGTTCTTATAAAACTAGATTTGTCTAAAGCATATCATATAGTTGATTGGTCATTCATGGGAATACAATGCATAAAATGGGGTTCTCTCATCGGTTGGTACAATGGATCATGGCATGTTTTACCACGGTGAGATACTAAATCAAATTCAACGGAATGTTGTTCCTACACCAAGTCTAAGAAAGGGATACCCCCTCTCTCCTTGTTCCTTTTTGTAGCGGATGGTTTGTAGACACTATTGAAGCATGAAGTGGATCGTAACAATACCTCCCCAATAAAGGTATGTCGAGAGCACCAGAGATTTCACACTTGTTACTCGTAGACGATACCTTAATTAATTGGACTACCAATAACACAAAGAGGCAATGTGAGACAAGTTAATTATTCTGCAGGACTCTAAGTAAGAGCCATCAAGGGTTTATGGTTTCTATAGGAAGTATGCCAGTGATAAATTTATCCATTGAAATAATATCGTTGCTGTTCACCACAGACATGAAATAGTATTAGAGTCAACATCATGTTTTCTAATCTTTCATGAGCTATATATCCCCACCCATGCCTCTGCCCAAAACCATCATGGGGTACATCATATATACCCACCCAACGGAATGCATAGAAGTCCTCCTAGAGGTGCACTAACACGACCAAGAGTCCAAGATCAACCTTGGATCATAAAAAATCAGCGTTTTTCTGTCTCAAGAGGCAAACATCGACCTATGGACGCCAACCACTTATGGGACGAACCAAACCATATACACTCGTCGACACACCATAGATGCTAACACATGAGGCGCATGAGCCTTTCATTACATTATCCCCATCAAAACTATATATAACAAATCAATTCACCAATCCAATTACTCCTTTTGGAGGACCTCTATTGGCGGTGAAAAGCGGAGGGATCATGCTAGTGGAAGGTTGGAGCATCACCATCTTGAACTAGTATAGAGAACTAACTCATAGGTGTATGCAACCGATGCAGTTACCACCCGAACTTATGTTGCATGTGGGATCTGTGTGATGGCGTCCTCTCAGTAGCAAGAGGGAAGCTAGAGTTGAGGGATGGGTGAATTGTAGGGTTTGAGCCATCTAAGAAGCCCAACACCTATTGTACCAAGCTCCCCTTTTCATTATTTGTGCGGTGTTCTTGGATTCTTATCTCACTAGCTAGTTTTATTGAGCGCAGTGTGGTGTCACTAGACTATGTTTTCCATACCTCTCGAACGGATAAAAATGTTCCTCGTACTTCTTTATTTTATTTCTAAGAGAGATTTATGTGATGGTGTGTTCCATAACTCGGTTCCTTACTACTTGTCGGGCCTTGTTGTGCAGGTTTGGATCACCTTAAAAATATAATTATGTCATTACAGTAACTGATTTAACAAATACCAATAAGTAGAAATGGAATGTAAATTGTTGTAGGAATGAAAACACCATACTGCATCAAGATATAATCCATGCCCATCCAAATTAGATTTTCCTTGGACTACATATATCAACATTTAGAATAATATATTACGATCATTTATTCAATAAATGTGCTTGGTGGCGTATTAATTATTCTCCATATATAGATTGTATGGCGACGGTCAAAGTCCCTATCATCGTAACCATGCGAAGCCCTTTATTTGGAAGGATATTAATACCTTCCCTAATATTTGGCAGTGCCATAATGACGTAGTTATCACTTTTGAATGTTACGGCTATATATTCTTTATTCCCTCTGAGATCATAATCAGAACACAAGACTCCTGTACTTTTTTTTCACTTACCTAGTGATTGTTTGGAAGACTGCTGCCAAATTCGACGGTATTCCCACGAAATATATCATCCAATATTTTGTTACATATTCATTTTACTCTAGTTAAACTTAGATCGATAACGTCTAAACTTGAGCACGGGTTCTTCGGGACATGTAGCATCCCACGTGTTCTTGGAAAGAATGTCAGATCCACAACAGAGTGAGTGGCACGTGGACGAACAAAGTAGTCTCCCATGTGTTATTACGTAGTATTTTTTTTATTTCCATATTTTTTGAAACTCATTGACTAGCATAGTTTGTCCCCTTCGTACGGTATGGTAATGTTCTTAATCGGCGCTGTACTGTGGCTACTGTGGAGACTATTCACAACAAAAAGAACACGTTTTTTTTCTATTCCCCACATCTTTTTTAGATAATTAAAGCCAACATTTCTTTATGCGATGTATAAGAAAACATCATGTGTATATAGTACACAGTACACATCAGGTAGGATCTACTTTTTTTTTCCTACGATGGGACAGATCTGCTTTTGCACCCATACAGATTTAAAAGCCTTGTTTCTCTAGTTGTTGGGAGGGGTTGGCAATTTGAGATGTTGGTGTGAATTAGCTAGCCAACGATATACCTTAATTATCTGCATGAGATATTGGTGTTAGATAGATCTTGGGTAAATAACACAGAGTGCAGAGAAGGTCAGGTGCAATGGTTTTTGAAACTAATGAGCCAATCAGCAGCATATAACATGAAAATATTATGCAAGAGTCAAGAAATATGCCAACATATCTTTTTATGAGTAATGACTTATAATTCATTAGATCTCCATTAAATAGATAAGATCTACCATCCCTGCACCTGAGTCCGGACAGTTACTGTAGGCGAAGATAAATCCAAACTGCTATTTTTGGTTGTACATAAGGAAATAAACATAGTAGTAGTAAAATAATTTTAGGGTAATTTTTTTGGGCAAGAGGCTTCTCCAGAAGAGTCTATATGGTGTTTTTGACAGAGATCACCATGGACGGAGAGTCGTCGCAGCAGAACAGTGGTGTGCACCCTGAGCCTGACCTCGCCATCGCAAGCCCTGTTGACTACAACCTGATATTTAACGACCTTGGTGCTGAGTATGAGTTGGATATGATGCTTGGACTTGGAGCGAACCCCAACATGGGCAACACAGGTGATGGTAACGCAGCAGCTGCCGAGCAAGACCACAACGGCGGAGAGACCCAGAGTGACCAGAGGATGGTGGTGATGAGTCTTAACAGGAAGCGTCGCGATAGAGAGCAGATCCAACAACTTGAAGAGTATGCAATGCTTTATTAATTCATCTATATTTTTTTTATTTAAGAAGATGCAGGTGTACTGATCCATTGACACTAACATGATGTATATTGTGTAGTGCGTTCCGGGAAAACCGGCATCCAGATGAAAGAGAACGTTCCGACCTCGGCAAGAGGGTTGGCCTGAGTGCACCACAGGTCAAGTTCTGGTTCCAAAACCGACGCTGCGCCCAAAAGGTAGATAGATACCATTCCCTTCCCCAGTGTAATAGTACTCCATCCGTTTCAAAATAATTATCTCAACTGGAATGAGTGCAGACCAAGGACGTGAGGCAGCAGAAGAATGAGTTTGAAGCAGCGAATGAGGCGCTACAAGCTGAACACCGAGCCCTCAGGTTGGCAACACAGAACAATACTTGCCTCACCTGCCGAGAGCCGACCGTGCGAGATTCTGAAACCCGGCGGCACCTGCTCTCCGAGAATGCGGCGCTCAAGGACGAGCTCCAGCATGCAAGCGCATTCCTTAACACGGTTTCCGGTGGAAGGGAACAAGTGACGCCAACCGGCGCCTGGCTTCCATGGCCCTGCAACCAACCACAATCCATCGTCGGTACCGGCAAGGCCTTGGCGACGACTGACCATGGACTCCCGCCGCCATATCACCGAGCTCACGCGTACCCACTGATGCAAGCCAACAAGGGCTTTGCGCGCAGTCAGCGTGACACGGATACCATGCTGGCCGACATTGCTGCCAGCGCTTTACAAGAATTCTGGACGCTTGTGCGTGCGGGCAAGCAGATGTGGCAGCCCACTCCTGATGCTGGCGAGGTGCTCAACCTGCACAAGTACGCCGAGATTATGTTCCCAAGTATCTTTGGGCCCTACCGGATGGGGTCTCTTGTGGATGGAACTAGGAAGACTGGCGACGTAATGTGCACCGCCGATAACCTCGTCGGCATCCTTATGGACGCGGTACAAATCAACCCGTCTCCGACCTCCATCCATTCACCCATTTTAGTAAAACTTCTCAAACTTCCCATATATAGGTACGATCAATGCCATCTCTTACGAATTTTATGCAGGCTCGCTGGTCCGAGATGTTCCCGGGCATTGTGGCGAGCGCCGCCGTCAGCCGCGTCATCACTCCCACTGCTTCGCAACAACATGGAATGATTAAACTGGTGAGAACCAACGCTTTACCTGCTGTTTCAACACGTAGGCCATGTACTACTATGTTTAGCTGCGCTTCTTCCGGATATAAATATGCATATGATGCACATGCAGATGGATGCAGAGGTGATGGTGTTGTCGCCGCGGGTGCCCGTAGGCAAGATCAAGTTCGTGAGGCAATGCCAGGAGAAGCAGCCTGGCAAATGGGTCGTGGTGGATGTGTCCGTTGATGGAATTCTCGGGGAGGACAGCGGCGATGTGCCATCAGCAAACACGGGCAGCAGGCTTCTGCCGAGTGGCTGCCTTATTGAGGACATAAACAATAGCTTCTGCAAGGTATATGCTCTGTCGCTATAGCTACATACTTCAGCATGTGCATCATCTGGATATATAGATGCCGGCTTACAAAGTAGTAGTATTTGCTCAAATTGCTCGGTGAATCTTTGTTTGTAAACAATTCATCTTATCTTTGTTCTTTGACATCGAAGATATGAAAAAATTCTTATGTTTTTAGGAATCCTTAGGTATGCATGACAAATATTTTCATATCCCAAGTCAGTGGCCCAAGTTCATTATAATTTCAAACTATATGCCAAAGTTAGCATATCTGATACCATGCTGATGTGTAAAGAACAACTATATAATATATTTACAATATGAATGCAAGGTGTATAGTATTAAAGCTAGAAAATAGTGACAATGACAATTATGTTGAATCGAGAAAGTGGCAATTAATCTCTCATGTACCTACACCTTATATCTCTCATGTCCACTTTTGGGTTAGAAGGGGATTGGCGAATAATACATTTGCAACATGAAATTTTGAATTCATTGAACGTTATGTACTATTCCTTTTTTTTTAATGAAACTATGTAGATGTTTCTGGTAGGAGCCAAAGAAAATATAAAAATTCCTCCCTCCGCCCCATAATAGATGTCGCTAAAATGGTTGCGTTTAACCGTATTTTAGTGGTAGATACATCAATTTTAGTGACAACTATTATGGGACAATATAGTACGTAGGTCTAAGTTGTGAGATGTTTTGATCTACGAAGTCGATTGATCAAGTGCTAGTTTGGATATATTTATACCAACTATAGAAGACACTACCAAAATGGATGTTTTTATAGTAGTTAGTTGCCTCTATAGTATATACCAAAACATAAAAAATGCTACCATCTATACGTAGGTTGTATATTGAATATCATTTTACCATATTTCTTTGATTTGTTTTCTCTTACCACATGGGCGATAATTTTACCGGTACACTATATTCTCGTTGCCTGTTTGTAAAATTATACTTTGGAATGGAATGCATAGTATACTATTTGTAATGGTTGACTATTTCTAATCGAAATTGCTTGTTATCTCTAATTTCAAACTTAAGATTGTAACCTATTAAAAAAATTGCAGTACAACATAACAGTTTGTACTATACATATTGCACTTTCTTTGTACTTCATGGTTTGTCCTTGTAGGGATTTTATAAAATTTACAAGAAAAGGTGTGAAAAAGATTCTTTACTACCTAGTTTTCATGACAACGATTTGTAACAAATAATTCATGTTCAATACTATAAAATGTATGGGTGGAAAACATGAATTAGCAATCTGATTATTTCCGTGTTTACAAACATGCATGGATGACATTATTATTTACTGTATTTTCTTGAACTCGTTATTGTTTATTTTCTAACTTATAAAAATTGAGAAGTCCATACTAACCCTACAAGATCGAGAATACCATTTTATTACTTCCCAAGAGGTAATAGTAGACCCAATTCGGAAGTTAATGGCTCATGTTAGTTGGGAGCATCTTAATATTTCAACTAGTTTGCTATCGCATTAAGGCTAAGCATAGGATTGTCTGAGTGAATGCATGCAGTCCAATCTTAGAAAAAAGGGGAATTGGTTAGATTTTATTTATATTTTTGTGTAACTTTGTACATATGATTATTAATGAAAATATACCATAAAACAATTGTTAAAGGGGAATTTATAGCACAACTTTTTTTTAGAATAATTTACTGCAAAGTTAAATAATGTTTTTATTTCAAGTGATACTTCTACCGTCATTTTGGTTACATGGCTCTGTTGACTTACTATGCATGATCACCAAAGTTGCATTCAACTATGAGTTCAATCATTCTGTAATAAGGCGCATTCCCTTTGTTTTTTTTAAAAAAGGCGCATTTCCTCGTAACTTACATAATAACAAATGTGAACCACATAAATGATTGCCATATGCTAAGATCAACGGATGTTCCTTTTCACATCTTGTACATTATTCCAGGTCACATGGATGGTGAACATGGAGTACGAGGAGAGCAGTGTGTCAGTGATGTACCATCCACTCCTCCGCTCCGGCCAGGGACTCGCCGCGAGCCGCTGGCTCGCATCCCTCCAGAGGCAATGCGAGTACCTTGGCATCCTGCATTCCTACCGTGCTCCCGGTGAGTCATCGTTGTCGACCAGAGACTAAACAAGAACTCTTATATATAATCTGTGGCTTCCTAAATCCTAATTGTGCTTCTGGAGCAGCTGCTATATCGCACGATGGGAGGAAGAACATCTTTGAGGTATCACAACGGATGACAAGGAGCTTCTATGATGCCATGTGCGGCCCGGGGGCCCAGCCATGGAGAAGCGACAACTCATGGCGTGTGGGCTGTGGCATAGGCTCCGAGAGGTTTGAGGTGGTTGCGCGTGTTGTGGCTTTCCCTGCCGGTGGCGCCGCACCTGGCTTTCTTGTGCTGAGCACCACAACCACGGTATGGCTCCCCGGCATACCGGCGCAGCACGTGTTTGACTATGTCTGCGATGAAAATCGCGGCCACGATTGGGACAGCCTTGCCAACGGTGCACCCGTTCTCCAGGAGGGCTGTTTTGCTACTGGACAGCTCCCTGGCAACGCCATCTCTGTCCTCCGCGTCTTTGTAAGTGTAGTTGCTGCTAATTGTTTTTTTATAAGTGTTCTTGTGTCCCAAATCTTTAATGGTCCTCAATTTTTCATCTTATTTTTGTAGGCTTCTGGCAAGCTGATCCTGCAGGAGGCGCGTACCGACGCATCATGAATGGTGCTGGCATATGCTACACTAGATGATCAATCCATGAAGCATGCCATGAGCAATGGCGGCCCCGCCTCCATCTATCTCCTTCCGTCCGGGGTGGTCGTCCTCCCTGATGGCCACAACGAGCCGCTAGCGCATCTCGTTTCTGCTGCGTGCTCCTCCAGCAGCACTGCCACCGGTCACAGGAGCAACACCGGATCCTTCGTCTGTGTCATGTACCAGACACTGCTGAGTGGACAACCTCTACAGGAGCCCTCCTTAGAGGCCATAGACAACGCCGGGAACCTGCTCTGTCGTGTCGTCAGGAAGATCAAGGATGCCGTCTATGCCAACAACGTTGTCAATGCCTGATGCGCCATCTACAGTTTGAGATTGCGGACTACATTATGCACTATTCACTTTCAGTTTATATATTTATATCTACCTATCTTTCTGAATGATATAAGCCTTGAAAATCCTTTATATATCTTTTTCCCATCATTTAAGGACTATTTTTAAGTTCCAACCATAGTTTACTCGAACAAAGTCTTCTAATATATACCGCATTTTGATAATTGTCTAGAGTTCGAATCCACTTCCAAGATATGGTTTGTTGGTAATTGTTCTGAACCCACTTCCCGCGTGGACCTTATGCACTATTTGCCATAAGCGTGGCAAGGGTATCTCACTACGGGAGGCACGATCTTTGTCGTGTGCCAAGTAGTTTGTTGTGTGCACTTTAGAAACTTTTTATTATATTTCTGGTCTTGCTGGTTGCACTTCATATGGATTTCGGGTAGTTTCATATTAGAGGCGCACTTTAGAAACTTTTTATTATATCTACACTGAGATGTTATCTGGTTAGGCTCGGCTCTAGCTTTTTTTTCGATAGAGTAAATATATTAATATCAATAAGATATCAAGTATGCTCAGTCTCTACACTAAGATAATCTAAAGAACTAGCCGAGACATCACGGATGCACACATCCAAAAGAAAAACAGGAAAATAACAAAAGACGCCGCCAAGTGATCAACAACTTGTAGCTATACCTAACCACCGTCAATGGCAACACCCAGGCAACAAAATAGGCTCATCAAAACTGACGTCACCATCGCCGTCGTCGCCTAACCGAACCAAATAGTCACATCATATGTTTTCACCCTAGAGAAAGACCCCGACAACAAAATAGGCTCTTCAAAACAATGCCTTTAACAAGGATTTCTCATTGACAGGTACAACAAACGAAGGTCTGACATAGGGTATTCACCTTGGAAATCAAGATACGATCCTCAAAGAACACCATCGACAAGCCCCTAATCAGTATCTTTAATAAGGTGGTCGGTGTCTTGACGTGCTTGACAAAGTTGCTCTACTCCTGGATCAACATTGTCTAATGGGCCTGGTGGATTGTTTTGACCCGGGTGATAGGTCTAAGGGCACTGCGGACCTGGAGGCGCGACCTCTCTAAAGCCTAGCTGACCTGGTTGGGTTTTTAAAGGTGCCCTAGAACTAGATGGAAGGTCTCGACGTGTAAGGACCTGGATGTAAGGTCTTGACATGGTCTCTGAAAAGATTTTAATAGTAAATTTCATGTATCATGTTTACCTTAGGATCTGAGGAGGTTCTTTTGTTGGAGGGGAGTCTCCTTGATGACGTGCATACGAACTGATGGAGTAGCATGTCCATAAGTGTTGGATGAATGCCTAAGAGACAACAAAATACAACCGTTTCGTGATTAATGTATTATGTTTTTATGCTGTAACTGCTAGGTCTGTGAGATTCAGAGGAAAACTCATACAGACGTGTAGAAACATAAACACACCGTTGTAAATATTTTCATGTCTCACAGAAAAACTCGTTCAAATAAGATGATCATGTTTTCCCTGTTCATGGATATTTGAGGATTTCGTTTAGGATCTCGAGTCTACCGCCAACATGTTTTTCCTGTGGCACATGAAGAAGATGGTCTCAATGTTGTACTTTGTTTTCCGCTATAGTACTTTGTTTCCTGCTAGTCTTCTAAGACTATGCAAGTTGTAATGTTATTTCTTGAAAACTGGATCATGCGACGTAATAGAATTTGACGCATTTGCAAGATATTTCATTTTGTACTGTGGTGCTAGCGATTGATCCAGGGACTAGCACACTAATACAGGTGTTCTTACATGATTTAAATCTGGGAACTCTACAACACAAAAGCTAAGTTCTTAGTTCAAGCATATACAAATACCTCATTATTATACCCATTTCAGAATACAAAAATTCACACTTTAGGATTAGGGCTTGGTTTCAATCCAACAAGAACCAAATACTCCTTCCGTCCGGGTTTTTAGGGCCTTTTACCAAAATCTATTTGTCCAGCAATGCTAGCATAATAAGGCCCTCAAAAAATTAATTCTCTTAACTACGGTTCCTATATTACTTACAGGCGCATAAGTTTTCTCTGTCTCCCTGTTTCCCTCAAACTTGAAACCGTTTCCATGTGTGAACATCATCCGGTTTCTACATGCATGCACACGCATAGCGTCTCCTCTTCGCATGCATGACCGTTCCTTGCCTCTGCTAATTAATGTGATGAGTAAAAAAAAAATCCTGATTGGAGGATTGTTATTATCCGAGGTGAATAACCGTGTCCAATAGAATTACACCTAGGTCGCGATGCGAAGTTTTAGGGGCCCTAAAAACCCGGACGGAGGGAGTATATCTTGAACCCTAAACTCTTATAAGTATTTATTATAGGTAATTTCACCTTCAAAGGAAGATATATTTATTCCACTTATATAAGTTAGAGAATATCCTACATATAGGCAGAATATTACATCACAATTTAATAGTATTATAAATTTCATCCATGTATCCTAAACCTCATACAGAAACTTACTCTATATAAAGTGTATGTCAGATTTAACCAGACAATTTAAGGATTTCAGTTATTCCATAACGCATAGGGCCAAATCTAAGCATACACTTGCTATATCAAGGTTTCAATTATAATAATTCATCACCAATCCAAGTAACCTCGTCGGCATCCTTATGGACGCGGTACAGATCAACCTGTCTCTGACCTCCATCCATTCACCCATTTTAGTTAAACTTCTCAAATTTCTGAAATGCTACCTATATATAGGTACGATCAATGCCATCTCTTATGAATTTTATGCAGGCTCGCTGGTCCGAGATGTTCCCGAGCATCGTGGCGAGCTCCGCCGTCAGCCGCGTCATCACTCCCACTGCTTCACAACAACAGGGAATGATTAAGCTGGTGAGAACCAACGCTTTACCTGCTGTTTCAACATGTAGGCCCTGTACTGAGGGTGTTATCGCCGCGGGTGCCCGTAGGCAAGATCAAGTTCATGAGGCAATGCCAGGAGAAGCAGCCTGGCAAATGGGTCGTGGTGGATGTGTGCGTTGATGGAATTCTCGGGGAGGACGGTGGCGATGTGCCATCGGCATACACGGGCAGCAGGCTTTCTGCCGAGTGGCTGCCTTATTGAGGACATAAAGAATCGCTTCTGCAAGGTATATGCTCTGTCGCTATATCTAGATACTTCAGCATATATGTGCATCATCTAGATATATAGATGTCAGCTTACAAAATATTTGGATCATCTTATCTTTTTTCTTTGACATCTAAGATATGAAAATCTATTTATGTTTGTTGGAATCCTTAGGTAAGTCATGCATGAAAAATATTTTCATAGGACAAGTTAGTGGCCCAAGTTCATTATAATTTCAAATTATATGTGTT
The DNA here is from genome assembly GCA_028641055.1 of Alopecurus myosuroides. Classification (NCBI taxonomy): domain Eukaryota; kingdom Viridiplantae; phylum Streptophyta; class Magnoliopsida; order Poales; family Poaceae; genus Alopecurus; species Alopecurus myosuroides. Next base: position 246,173,632 of record CM054060.1, on the reverse strand, counting down.
TTCATTCCAAAGTTAGCATATCTGATACCATGCTCATGTGTAAAGAACAACTATATATTTACAATATGAATGCAAGGTGTGTAGTATTAAAACTAGAAATTTGTGATAATGGTAATTATGTTGAACCGAGAAAGTGGCAATTGAGCTCTGATGTACCTACACCCCTATATCTCTCATGTCCACTTTTGGGTAGAAGGAGGTTGACCAATAATACATTTGCAATATGCAATTTTAAATTCATTGAACATTATGTACTACTCCTTTTTTTTAAATGAAACTATGTAGATGTTTCTGGTAAGAGTCAAATAAAATATAAAAAGTAGGTCCTAACATGTAAGCTGTGAGATGTTCAACATCATTGGTATGTTTAAATAGAGGCTTGTAAAGTAACCAGCCAAATAAATAATAATAATAATATGTGAGCTCTTTAAAGATGCTCCAACATATCTCTGAAATGGTAAGAGAAAATTTAAATCTACGAAGTTGATTGATCAAGGGCCAGTTTGGGCATATTTATCCCAACTATAGAAAGGACTACCAAAATGTGATGTTCTAATAATAGTTACTTACCTCTCTAGTATATACCAAAATATCAATAGCATTTTACCATATTTTTTAGATTTGTTTTCTTTTAATTACCACATGGGTGATTTCCCAATAATTTTACCGGCAGACTATTCCCTTTCCCTCTTTGCAAAATTATACTTTGGAATGGCATGTATAGTATATTATTTGTAATGGTTGACTACTTTTAATCGCAATTTTTTTGTTAGCTCATATTTCAAAAAGTTGCAGTACAACATAACAGTTTGTACTATACACTTTGCACTTTCTTTGTATGTATTTCATGGTTTGTCCTTGTAGGGAGTTTTAAAATATATAAGAAAAGGTGTGAAAAAGATTCTTTACTAGCTTTTTTTATGACACAGATTAGTAACAAATAAATCACGTTCAATGCCATGAAATGTATAGGTAAATAAAAACATGAATTCTCAGTTTTATTGTTTCCTTATTTACAAACATGCATGGGTAACATTACTATTTACATTATTTTCTTGAACTCGTTATTGTTTATTTTCTAACTTATAAAAAGTGAAAAATCCATAATAACCCTAAAAGATCAAGCATAACTTTTTATTACCTCCCAAGAGGTAATAGTAGACCCAATCCGTTGGATCACATGAAATTGATGGCTCATATTAGTTGGGAGCATCTTAATATTTAGACTAGTTTGCTATCGCATTAAGGCTAAGCATAAAGATTGTCTGACTGGTCTTCCTCAAGACATTTGATTATTTATTATGTTAGAAAAAGGAGAATTGGTTAGATTTGATTAACATTATTGTGTAAATATTTTACATATGATTATTAATGAAAATATACCGTAGAAGAATTGTTCTACAGTCATTGCCTACAAAAAATAGATCGTTCCTAGCCTCTACTTGGCTGATTCATGGCCAAACAAAATATGCATTTTTTCGAAATGGGTAACTCCAGTCTTGATGCACACGGCCTTAATTAAATAAATTTCCAAGATCCAAACGATACACAAATGATGCATTATTTTCTTTCCTATTTCACTTTAATAATTCACAGTACAGTTTTTGTTTGCAAATAATTCACTACACACAGTTAAATAATGTTTTCTTCTAAAAGTGATACTTCTACCTTCATTTTGGTTACATGGCACTACTGACTTACTTAGCATGATCGCTAAAGTTGCATTCAACTATGAGTTCAGTCATTCTGTAATAAGGCACATTCCCTTTGTTTTTTTAAAGGCGCATTTGCTCATAATTTACATAATATAACAATGTAAACGACACAAATCATTGCCATATGCTAAGGACAGCGGATGTTCCTTTTCACATCTTGTACATTATTCCAGGTCGCATGAATGGTGAACATGGAGTACGACGAGAGCAGCGTATCAGTGATGTACCATCCACTCCTCCGCTCCGGCCAGGCACTCGGCGCGAGCCGCTGGCTCGCATCCCTCCAGAGACAATGCAAGTACCTTGGCATCCTGCATTCATACCCGCGAGTCAGAGACTAAACAAAACTCTTATATATAATCCGTGGGTTCCTAATTGTGCGTGGAGCAGCTGATATATCGCCTGATGGGAGGAGGAACATATTTGAGGTAGCGCAGCGGATGACAAGGAGCTTCTACGAGGTGATGTGCGGCCCGGGGGGGGGGGGGGGGCAGCCATGGAGAAGTGACAACTCGTGGCGTGGCGGCTGTGGCATAGGATCCGAAAGGTTTGAGGTGCCTGCTCGTGTTGTGACTTTCTCTGCCGGCGATGGCGCACCAACTGGCTCCATTGTGCTGAGCGCCACAACCACGGTATGGCTCCTCTAAAGTCGTCATGCGTAGCACCTGCTGCGTCGAATAGAACTCTGTCTCGAGATGGAGGGGGCGTCCCATACCACCGCCAGACTCAGAACTCTGCAACCCCAGAAGAGAACGCCCCATACCGCCATCGACTGCGACTTACGAAGCAAGAGACCATCACCATCTCGAAGATCAGCCATCGCATCATCCGCATGACCACGAAGACCACCACCGTCGAAGAAGCCGGGCCGCGCCGCCCCATCTCCAAACTCCTGCGGTGTCAACGACACTGCAGCGAGCAGATTGCGGCCAGCGCGCCGCCGCTAGACCAGCTGCAAGCAACCACGCTGCCACGTAGCATCGGCTGCCGACAGCGACCTCCTCGCCGCCGCAAGACGTTGGAGATCTTGATCCATAGGTCCGATGACCTGGGAAGTCGAGGCTGCCACGACCTCGGCCCCGCCGCCGCTGGTCCCTCCGTCCGGTGAAGACTCCAAAGCGATGCCCGCTAGAGGGAGTACGAGGCCGAGACGCTGCCATCGCTCGATCCCGATGGGATCTGAGGTTTCCCTCGGAGATGCAACCGGAGGTCCGCCGAACGCAAGCCATCTCCGACGAAGAAGACGACCGCCGCCACCATCCCCGGAGCCGCCGCCGCCACGCCACCACACGCCGGCAGTCAGCCAAGGTCGCCAGCTCGTCGAGCCTCCCCATAGCTCGAGGCACCACAGGACAGGGCCGCCGCCCCGATTCCGGGCGCCACCGAGGGCACCCACCGTCAGATCTGAGCGCCACGGTCTGCTGAGACCCAGCGCCTCAGATCCCTTGCACACCGCCCCCTGGTCGTACGTGCTCGACCAGCCCATCGTGCTGAGGAGCTGGCCGCCTCCATAACCGCCGCCCAGGACCGCCGACCCGGCGTCCGCCGCATCGCGAGCAAGGGTCGGCCAAGGCGACGCACTGCCGCGCGAGGAGGGCTCGCCTTGCCGCTGCCGTCCGCCGGGCGGGCTTTGCCTGTCGGTTTCATCCAGCAGCGGCCAGGACGGAGGTTGGGGAGAGGGGGAGCGGGGCGGCGGCGGCTAGGGTTCGCCCGTGTCGCCCTCCTGAAGAGCGACGCGAGCCCTAGGCACTTGCCGTATCCCACTCTGATCTGGTTTCTGTGACACCCATAGTATATACTCCCTCCGTATCAAAATATAAGATGTTTTACAATTTTCTAAAGAAAACGTATCTAGACATGTCTTAGTGTATACATACATGTGCATCTTATACTAAAACATGTATAAATACATGTTATCTAAAAAACGGTAAAACATATTACTCCCTCCGTTCTTAAATATAAGGTGTTGGCGGAGTTCAAATTACACTCCCTCGGGGTCTTATATTTTGGAACGGAGGGAGTACATTTCAAACCTTTTGTTGTTCTCAATTTTTCATCTGATTTTTGTAGGCTTCTGGCAAGCTGATCCTGCAGGAGGCGCGTACCGACGCATCATGCATGGTGCTGGCATATGCTACACTGGATGATCAATCCATGCAGCTTGCCATGAGAAATGACGGCCCCGCCTGCCTTCACTTAACTTGTACTTTTGAGCAGGGATACCGACCGTGTGCGAGGGTTGAGTGCGAGTGCTGCCGCCGGCTGGTTCTCGGCGCGGTGGCTCTATGCCGCGCCGGCTAACTTTGGCCCCCGGCGGTCTTTCACCGTCCGCGGCGGCCCCCCACATGGGATCTCGTTTTGAGCTGCTGGCCGAGGAGGATTCGGAGGGAGGAGGGTGTCGGGCGGCGGAGGAAACCGCCGTGCGGATAGCTGAGGAGGCGCTCGCCGTGGAGTGGACGGTGTCGGACTCCGAGAACCGGCGAGCAGACGGCGGCGGCGTTCTGGGAGAGGATTGGCTACCCTAACCGGGAGGACCGGACATGGGAGAGACGTTTTCCGTCGGTGGGGTCGAAGAGTCCGGTCTCTATCTCAGCGCTCTGGCAACTTGCGCCGCGCCGCCTGTGGGGCTTGTCCTGCGACGAGCCGCGGTACGGTTTGGATGGAGAGGTCTGATCCCGAGGCCGCGGATTACGCCAATGCCTTGTCTTGGGGATTTCTTCCCGGAGGGTTTCGGGGACAGCGCCGGTGTCGCGGACAGCAATCCGCCGGTTGCTGGCTCCGATCCGGCTTCGGTGGATCAAGGCGCGATTCCAGGGATCCGTAACATCACTCAAGGTGGGCCCGAACTGCATGGCGAAGGCACACGTGTTAGGAGGTGGGGCTACTTCGAGGAGGCTTTCGAGGCTCTCTGGGCACGATCTAATCGAAGGAAACCGACTAGGGTTCCGTCGTGCTCGAGCGTTGCGGCTTCCACTCCCTCGCCTTCGACGTCTCCGGTAGCCGCGCCGCCATCCTCTACTCCTCGGGCGGAGGGATCGCCGGAGCTGCGCCGCTCGTACACTGTTCTCGCCAATGGCGGCGCCCCAACATCCAGGAGGCGCGCCGGGAGGTCGTCCTCCGGGACCCGTGCCGGGTGGGCGCGGACGTGGAGCGGGACGTGGTGCCAACCCAGTGGGGAGGCCAATGGTGGGACCCCCTGCCTTCGCCCCGGCGGTGATGCAGCACGTGCCGACCACGGCGGCGGCGGTGGTGAGGCATGCCGCTCAACCGGTGCCTATTCTGGCCCAAGGAGTCGCCGGCGCCTCGACGGGGGCGGCATCAATCGGCGCGGCTTCAAACGTTACTGAAGTGCAGAGCGTCGCGGCGGCAAATGTGCAACCGGGAGTGGTGGGGGTGGCCTCCATCGGTGCGTTGGTGGCTGCTCCCACCGGTGCCACTTTTGCTGTTGGTTCTGGAGCTGGTGCGGGGACGAACAAGAGGAATAGGAAGAAGAAGAAGGTGACCGCGTCTGTGGCGGAGAGTTCTTTGGCAAGGGGGGCTGCGGTACTACCGGCACCCGCAACAGTGCAGGACGTCACCGTGCATGGGGGTGCTGAGGTTACTGTGGCTCCGGTTAAAAAAGACGCGGTGCTGGAAGTGTGACGTTGATACGCATGCCACTAGGGATTGTCCGGTGGATCACTATTGCTATATCTGCGACAACAACAAGCATCCCATCAAGAAGTGTCCAACACTTAAACTTCCGAAGCCGTCAGCGTACATTGCTGGGATAGGGAGTAAGCACACTACGTTCTCACAGTTCCCCGATACTTTGTTCAAGGAACTAGGGGAGTCTTCTGCTGGACCCATTGCACTGGTTACGGTTACAGGGACCGCTGCTACGGCTAAGCAGGTGGAGTCAACTGTTGCTCGGATGAGTTCTGTGTCGAGATGGAAATGGGAGGCTGTGCCTAGTGGTGATAATGTGTTCAAACTGGTGTTCCCTTCGACAGCTGAGTTGAATAGATTTGATGGCATGGATTTCGGTGTTCCTTCGTAGTCTACTAGGCTGGTCTTTAGCAAGTGGAAGCAGGAGGAGATTGAGCCCGTGCTTGAGTTGCATCAGACTTGGGTACATGTTGAGGGGGTGCCACATTCTCTGAGGCATTTTCTAGGGCTGTGGGTGGTTGGATCGTTGATCGGTCTCACTCTTGATGTGGACCTGTTGGCTCTACGTCGAAGAGGTATCGTTCGGCTCCGTATGGCTCTGTCCGATGACGAGGTGTTTCATAAGAGGGATGAGATTGGACCTTATGTTAACACTGATGGGGTTCTGCGATTTAAGGGATATTCTTTCGTCTTCAGACCGGAGCCTGAGGATTTCGTTCCGGAGGTGGACTTTATTCCTTTTGTGTGGGATCATAAGCTGCACACGGATTCAAGCATGGGCGGTGATGTTGGTGGTGATGTTGCTGATCGTGGTGTCGGGGTATCTAAGACTGAGGAGGGCCCTACTAGTATGGCTATTGATCCATCCACTTCAGCTGGCGGTCAGGTTCGTACGCAGGACTTGGAGTTACTAAAGGATTTTGCGCTGACACCGATAAATGTTTCTTCTTCTCGGGTGAAGGCAATAGCGAGGCACTCTGTGTCGTCGGAGATGGCGGTTGATCTATTTTCATCCGGGAAGAGCTCATCATCATCGACTAGCAGTGCACAGCGTGGCAGCGCTCGCGGATCATCGTCGTCGACGTCACTGGCTACGACGGAAGGAAGGGGAGATGCTATCGTGGAGGGGCCTCTGGAGTTGGCTGGGCCGGGCGACTTAGCTGTCGCCTGCGCGCCGGCTAGTGACGAGGCAGCGTTGGCCGCTGGGCCGCCGGCCCGTCTGTCACCTGGGCTCACGGTAGATGGGCCGGCCGCGGTGCCTGTTGCCTGCGCGGTCAGCCAGGAGGGCGAACAGCAGCTGGGCCGGCCACGGCTGTCGTCGCGCGGAGCGGCACCAACCTAAGAGACACCCAGGTGGTGGGCAGGGACGCGGCGCACAGGCCTGCAGCGGCTGGGCCGACCACGATGACTCAAGTGGCGGGCGGCGGGAACTTGGGTGTCGCCCAGGCGGTGATCAGGGGAGCAGGTGGGCTGGATGGCCATGCGCCTGCCATTCTGCCGCCTGCGTCCAGTGGTGTTGCTCGCTCCTCTTCGCCGACAAATCGGAGCGGGCGGCAGAGCGGTGACGCCGTGATTGGTGCGACGACTGGGGTGGTCGGGGGGACATCTTCACCGCCATTGTCCCCCTCCGCCATGTTTCCGAAACCGACGGCAGCAATTCCGGCCACAGTACCGAGGCACAGTGCGCGCCACTGTGTGGCGGAGGACGGAGCTGCTGCGATGTTGTCTTCTTCGCCTAAAGGCCATGCGAAGAAAGGCGGCGATGTTTTCTTCTTCGCCTGAAGGTACGGAGTCCATTCAGAAGTCTTTTCTTGCTTTTTCAAATACCAAACTATCCTCTAGTTTAGGACATATTGGTGTTCCTTTGGGAAGTAATGGCTCTGAGATCACGTTGTCTGCCAATGCGCTGAAACATATGGAATTTGATCGTCTAACGGTTAAACCATGTGGCTCTCTGCGTGTGGACATACCCTATATTGATGATGATTCAGTGAATGCCTCTTCGGAAGGACAACTTTTATCTCATCTGTTAGGGGAAGTGACGGAGGTGGGAGTGGATGAGGACGGACTAGGATCTGTATTTGATCTCTATGCATCCGGCCGGAAATCCAAAACCGCCAAAAAGAAGAGAAAAAACTCACCGCGTCATACCGTGAGACCACCAAAAAATCCATCTGTTTCCCGATGAATGGCTTATTCACTAATAGCAGAGGTCTGGGTGACTTGGCTAAACATTTGAATATTGCACAATACGTCGGGGATCACAATTTGGATTTTTTTGGCTATCTCCGAATCAGGGAGGAGAGACTTTCCGGTGAGTGTTCTAAACCGCCTATCAGGGGGTCTAGACTTCACATGGCATTTCATTCCTCCCCGTGGTAGATTGGGTGGCATTTTACTAGGCGTTAAAACCGATTCCATGGAAGTGTTAGCAAGGACGGATGGTGATTTTCATATAAAATTACATCTCCGTAACCGGGCCGACAATTTCGTGTGGAGTTTGGTCGCTGTGTATGGTGCAGCCCAGGAAGAATATAAGGAGGTTTTTCTGCGTGAATTGGTTAACTTGGAGAATAATAATCCATATCCAATTTTAATTGGTGGTGATTTTAACATGCTAAGGTTTCCACACGAGAAAAGCCGTGGATGGTTTGATGGACATTGGACTTTCTTGTTCAACGCTGTCATTGATAGCTTGGATTTGAGAGAGGTTTATATGTTTGGAAGACAGTTCACCTGGGCGAATAGTCTGCCAGAGCCTACATACGAAAAGCTAGATCGCGTACTGATGAGTACCGATTGGGAAGCTAAGTTCCCTTTGGTAACAGTGCGTGCTATGGAACGTATAGAGTCTCTTTCAGATCACGCCCCTCTTTTACTTTCAACTGGTTCTCTGAGACCACACACACAGTCATAGTTCAAGTTTGAACTTGGTTGGCTATTACGTGATGGTTTTGATGAGCTAGTTAAGAAAGTCTGGAGTAAACCGGTCTTAGGGGATAACGCAATACGGAGATGGAACAACAAGATGCGCAATTTGCGTAGATATCTTCGTGGTTGGGCACGCCACACTACCGGTATGCTTAAAAGAGAAAAAGCGCGTCTTTGCCTAATCATTGATGAGTTGGATCGGATCGCCGAGACTAGGCTGCTGTCTTTGCAAGAAATTGAACTTAAAAGTCAATCTAACGCAAAGGTAGCACAAATGTTGCATGAAGAGGAACTCAAATGGTATCAGAGATCAAAGGCCCAGTTCATCCTCGAATGAGATTCGAATACCCGTTATTTCCATAATGTTGCTAATGGAAGGCATAGGAAAAAACGGATTCATTCGCTCCATCAGGATGACGGGGTGATTGAGGGACAAGATTGTCTCAAGGGCTATATTACAAAGTTTTATAATGATATGTTTGGGGCTCCTGAAATAAGTAATATTACTATGGACGAGACCCGAACGGATGACATCACCCAAGTATCCAATGAGGAAAAAGCTTTTCTGAATGCTCCCTTCTCGGAGGAAGAGATTAAGAAGGCGATATTCCAAATGGAGCATAATAAGGCACCTGGCCCAGATGGATGTCTGGCAGAGTTTTACCACCATTTTTGGGAGGGTATTAAGGATGACCTCTTCGAGATGTTTGGGTGCTTACAGTCTGGACATCTAGAGCTATACCGCCTTAACTTTGGGGAAATCATTTTGTTACCTAAGGTTGTGGATGCAGAAAGGATACAACAATATCGACCAATCTGTCTCCTTAACGTTAGTTTCAAAATCTTTACAAAAGTTGCTACTATTCGGTTAAACTCGGTGGCAGATCATGTGGTAAAACCCACGCAAACTGCTTTTATGCAGGGTAGGAATATGCTCGATGGGGTTGTGACTTTGCACGAAACTGTACATGAGCTGCATTCGAAAAAACTAAATGGTGTAATTTTTAAAATTGACTTTGAGAAGGCCTATGACAAGGTGAATTGGAAGTTTCTCCAATAAACTTTGAGAATGAAAGGATTTTCAGAGGAGTGGTGCGCTCTAGTTCACAGTTATGTGGTTGGAGGTAGTGTAGCTATCAAAGTCAATGACGATGTTGGCCGCTACTTCCAAACCAAAAAAGGCTTAAGATAAGGAGATCCGCTTTCGCCCATATTATTCAATATAGTGGCAGACATGTTAGCGATCATGATTGACAGAGCCAAGGAAAGCGGCCAAATTGAGGGAGTAATTCCACATCTCGTTGATGGGGGATTGTCTATTCTACAGTATGCGGATGATACAATTCTATTTATGGAACATGATTTGGAGAAGGCGTCGAACATGAAACTAATCCTTTCAGTGTTCGAACAACTATCCGGATTAAAAATTAACTTCCATAAAAGTGAATTGTTCTGCTTTAGCGAGGCCCAAGATGCTGCTGCACAGTATGTCGAAATATTCGGATGCGAGCAAGGGCAATTTCCTATTAGGTATTTGGGTATACCCATACACTATAGGAGGTTGACTAATGCAGAGTGGGGCCAAGTCGAAGAACGTATACAGAAAAGGCTTGCTAGTTGGAAAGGGAAATTGTTGTCACTTGGTGGAAGGATGGTACTCATTAATTCGGTATTATCTAATATGGTACTGTATATGATATTCATTCTTCCAGCTACCTAAAGGAGTCTTGAAAAGACTTGATTATTTCCGATCAAGATTCTTTTGGCAGGGTAACAACGAGAAAAAGAAATATAGACTGGCCAGATGGGACATAGTTTGCCGACCAAAAGATCAGGGGGACTGGGTATTCAAGACCTTAAAGTCAAGAACTCAGCCCTACTTGGCAAATGGTTGTTCAAACTATTAACCGAAGATGGCGTTTGGCAAACCCTCCTTAAACGAAAATACATCGGCTCAAAACCTGTATCGCAGGTGATGTGGAAACCTGGTGATTCACACTTTTGGGCTGGACTTATGGCGAATAAAAACCTATTTTTTCGCTATGGGGTATTTATGATTAAGCATGGATCGCAGATACGTTTCTGGGAGGACAAATGGTTAGGTAATACCACCCTCAGGGAACAGTATCCGGCTTTATACACCATAGCGAGACATAAGGATGATACGCTGGCCTCGGTCATGCAAACATATCCTCTTAATGTTACGTTTCGGCGGGATTTAATCGGGCCACGACTTTTGTCGTGGCAAACGCTGGTCAATAGGTTGACATCAGTTAAATTACCACCAGGCACCGATGAGTTCCGCTGGAAAATCATTAAGAATGGGATATTCTCGGTGGATTCGATGTATAAGGCGTTGATCCAATCAGACCTGCCAGTCGATATTTTTAAGAATGTATGGCGTATGAAGGTACCGCTAAATATTAAGATTTTTGCTTGGTACCTTCGTAGAGGGGTCATACTAATAAAGTGTGTTTCTTGTTCTCATGACGAGACGATAAAACACTTATTCTTTGATTGCTCATTTGCGCGTTCTATATGGTCCGCTATCCAAATGGTTTCGAATCTTTATCCGCCCACATCCATTGCGAATATATTCAGTAATTGGTTGAATGGGGTGGATAAACGTTTAAAGACTATTATTAGGGTAGGAGCGCTAGCCGTTATTTGGTCGCTCTAGCTATGTAGAAATGACAAGATTTTCAATGATAAAAATTTCTCTCGTATGCAGGTCCTATTCAGAAACATAGGTATTTTCCGTTCGTGGTCCATCTTACAGCGTGGGGAGTTTCGAGACCTTTTTACGGAGGTGTGTGCACGACTGGAGCAGGTGGCGAGGGATATTTTTATCCCACATGGATGGCCGCTTGATCTACAGATAGCAGCTCCATAGAGACGACGGTCTACATCCGATGGATTTGTTTTGATTTGTCGTTCTTTTGTTTCATTTTAGATTTCGGCTGTGTGCATTATAATGATGCAGAGGCCGGGTGTAATGCTTAACGTCTGTTTAAGTAATAAAAGCCTTTTATCAAAAAAAATCTACCTCCTGCCGTCCGGGTTGGTCGTCCTCCCTGATGGCTGTTGGAATATATGTCGAATATGTGTACGAGTAGGACTACGCTAGGACTTGTAATTAAACGGAAGGTTAGGTGTTGGAGTCGAACACGTGTAACATGGCCTAATATATAAAGGCACCGGGGGTAACCCAGATAGACACAACGGAAGCTGGTAGGCTAGACACAAGATCACGAGGGGGCGGTCCGGCGCCCATGGCAGCGGCGGCTGGACCGGCGTGGCATTGAGATCTGGTGCGTCTGTATTGCCTCGGCGGGCTTGTCGTCGACGGTACTTTGACTAGTACATGGGGAGGAGCGCCCGTAGTCATGCCCCGCAGATGTAGGCATTAAGCGTCGAACTGCGTTACCAAATCTCGGTGTCATGTTTGCTGTGATTGCTTGGCCTCGGTAGATCGATTAAGCGTCTCGGATTTATAACAAGTGGTATCAGAGCAAGGTTTAGAGGCGACTGATTGTTGATCTAGAGGAAGAACGATGAACCCCAACAACGGACATAATCATGCTGGACGCGGAATCGTGAATCACAGGAATTTTCAGCGGCCGTCGGAGATCATCGTTTGAAGAAGCAATCGGGAGTAGCAGCTGATCGAATCCATCGGAAGCAGCAATTGGCCGGCAGGCGACACGGAGCGCCGCGGCAAGCGGCACGTCGTACACGGGAGGAGACCTGTACATGTTCGGCTTGCAGATCGATCGAATCGGCAGCGGCGGAAGGAGTCCGTCTCAACCCCGAGCGAGCGAGGTGCTGAGGCCAGGTGCTGAGCCCAGGCTGCGTGCCTCCGTTCCTGCTGGAACGTGCGCACAGCGCACGTGCAGGGCTGGTCGGGAGGCTTCTGAAGGCAGGCACGCGTGGATAAAACATACAAGCTGGTGATCCAGGCAAGGCCAAGGCCAGTTGATGTATGAATACACGTGAAATTTTGGTAAGAAAAAAAAGCAAAATCTACACCATGTGGTAGATGCAGTGCATGGAGAAGCAACGTGGATGAAAAGAAAAGTAGCATTGGGAGTTGGTGGGACATGGTACATGTACCCAAGAAGCTACCGGGAAGTAATTTCTTTTACGTTTGTTGCTCATTTTGCGCGGGTTTCTACCGAAAAGTTAGCGGATTGGCGACGCGCGCATAAGGTTCGGAGCAACCTGGAGTCGTCGTGCAGGACATGCATATACGGGCGCTCGATGGTGCACGGTAATTTGCCGGGTGTACTAGGCGCAAGGTGGAGCATGGTTGCAGTCGGATGCGTTCGGCTGGGTTAGACTATACAGTCTGACGGACAGAACACGGTGAAGATCGGCGATGACGACGTAGGAGCGTGACGGCTGATGGTGTCCGAATTCTGTGGCGTGGCAACACGCGGCGCATGGTTTTGCGTGGTTTGACATGCAATTGCGCGGGTTGATTCAAGATGGTGCACACGTGAGATCTTGAGGTCGATGAGGCGTAGGGTGGATTGATCATCTGCCATGGATCATATCGAAGGTGGAGCTGGAGTCTGCGGAAGATTCCACTCGGCTGATGGTGGGGCTACGGCGTAAGAGCTCGGAGAGTCGAAGCATATTTCAGCGGGAAGGCGAGAAGCACGTTGTTTCGGACTGGAGCTCAGGGTTCGGAGAGATGCGTGGAACTCGGCATTGGTCAGGTATGACCGATGGTTATCTGCAGTGGGGACTGAGGTGGTGTGGGTTAGCTACCTGGTAGATCTTGGCCAAGATTGCGGATGCTCGACGCAGTAATAGGGGCGAGGCGTGCGGTAAGCACGGGACACAGCGACAGACCAGGGCACTGGCGGTCAGACATATGGTCAGACATGAGTGTAAGGGGTGCTGAAGCAGTGTTGGCGAGTAATAGGTTCATGATGGTAACTATCTATCGAGACCATGGAGATGGATGAGTGTTGGCCATGGAGGATCTGCGAAACCGGTGATGAGACAGTTGTGAATTTGACTCGAGATGACTTAAGGCAACGGCGAAATTTCTTCAAGATTTCAGAGATGCAGTCAACAATAGCGAGAATGATGAGTTCAGGTAACTACTATTTGTGACACCTAATATGTGAGTTGTTCACTTTCACATAGATCAAGGACGAGGCGACCAAAGTGATGATGCAACGGCGTTGTCGATGTGGTGACTTTACGATCATTGTGTGATGGTGGTGGACGGATACTCCGGAGATTTGGGAGCACAAGACAAGAGTGTGGAAAAACTTATTTTTCGTGGGAGCATTGACTGTGATGAAACAAGGAAGGGACTACGGTTGCAGCGGAGTCATATGGAGTCAATGGAGTAGCAGCGGAGCTCATGATTAATGGTTCAAGTCCATGTATACAGAGATTCGGCATGACGACCTCAGGATGGCGAAGGGCATATTCGCCAAGGTGGAGTTTGTTGGAATATATGTCGAATATGTGTACGAGTAGGGCTACGCTAGGACTTGTAATTAAACGGAAGGTTAGGTGTTGGAGTCGAACACGTGTAATATGGCCTAATATATAAAGGCACCGGGGGTAGCCCAAATAGACACGACGAAAGCTGGTAGGCTAGACACAATATCACGAGGGGGCGGTCCGGCGCCCGTGGCAGGGGCGGCTGGACCGGCGTGGCGTTGAGATCTGGTGCGTCTGTATTGCCTCGGCAGACTTGTCGTCGATGGTACTTTGAGTAGTACATGGGAAGGAGCGCCCGTAGTCATGCCCCGCAGATGTAGGCGTTAAGCGTCGAACTGCGTTACCAAATCTCGGTGTCATGTTTGCTGTGATTGCTTGGCCTCGGTAGATCGATTAAGCGTCTCGGATTTATAACAATGGCCGCACTACCACCGGTTGCAGGAGCAACACCGGATCCTTCGTCTCTGTCGTGTACCAGACACTGCTGAGTGGCCAACCACTACATGAGCCCTCCATAGAGGCCGTTGAGAATGCCGTGAACATGTTCTGTCGTGTCATCAGGAAGATCAGATACCTGATGTGCCATCTACGGTTTGAAATTGATGGCCAGAAAAACAAAAACTTCCTGCGTGCACCGTTCACTTTTATTGTATATATTTATATCTACCAATATTTTTTAATATAGTGTTAGCCTGAGCTGGGACAAATACATTTCGCATGATAATCAGGCGATACAGACTACCCTTCAAAATATATATTCAAATTCCTGTTCAGATTATATTTGGGGTAATCTTTAAAGTTTCAATCTCCGAGACATACAGTTCTGTTTAATGCCTTTATTTCAAGGTAAATGCAAATATCTTGGTGCTCACCATTCGATCGAAGTGGAAAGGCATCCACTATGTTTGAGTTTAAAATCTCAACGATGCTCTTACTGTTGAGTTTGAGTACTCGCATAAGAGCCTAGGCTGCTCCCCCGGAAGCTCCAAATAATCCCACCCATTTGATTTCATGGTCGTGCATTTTAACTGTTCAATAGCTAGTTTAGTCACTTGACGGAACTCCTTTATATGTTTCCCGTCATTTAAGGATTATTTTCTAAGTTCCAACCTTAGTTTACTCGAACAAAGTCTAGAATATATACTGAATTTTGATAATTGTCTAGAGTTGGAATCCACTTCCAAAGTAAGGTTTGTTGATAATTGTATGGGGTTCTAAACCCATTTCCCGCATGGACCTTGTGCGATATTAGCCGGGCGTGTCAAGGGTATCTGATCTTGCTGGGTTTCACTTCATATGAATTTCGGATATCTTCAAAGGAGGTAACATTTTCAACAACAACTTTTGCATGAGCTTTTGGCTTTGGGGCCGTGGTGGACCAAATTCTCAAAAAGAATATGAACTATACCTCAAAGAACAAGAAAATGCATGGACCACGGTTGCATATGGTAAGTTTTCGAAATCATATGCACAAGCTACACAGAAACCTCGTTTTTTCGAAGATCATCGCCGTGTTCTTGCATCAAACGGAATTACAGCATCGCGGTCAAACAGTTTCAAACCGCCAATGGATGCAGATAAAACCTATTCAAGGCAGGCAATTAATCCGTCGCGTATTAATGGGCCGAGTCATTGTAGCCGTTGCCTCTCGGAGGAGCATTCTAGGCCCAACTGCAAAAATAGGATCCGTTGCCACGCATGTAAGAGATGGGGGCACATAGGAGATAACTGCCGTTTCAAATCTGATATCGATGGACGGCCCATCACGGGAAGGAATACAACGACATTACATGATTCTTTTATGGCAGTTCCTCATTCGACGCGCGCGAGATTAGACGTTGCAGAGGAAAATTCGGCGAGAGACAGAAGAGAACTAATTGCGACCCAAAACAGAGCGATTCAGTCTAGACTACTAGGCCCACTCGTCAATGACTCACTAGCGAAAAAGACTCCGTTGGTCTCCTCATCTTCTTCTTCCCCTGCTCAAACAGTCCGGGTTTTCTCCACCGCTCTGACTCAAGGAGAGATAGTTCCAAATCCAATGGCGAATTTCCCTTTCGATCCTGCTCCTTTCCTACCACCAAATCGACAAGCATTGGCGATTGAAGGTAGACCGGCTAGAGTCAGAGTGATCCACGGTGAGCATAGACTCTCCAATGAAGACCTGGCGATTGTCACCATCATGCCGATGCCTCAAGGAGAAGTGGCTTTTCAGAATGTCCATGAGATACTTGGAGAGTTCTTTGTGGAGAAACAGGTACAAATCAGAACTATCACTGAATGCCCTTTTGACCAGGCATTTGTCAGATTTATCAGTATTGAAGATAGGGATTGGTTTGTTACCAATGGGCCACATGCATGTGATGATGTCCAACTGATTTTCCAAAAGCACAATGAAGGGCTCAACTGGCGAAGTTTTAATCTTAATAGGGAAGCATGGATTCAGATTATTGGTTTTCCTGCAGACTTGAGATGCATGCATGAGCTCGCCAACTCTGTTAAGAGTTTTGGTAAACTTCTGGTGTGGGATAGGACAAAATCTACAGATGCATATGTACTTCTCAAGATTGGAGTGGTTTCCCTTGCAGATATTCCTATTAGCACAGTAGTATCAGGTGCAGACAGGTTTAGTGGGGAGTCTTGGACCTGCCCCATAATTATACTGCAAGACCAACTGATCAACGATGGACCACCTGCAGAGGAAGATGTGCCTGCTGATGGGGTCCCACACCCAATGCCACCTGAACAATTCCATCACCCAAACCAGGACAATGTTCTCATTGGTCCCCTGCCACTACATGCAGTTGAAGAACAAGCAAACCCTGCAGGAAACCCTCCAATTCCTGCCAATCAAGCTGGCAACCATCCCATCCAGATGGCTATTGATAATCAACTGGCTGCTAATGCAGTTGATTTGGACATTTGGGCTATGCCACCTGCAAATGACATTGTAGACTTGGAATTACAAGCAGGTGAATTCTTGGAATTAAATGATCTTATGGGGCCTGCCATTGAAGGAGAAGGACAGAATGATGTTGATGCAGGCATTAGTAGTGATCTCACACTCTCCTTGCAGTCATCTGATGAAAATACCTTGTCAGACAACTCTATCCAAGGGCCACCAAATCAGGTTGTTCCTCCACCTCACCCACTGGACCTCAACTTACCAGTCCAAGACATGGGCCTTCTGCCTATGGATGTGGCCCATCCTCAACACATAGGTGCACCTGCATTAAATCTTTTTCCAGCCCATGAGGATGTTCAGAACCAGGGTGAAGAAATTGATTTCTTGGCCATCAACAATGTGACAAACCAACTTGATATATCAGAGATGGCAAACTTGGTTCTTGATACTGAGATATCAAACAACAAAGTGTTAACAGTGCATTCTACCTCTCCTGGCCCTACACAAATTACTGAAGCATCTCTGTCAGATAAGAATCAGTTTGAAGCTTCAGAAAAGAACACAGTTCAAGAGGAGCAGCAGAAGGCACTACAGAATGCTTCCAAGGTGCATATCCCTGCTGAAGTTCACATGTTTGACTACCAGCAGGAAAAAAATTTAGAGTATCACAGTGAGGAGGATACAGGTACATCAAGTCAAGAAGCTCCCCCTGGTTTTCCTATTGCTCTTTTCAAACCTAATAATAGTACACTGGTCAGTTCAGACAAGAGAGACCCTATGACACAGATTATGCTTGAATCATGCCATTTTTCAGATGACAAGCTGCTTGGGGAAGAAGGAGCTGAACTTTGGGGAAAACATTTTGCTCCTAAAAACAATGATGATAACATTACTCAGGTACCATTGGAATGGATGAATTTCTTCACAGCAGCTTTACTATCTCAGGATAAATTTATCTGGGCAAAAAATTTCCTTGCCACACAACTATGGAAATATATAGTCAAAGGCACAGATCCATCATCACTTAGACCATTTGTAATTCCAGATAAATGTCCTATCACTGATATATCTGTATGTCTTGATCATATGGGACATGATATACAATTTGAGTCACCAAAGGAGACAGGATGTGTTAACAAAGGGAATGCCACCACATCAGCTCTCCATGCTAAGAACAAGAAAAGGAAAGAGAAAGCCCCCCTTGTGGAGACTGAGGTAAGAAGAAGCACTAGACTGCAACAGAGCAATAATGGTTTTAAGGCTAGAACTTGCAAGAATAAATTATGTGTGAGCTGTTCTGCCAAACCACCTATTATTCCAGCCAAAGTTGTGAGAAATCTCTCTGTTACTTTTTGTAAGGTGGAACCTGCTGCTTGTTCAGAGGAGGAGCTGCACAAATTGGAGAGGAAAAAGAAGAAGACTCAGAAGGACACATCCTCCAATGTAGTGGTGGGAGCAGAGGAGGAAGACTCTGCATAGTTTCAACTTGCTTAGGCTTCTTAGAGATTATAGTCTATCTAGCTTATCAATGTATCCCAAGAAGTGTACTTTTGGTCATTTTGTGACAGCTGATCACCAAGATAATATGGCATTCCAGTTCTCCTATGTAATAACCATGATGCTACCTGGATTATTTTGCCTTGTGTTTATTAAGGCAACAGTTTATGAGTCAGTGGTTTCAAGACTCTATTTATCTCAATGGATAGAACCTGGATAGTACTGAATTGGAATATTAGAGGGATCAATGACCCAAATAAATGGTTGGCACTGAATAACAAGATACTAGAATCAGGTTGTCATATCATCTGCCTTCAAGAAACTAAGAGAGATACTTTTGACTCTTCTTATATTAGGAATTTCTGTCCTAAAAGATTCAACAAATTATGCTATTATCCATCTGTTGGTAACTCTGGAGGAATTATTATTATTTGGAATGGTGCTATTTTCAATGGAGATCATATCGAATCCAATTCACATGCAGTCACTGTCAAGTTTACATCCAATTTTAACAATAAGGAATGGTTTTTAACAAATATATATGGTCCATGTGAATATAATGCAAGACAAAGTTTTATTACCTGGTTTCATAACCTGGATTATGCAGAAGACAACAACTGGCTGGTTGTGGGAGATTTTAACTACATCAGATACCCTGACAACAGAAGTAGACCAGGAGGAAATGTAAATGACATGTTAATTTTTAATGAAGCTATTTCCAAGCTGGCACTAGTTGATATACCCATCAAAGGTAGAAGCTTTACTTGGAGTAATATGCAGGCTGCCCCACTTCTGGAAAAGATAGACTGGATCTTCACTTCTGAGGAATGGACACTATCATACCCAAACACCATGGTTCTCCCCTTGTCAAAGCCTATCTCAGACCACACTCCACTCATGATCAAAATAGGTACAGACATACCCAAGACTAGGATCTTCAGATTTGAAAATTTCTGGTTAAAACACCAAGATTTTAAGGACACTGTTAGATATATCTGGGAGCAAGATGTCCATATAAATGATAGTGCCAAAACAATTACAGCTAAATTTAAGAGATTGAGAAAAGGTATCAGAATCTGGTCCAAAAATAAATCTAGACTGGCTACTTACATCACAAATTGCAATGACCTGATTGGACTATTGGATATGATTGAAGAATTTAGAGACCTGACAACATGGGAAAGAAATGGCAGAGAGATCATAAAGGAACACATTCTTCATCTTCTCAAATGTCAAAAGGACTACTGGAGACAAAGAGCTACAATCAGATGGGCAAATCTACGAGAAGCAAACACCAAATTCTTCCATATCAAAGCCACTATTAAATACAGAAGGAATTTCATTTCTTCAATCCAAGATGAAAATGGATATGAGCATACAGAACATGCAGCAAAAGCAGCAGTTTTAGAGAGAGCATTTAAACAGAGATTGGGCACCACTGTACATTGCACAGATGACTTTCAACTGCTTTCACTTATTAAAAGAGTTGAGGGCCTGGATGCTCTGGCTATCCCCTTCACTAGGAAAGAAATTGAGGATGTGATGAAAGATTTACCCGCTGATAAAACTCCAGGCCCTGATGGATTCAATACAAATTTCATCAAAGCATGCTGGCCCATTATTGCTGAAGATTTCTATTATCTAATTGATGATTCTATCATGGAAGGGTTAATCTAAAAAGCATCAACAACTCATACATCACTCTGATCCCAAAGGTTGACAACCCTACTACAGCAGCATATTTCAGACCTATCTCACTATTGAACTGTTCCATCAAGATTATCACAAAACTCTTAGCAAACAGACTTCAGAAGATAATGCATAGACTTATTCATGAAAACCAATATGGCTTCCTTAAAGCTAAATCCATACAGGATTGTATGTCATGGATATATGAGTATATTCATAAATGTTCACAGAAAACACATGAATCTATCATGCTGAAATTGGATTTTGAAAAAGCTTTTGATCTCTTGGATCATAATGCCATTATTGAAATACTTAAAGCCAAAGGTTTTGGTTATAGATGGATCAGATGGATTGAAATGATATACTCTTCAGGATACTCATCAGTCCTTCTAAATGGAGTCCCTGGCAATCAGTTCAAATGCAAGAGAGGTGTCAGACAAGGAGATCCACTATCACCTTTGATCTTTGTGATAGCTGCTGATCTCCTGCAAGATGTTCTTAATGAAGCTATGATAAATGATTTGATTCAACCTGTCTTCACATCATTGGCATGCCCTGATTTCCCACTTTTACAATATGCAGATGATACAATAATTATCATGAGAGCTGATATCATACAGGTCCAGCATATTAAAAGTCTGCTATCTCATTTTGAAACATTCACTGGTTTGAATATAAACTACCACAAGTCTAGATTAATCCCACTTAAGGCAAGGGACAGTATATGTCACAGGTTACAGAACATTATGGGATGCAACATTGAATACATGCCAATCAACTATCTTGGACTTCCATTATCCATTGATAGACCTAAAGTGGAAGACTTTTGGCCACTGATTAAAAGATTGAATGAGAGACTTCATGGATGCACTACCTTTCTATCATATGGAAAGAAACTGGTATTGATTAAGGCTGTATTCACTTCACTCCCAATGTTCTACATGAGTACACTTCAGATACCTAAGACTGTTTTGGAACATATTAACAAGAGCATTAAACACTGTTTCTGGAGGAAATATGACATGGAAGATAGAGGAGCTGCACTGATATCTTGGAACAAAGTTTGCAAACCCCATGCACAGGCTGGCCTGGGTGTGATTGATCTTGGCATTCAGAACAAAGCCTTGCTACTGAAGCATCTTCATAATTTTTTTAATCAAGTAGATCTCCCATGGATCAAATTAATCACAGAAAATCACTATCAATCCAGCATGATTGATTTTAGGAAGATTGGATCCTTCTGGTGGAGAGATATGGTTAAGTTGATACCTGAATATAAGAAAATTGCAGCATGTGAGATTGGTAATGGAGAGACTGTTTCTTTTTGGTCAGATAAATGGTGTGCTTTCATATGCAAGGATGAATTCCCACAACTTCATTCTTTCAGACAAAGAACGAATATCTCTGTTAGGGAATTCATAAATACCCATGATAGCAGTGTTCATTTCCATCTACCTCTGTCTTATATTGCACACCAGCAACTTATGCAATTGCAACAACAAATACAAGAATTTCAGACGAATAATGACACATATAAATGGTCTTTTAAAGGCAAATATGATAACTTCAAGGTCTCTGCTGCATACAAGGAATTCATTCAAGGTCCTGTTGCACACTCACTTTTTCTCAGTACATGGAAAAATGCTGCTATTTTAAGACACACGATCTTTTTCTGGCTAATACTACATGATAGAATTAATTCCAGAAATCTTCTTAGAAGAAAGCAATTTCACCTTCAAAGCTATGACTGTGGGAGCTGTCGAGAATACATGGAAGAAACTATACTGCACCTTTTCTTCGACTGTCCATTTGCTATTAGATGCTGGGATTATCTTGGAAGCAACAGAAAGAGAGGGATCTCTATATACGATGAAATCATGCTATTAATGAGTATCATACCACAAGAATTTGCTCTGGAAGTGATCATCATGGGATGTTGGAATATATGGAAGCAAAGAAATGATAAGGTCTTTAATAATATTGCTCCATGTCATAGATCATGGAAATTCCACCTGTCTAAGGACCTTCAGATCATCATCCTACGCATCAAACCAAGTCTTGCAGAATCACTTAAGTACCGGATTGATTCAGTACTTAACAATATTGTATAGATCTTAGATGTTTTTTTATTTCCTGATGTTTGAGAGAACCGGTATCGGTTGATTTTTAGGGGCATAGATGCTTTGTACATAATTTATATATATATACCGTAGAACATTTTGTTCTACGGTTCTTTGCCTCTAAAAAAAAAAAATATGAATTTCGGATAGTTTTATATTAGAGGCGCACTTCAGAAAAAAAAATTGTTGTACGATTTGGTGTTCCAGAGACCCTGCTAGCATGAGATGTTCGGCTGGTTAGGCTCGGCTCAAAAAACAAATATATATATATAGAGAGGAAATATATTAATATCAATAACATACGAATTACGCTCTCTCTCTGCATCAATATAATGCAAAGAAATGCATGTATCCAAAAGAAAAAATAAAAATAAAATAAAAAAGCCATGTCGAGTAATCAACAACTTGCAGCTGGACCTAACCACCGTCAGTGGCAGCACCCTGACAACAAAATAGGCTATCCAAAACCAACGCGTCCAACCAAATAGTCACATCATAGGTTTTCATCCTAGAGAAAGACCGATCTTCCTACACAATGCCTTCAATGAGGATTTGTCATTGCCAGGTACAAACAATGAAGCTCGGATTTAGGGTTTCCACCGTAGAAATCAAGACACGGTCCTCAAAGAACACCATACAAAATGAAATCACCCGGTATTATACCCCCACTTGCCAAGGACTCTGCTACAAATAACCAACCACTAGGATCGCCACCATCATATACACGGTTTTGATGTGGACATCGCCCCACAAGCAAAAGCGTAATCGCATAACAAACGACTTTGAAGAAACATCTTCATCGCATCCCAAACTCTTCCTCCACCAATATCTCAAACTCGACATGAGAAATCCAAACCTTTTAGCCTTCCAAGCGTATCCGCCTTTATATTCCCTACCTAAGTCAGCACCACAATCGCGGCAATGTGCCCGATTGTGTCAAGGTCGACGAATTCGGGCTTCGCAATGCGACTCCTCAAAGCCACAAAGGTTGAGATACTCGGTTGTGCACGACGGGATCCTTCCGACCCATAGCTCTATGAGAACGATGTGCTTGTCCATGAAGACCGCAAGAGAAGAGGCTTCGGAATTTCGGAAGCCAATCGATGTTGTCAACGATGAACTAGGCCTAAAGCCTTGACTTTTAGCATCCACCGACGAGCACCAGATCATTGGACATAACCCATCAGTCCCAAAGAACCGCCGGCCCCAATCAATTTAGATCGAAGGCGGTCTCGGGGGCTTCTAGATGCGGCCAACTCAGACACGGCCAGCGGCGGCCTAACAGCAGACGCATAGATTGGTGTCATCTTCATGGGCGACCTGATGCAGCCAGACCGAGGGAGGCCAGCGGCGTCCAGATTGGTGGTGACGAGGTGGACGCGAAGAAGACAACAAGGGCCAGCAGAAAACAAGAAAAAAACATGTTGGGAGCACCCCACCGCCGTCTTCCGCTGTCGGGTAGCCTCCTCTGCTGACGGCGGGTCGAAAGGCTGGCGGATGAAGGGAATTTAGGGGTGGCGGCATGAATTCTTCCGGAGTCGCCCTAGATGGAAGCGACTCAGTAGCTGATTTTGTATGTTTCCAAATATGTGTGTTTTTATGGGGAGAAGAAAGATTGACGATGTATACAATGCAAAAACTAAATCCTGTACAAATTCAGAATATCCCGCAGGGAGAGTGAGGCAAACTCAGTCGGCACCTGAACTGGTCGACAAAAATTCCTCGACTACCGGAGCTCCAGAACCTTAAGCGGACACCAAGACATCTTCTGGGGAAGGAGTCAGTCTCAACTGCAAGCTTGGATCCTCTCCTCGGTGACCTCTGATGTCGTCCACTTTGCATCATCCACCGGCACTTCATTGCAGCGCGAGCTATGTTTCTTTAGGATAACAAAGACATCTCACTATAAGGAAAATGGTATCCGCTCTTATTTCAAGATGAGAAGCATACTGGATTGGGAGAAGATGAATAGGGGCGATCTGACTGAGGTTGTACCACAAACCAAGATGTGTAAAAGGGAGAAGTCGGGAGCTGATCAAATTGATCTTAGTCGGTACAGACGCACTAGCTCGTGCGTAGGTTTCAAGGGAACTACCGTCTGCATGAACTACCTGTCTCGACCCGTCAATCGACATCGTGGGCACGAATATTACTATGATCACCACCTATAATTGTGTTGGCTGGTTCAGATTCACGCTCAATCCAAGAACTCGTCGGGTTGTGTGGCCACACAGACTCTGGAGATCTCTGTCAGAAACAAAATCCCACCTATCAATGACCACTCAGGTTGTGTGAAGAGATACCTGCAATTTCAGGTAACATTCAAGTCAAATAAAATTCATGTCATGCATACGATCAAGATGGGAAGACCTCATCCCATGAGGATCTACTCACATAGAGGAGCATGCTACCTTCTGAGGTCTTGCTTTCAAAAAATAATTCAAGAAGGCCTCCTCCCCCGTGACGACCGACACCAATGACCACCTAGGGTCTTATGGTAAGAACTCATGGACACGCTACTCCATCAGTTCATATGCACATCATCAAGGAGACTCCTTTCCAACAAAAGAACCTCCTCATGTCCTATGGTAAACACGAGACAAGAAATTATCCTCATGCATTACTACTAAACTCTTCTCAGGGACCATGTTGAGACCTTACATCCAGGTCCGTACACGTCAAGACCTTCCATCCAGTTCTAGGACACCCTTAGAAACCCAACCAGGTCAGCCAAGCTTTGGAGAGGTCATGCATCCAGGTCCGCAGTGCCCTCAGACCTGTCAACCGGGTAAAAACAAGCCATCAGACCCATCAGACAATGTTCATCCAGAGTAGAGCAACTTCATCAAGCACGTTAAGACACCGACCACCTTATTAAAAGTACCGATCAGGGGCATGTCAGAGATAAGTGGGTTTAGGCTAGAAGCCTATATACGTACCTGCACCACTTCTATCCCACAACGTCCAAAGATTAATTACCTGGTTGGTGGGCCACTTCTAGAAGCTCCTCCACTAACCTAACTTGCGGTTCTCTCCTCCACCGAGCTAACTTTCCATGCTGCATTAAGGCTTCTAGAAGATTACCTAGCCACACACTACATTAAAGGAAGGCTATGAGATCAAGAATTCATGTACAAGTTGAAGAGGAAACCCTAGGTGTACAAGACATGGATGCCTACCAAAGACTATATATATTGACGAACCCCATCTAAGTGAGGCAGAACATATACATTGCTCTATGCCGTATGCATCGCCTACATCTGACACATCTGTGTCGACATAGCCTAGAACCGTAGAACTCAAAACCTCTATGGTCGACCACATATATAAGTTCGCCGAGGTCCTCTTATACACATCTTGTAGCCATGCCATAAATAAGTCTCAGAATCTTCATCTATATCATTTATGAATCATCCATGTTGACCCATGCATCCTATCAAATTAATAAACTCTCTTTTGATATGCGGAAGTGATATTTTGGAGGGATCATGAAAACTATCCGAAAAATACCACATCTATCTTTACCATACGAGCAGTTAGATGAGATAAGGAAGGTCGAGTGCTATCCAGGATCTCTATTTTGTGGAGCTTCCAAAATTCTGTTGGTATTAGATTGTACCAGAATATGGAAGATATGGATCCCAAGAAGATCACTTCTATATGAAGGACACAAGGTCAACCTAATTTTCCTCGAAAAAACATCTATGGAAATCACCATCATGCACCAAGAATTAGATCTATGGATCCTACCGAGCTCTTCTATTTTCTTCTATTCTTGTGAACACCGTCTCAATAGTGTCAACATAATAGAAGTAGGGATATTAGTCACCGGAAGGACTGAACCTTGGTAAGACCATTGTATCTCTATTTTCTCACACATGACCATCTTAGGTTCTGATCTCACATCCATATATGTTGAATTACTCATGTCTAATGGTTTTAATACTTGTTTAGGGTAGGGATAATAACATGTGATAATCCTAAAAGCCTCATGCGTAAGTATAGCCAATGATATACAGGTAGACTTGTTTGTTTCTCAGTGGGACTCTCATGTGAAACCATCGAAGAAGTTTATGTATTCGTTAACCATTATAAAAAACTTGAATTTATTTAGCCAAATGCCTGCAATATTTTTTCCAGGCATCAAAATGCTTTTTTACCAATATAACTTGTGAGTCATAGAAATCCTAATAATGCCCCTCATTTTCCTTCATTGATCCTTCACTTGAGAAGCATCCATATTCACCACTCCATCAAGGAAGACCATCTTAAAAATGTGTGCCGCGGGAGCATGAAGACCATCACAGGACTAGGCGTCCACTATCGCTTCTATCATATTGATTGGATGGATGGAATCTAATCCTAGAAGGACATCTTATCATGGATCACTTCTCCCTCCTCTCTAAGTTTGCAAACACCAAAATATAAAGGACTACAAGGACCGGTGTCTTGCGAAGGAGATAAAATGTAAAGTTAGTCGTTCTATCCTCCTGCTTTGTTTTCCAAGAAAATAGATGGGGATCATGTCACCTACCCTACTGCCAGAAGAGTAGGCAAATGAAAATGACCTCCCTTTCATCTACCACTACATAAGGAGATGTGACTGACTACCAAGACTTTTTGGGGACCCGAGAGTATAATATAGCTATTTCCCATTTTGACATCATCCCCGGCGTTGGCATGGAGTCACCATTCTCCTCAAACATATTCATGTTCCACCCTTAGTAGTCTTAGTTTAATCAATATTGTGACAAATGCAGATTATAATATATTTTTTGTTGGATGTTTTTCCTAGAGGATTTGTTTATTGTTTACGTAGGAACAATGGATCATCATCACCACAGATCTCTAATATTTGATTATTACTTGATTTTGGATTAGGAATTTATATATGTGTATATATGTTCTTGTATGGATGTATGTTGCGTAGACAATATATTTATGTCTTACTGTGTATATGTTGATTAGGATCATAGATTGTTATTATTATTACCAGATGGTTAGTTGGACTGCTGATGAATGATGATTTTTGAAACCTTGATCTATAGTAAGGGTATGCCTATATTAGCATTATATGTTATGGAATAACTAAAAATTCTTAAATTGTTTGGTTAAAGTTGGCATGCACTTTATATAGAGTAAGGTTCGGTATGAATTTTTTAATAGATGGATGAAATTGATAATATTATTAAATTTTGAAGTAATATTTTGCCTATATGTAGAAGATTCTATGAATTATATAAGTCAATTAAATATATTTTCCTTTAAAGGTGAAATTACCTATAATAAATACTTATAAGGGTTTAGGGTTCAAGATATATTTGATTATAGTTGGACTGAAACCAATCTCTAACCCTAAAACATGAATTTGGGTTGGAGATACAAAAAAATTATTTCCAATCGTAACTAAATCTTGTTTTGTTAAAAAAAAGAAGAAGGAAGCCAAATAGCTAAAAAACGATAGTTTTGGTGTATTCTGAAATGGGTACAATAATGAGTTATTTGTACATGCTTGAACTAAGAACTTAGCTTTTGTCTTTTCTCATGTCCAAATTTCTGAATATCGCATGCCTCCAATCAGTTGTCTATATTTTATCATGTCAACATTGAGGTCTGGATTGATGCAACTACAAGAATCTACTGGTTAGAATTATTTCCAATTAGGAACTGGCCAAATTTTATTTTTAAGAATAGAATTATAGTATGCATGACGACTAGACCAATCATCAAATATTCTCTAACATTTCTCCTATATTTATGTTCATCCAACTTTAAACTGTATTTATGTTTTCCATATTGTATGGAATATTAAATGGATGGTTTCAAACTATATGGTAATGTGGTCCAAATATTGTAGATCATAATTCTTTCACGTTTCAACTTATCATGCATGTACATTTCAGTTCATGAAGTTAAAAACCCATCCATATATATACGTCAAATTTCTTATTTGGTTTGCCTTGGTTAAAAGCGATGCATGTAGGAATAATATGTCTAATTCAGCACACAACCATTCCGAAGATCTACTTTGAGGCAGGTCTTGGCAGCACCAGAAGAAAGATGAAAGTTCCGAACCAGCTCATTGGCAATAAGAATGTTGTCAGTTATTCTTCGGCCCTTAATGAAGGCTTGATTGGCTTCCGGAGATGATATCAGCCAGCAAGCGCAGAGTGAGGATTTTAGATAGAAATGATGAAAAAAAAAGTGACAAAGAAAAATGGGTCTAAATGTTCATATGGCAATTCTCTCAAGCATCATGCAAGTGAAAAAGCATTTAACTATACTAGGATTTACAAATTTTCCAACCCCCCTCCACCCTCTCCCCCCAACACCACCACCATAAAATTGTATATGTTCCATGCCAAAGTACCCTAGTTCGAATCCTTGTCTTCTAAACTCACTTCTTTACAATTCATCTCATGAAAACATATGCGCAAAAAAATCTATATGCTACTCAAGCACAACACTAGCGTTAAATTGGGACTATCACGGCGTTTCCTCTCCCGCTATGCTCCTCGTAGACATGATTACTCACATGCAACGATAGCAGGTGAGGGTGAAAACCCAGGGAGATAGTTAACGAAACTTGATGTGGTCTGCTTGATTGCTCTAATACGACTTCTGGAATGTGAAACCCATGTGTGACTTGGCACGGTACCCACCATTGGCACGTCATGATGGAAAAATGTTGGCTTGCATGTCTCGGTTTGGATTAGAGTGAACCCACATATGGAATTAAGTAATCATTTTTTTTGACATATTTCAACTTAATTGATAGACTACAATGTACATGTGTTAAAAATTGATGAATATCCAATGCAATTACCACATCTCAACTTATTTATCCCCACTTATTTCCGTTAGTGTGAGAATTTTAAAATCCTAGCGAAGAGAATCAAGACAGTGGGTTCAATTACATGAAATATCAATTTTTTTTTGATTGAACTGGCATTCTCACAAACAAGGCATTTGAGACTACTAGTTGACTCTTAGTAAGAACCATCTATGATTAAGATTTAACCAGTGAAGTATTATAATCGGTGTTCACCACCGACATGAAATAGTGAGAGTCAACATCTTGGTATCAGATCTCCCGTGAGCTACACATCACCACCCAAGCCCCATCCCAAACCATCACGTAGTCCTTCAAAGATATATACCCCATGTTAGGCCAGGCCCTCGCTAGAACTTCTTTTGGGTGTGCACTAGCATGTCCAAGATCAACCTCAAATAAGAACAAACATGAGGTTCTACGTCTCATGAGGAAAGCATCCACCTACGGATGCAGGGAGAGAAGAAAAATAGGCCACTTATGGGATGCGCTAAGCCAGCTAAAGTCACCATCGTATTAGTGATCCTAGCATATGAGGCATTTGTGCCTTGTCATTTCACTACCACCATCAATACTATGCATGAAAAATAGATTCACCAATCAAATTGTGTTGTTTGGACGACTGCTATTGGAGGTGGAAAATGGAGGCAGCATGGCAGTGAAAGGTTGGAGCATTCATTGTTCTGATCTATACATAGAGAACTCACACATAAACATATGACAACCTCATGTAGTTACCACCGGCTGCAAAAATCCAGGATGCATGCCCTCCATAAATGTCATGCTATCATGGCCCCACTATTATCGTACTTTTGATTGACTTGGCTGGTGCATAACATGGTATCAGATTCAAGAGGTATTAAGTTCAAATCCCAGACAATGTAGTATTAATTTGTTTTCTGGGGCCTACATTGAACCCACGTGTAATAACTAACATATCCTAGACATAAGAAAGGACGTTGAAATATATTGCCCGCCTCTCCCTATCAGTTCGGATTTTTGACCGAGTTAGCTGGTGCATGAATTAATTTTATTAACAAACCATGCAACCTCATTATTACTCAATCAAGGTTATCATCCACTAGTTATAGAAATGTGGTTCATGAAACCATGCATTACTATCCCAATTTTCTGTAGATCTAGCAATTATATGAGCTGTCTGGTTTGCTTCTCTTGGACAACGAGCTAGTCGTGCCGCTGCAAACCCTACCATGCTCATGCAGAATTCATCCAAGTAGGTCATGCCCACTATCATTTTATTTAATGGTCTTTGAAGGCTTGTAAAAATACCATGAAGTCAGTCTCTAGATAGATTTGATTGTATCCAATCCTTTTGCCTAGCTGGAGACCGTCCTGCACCGCCTGTGGTTCTGTTGTGGCCACATCAATGACACCATCAATGTCAACACAACAAGCTGCCAAAAAATGACGAGATGAATCATGTTTAATGCAGCTAGTTGTCGCCTATATAGTATCTATATTAATAGCCGCATCCATGTTAAGTTTAACAAACCCCGTTGGCTGTTTACTCCATCCCTTCTTGAACCTACAACTTATGTTCTTTCATTTTGGGGAATTGGCAACCATTGCTTTAACTGATAGAGCTAGTTCACATCTATTGGAGCCATGTCGTTATGTGTTATCTCCCTGCTTCTCCACAAAATGAACCAGGCTATTGTAGCTATTATATCGTGTACTTGCAACTCTCTCATGTTTGGTGCATTCTCAAACTTTGATCTCACTAGATGTTTTAGGACAGTGCTTCCCGATCTGTCATGCATGGTCGCTCGTTAGATCCCCTCATCAAGACGGAGAGCTCACCATATGTCTCGCACTCTATCGCACTTGAACAACATATGAGATATGACTTCGGCTGCCCAAGCACACACTGGATAATGCCCACTCCCACAAATGTAGCGATTTGCAAGAATACACATGCATGGCACAATGCCATGGAGAGCATTCCATGTAAAGTTTTTCACTTTCAGAAGTACCGATAGCTTCCAAACTTTATCCCAAAGTGGATTTATCCTTGACCCCCCTGACTCATTTCTTCTATGAATTCTGCTACCATATATATTGGTAATGCATAGGTAATTTTTGCCCCATTACCTACACATCAAGTGTATCCTCGTTTAAATTTTTCCATCCCTGCCATCAGGCTTTGCCAAGTGGAGGAAGATCCCTTTTTGAGGTGTTCCTTCATCAAATCTCCCGAGGGGTAGTATCTTGCTCTAAGAACTTGGGTAGAAACAGATTCAGGTTTGTCTGTAATCTCCACAATTGTTTCGCCAACATCGCAATATTGAAACAATGCAAGTCCCAAAACTCCATTCCTCCTTGCTTCGTGGGAGTTCACATTGTCCATCAAGAATACCAATGCATACACTTATTACCATCCTTTTCCCCCACCACAAACATTTAATTGCAGCAGCTATAACTTTGCAGACTCCTTTTAGATGTTTAAACACTGGCATAGCATAAGAAGGAATTGCTTGAGAAACGACCACTAACTAAATCTCATGACCTTGAGTTGATTAGTTATTTCGTTCCATCCATTCATATTTTGACACACACGATCCACTAGATATTGAAAGCTATCTTAGCGATCATCTCCCACATGGGATGGTAGCCCCCAAATATTTTTCCGGATAGGGCTTCCGGATTGATTTCAAAGTCATGCACACGACCTCCTTATCCTCCACACATGTGTTATGGCTAAAAAAGTATGATTTTACTTTGGGTCACACACTAGATGTCCCGAGCTAGCGTAGTACATGTAAAACACTTTCCGAAGAATGGCTGCATTAGACGCATCAGCCTTCATCAAGATCAGAGATTCATCGGCAGAAAGTGGGTGAGATATTGATGGTGCCCCGCGACACACTATGACTCTGTGTAAACCTCCAATTTCTTCTTCACGTGTCAACAGACTTGAGAGTCCCTCTGCACATAGCAAATATAAATACGACGAGAGTCTACCCCCTGTCGTAACAATCTTGTGAGTAGAAACATCTTCATTTGATCCGAATTGAACGACACTCGCGAATTATTTGATGATACACAAGCCATGATCATGACCACTCACTAGTGCGTGAACCCTAACTTTCCCATCATGTCCCTTAAGAAATTCCATTACACCTGGTCATACAATTTATGCATATCTAATTTCACTGCGCAGTATCCATTCATTCCTTGTCTTCTCCCTTTGAGTGCATGGACACACTCATATGAAACTAAAACGTTATTTGTAATTACTTTCCCTAGCACAAAGGTGCTTTGTGTTAAGCTGATAATCTCATGCATTATAATTTTCAACCTATTCACAAGAACCTTTGAGATGATCTCATATAGAAAATTTCATAAACTTTTTGTACTAAATTGAGTTATCAACTCACAATTGTTCACTATCGGGATCAATACTACCGTTGTTTCATTCCAGCTCGGTGGTATGACTCCCGATTGCAATGCCTCAAAAACCTCCTTTGTAATTGCTCCTCCAATAAGAGGCCAAAACTTTATTAAAAATATACCATGCATACCATATGTCCCTGGTGCTTTATAATCACCTATCGTCTATAGGGATTTTCCACCTCCTTTTTCGTAAAGGTTTCACCAAGACATTCATTCAACACAGTTGTAACTTTTGGTTTCACCTTCTACAGAAGCTCGGGGTCTGTCATCCCAACCTCTAAGGTGAAAAGTTTAGAGAAGTAATCAGTAATGATCGGTTTTAACAGAGCATTACCTTCTCTCCAATTTCCATGAGGGCCTTTCAATTTTACAACATATTCATTTTCTTTCGAGCTCTAGCATTATTATAAAATAAAGAATTTCGGTCCCCATGTGTTAACCAATTTACTCGGCTATGTTGAATTTCATATATCTCTTCATGTTCCAAGATCTTTTCTATCTCCTCGGTTATTTATTCCTGGCAATGGATATTTTCCTCAGAAATGTCGCCTCAGAGGACTTCCTCAAGATTCCTCGATAATCTACATATTCTTTCTCTCGGTTTCTTCAGGACCATGCCATCCCATGCGTACAACGCATTCTGAACCGCTGCCACAGCCTTCGCCACATCCCCTTGATTAGCCTCTAGTCCATCCGTCCATGCAGCCTAGACTATTTCCCCAACACCTCCTTTAAGCCATTTTCCTTCAAACTGCCATCTCCTGACTTTACGAGACATTTCCGCATGACGATAGTACTTGGTCTCGAGCAAGATTGGCATGTGACAAGATTTCAGACCCTCTTGATTCGATAAGAAAGCATGTGAAAAAATGTAGCCCATGCTTCATTATTGCATGCTCTATCTAGCTTCTGCTAGATAGACCACGCTAGATTTTTTATCTCCCCCACGTGAATACATCACCAATATATCCAAGATCCACCAATCCGCTGTATGTAAGAGCATCCCCAAATAATTGCATATAATGGAAGGGCCTAGGATTGCCCCCTTCTTTTTCATGGTTGTACGAATTTCATTCTAATCGCCAATAACAAGACATCTCATATTCACTTGGCCATGGAGTTCATGAAGTCTCTCCCACATTTTATGTTTATTCTCCCATGATGGTTCTCCATATATTCTTGTTAATCTCCATCGCGTGTCCTCCTCACTATTCCTCCCGAACTAACGAGAGAAAATCACCCTTGTTCTTCAAATGAAACACGAAAATCACACTTCTTCATAGAACCTATCACATAGAGCCAGGTACCAGCGGTATGCAATACTGTATGCACTGACGAAGTAAAAAACACAACGCACAAAATGATGCCTAGCTAGGCACTAGACAAGCAGCCACCTACGGTAGCATCAAACCCTGAATCGCCCTTCTAATTGCCAAAATGAGGAAAAAATGGTTCGCGCACAATGAGTTGGGCTTGTATATTGCAAGAATTCATTAGAACAAATATCACGAGCAACACCTAACAAAAAGCGTCACGACACCCGATCCAAACAGATCCTGGTTTTCACCTAGAGACTAAGATCAAGATGATGGACAGATGAAGGTGTCACAACAACGTGTCCATGACACATTTCAAAATATACACCACATAGGTAGAGCTTTCTCTTATTATTCCGAATAATTGTGTACAACGTGATGCTTATCGTTGATTACATAATGAGCATCCAAAACTAGTTCGAGTAAGAGTCCAAATGTTTGGTCCTTGGAGTAGGATAAATCCCACAGTAAGAGCGTATCCAACGGTCCAATCCTATTTGTGTCCTTAATCCTCTATCTTTTGTCTATTGGAGTGCGTCCGCATCCAGATATTTCGTCTAGACAAATCTGGCGGTGCCTCTTAATGGCAGCCCCCGACTGGGCTCTCCCATATTTCATTTTTTAAATCAATTTTAGATTCAAACACATAAGGCCAAATTATACGTGGATTTAAATAAAAAATAAACTAAAATTTAAGTGAAAACAACTAATATTTAGCCTAATCAGAGTCATAGTCACTGCTAATGGCCATTGACTCGCGCAAAGCTTGCAGGTAACCTCTCGTGTCTTATGGATTGACGGGCTCATGATTGACCTTGGGCAGCGGTGTCATCGGTGGCGGCTGGTTGTTTTTCTCCTCCTTGTATTCATAAGTGAGCAACGAATCAAATATCTCTTTGTTGACCACCATCGCCTCCTCCTTCACCTTCGCCTCCACCTCCGACATGGAGAGGGTCGCCTCCTGATCCAGCCACTCCTCACTATCGACGAGGCGTGGATGTAGATGACTATAAAAAATATATTGTCTCATATTCGATGCGGAGAACAGCTTCTACTTCGATGAAGTCCAAGATATTGCGGCTCCTCCACATAATAATGGATATCTGGAGCTTACTATCATTTTAAAGGCACATGATTTCCAAATTATGTTCCTCTCGGAAACTAGGAAGCAATTTGAATGTGTCCGTAATCTACGTAATTTTTTTGGGCGTAAGAGGTTTCACTGGGGTGTATAGCAATGGTATGAGTGGTGATCTAGATTTATTCTAGGAGGAATATATTCATGTGGATATTGAGGAGAAAAATGAAAGGTTTGTTGATACAAACATCTGTGTGGCAGCAAATGAACCTATTTTTCATGTGACTATCGTGTATGTTGCGCCTCGCGTGATAAATTGTCATCAGACATGGTCTCACTTTTGCATCTTCGGAGCACACAGACCCTACGATGGGTTCTCCTATGTGATTTTAATTAAGATCTTTAGCAGTACGAGCATTTCTTGGCATGTCTATGTTCTAAATCCCAGATGGCTTCTTTTAGGGATTGCTTGCAAATTTGTGAACTTAGTGACATCACATTTCGGGCTTACCCTATGGTTATGGAAATATGCGTGTGGGTCACCATAACATGTGTTTCCATTTGGATCGCGTCATTGCTGCCAAAAGCTGGAGATATAACTTCTTTGAGTCCAAGGTGGGGCACCTAGTGTTGCCATGTTCTAAGCATGGACCGATGCTACTTTCATTGGAGGACATCCAGCCTCTTCAACGAGTAAAGAACATGTAATATGAAATATTTCTACGAACATGATCCTCCAATGAAGGAAATTATTGACGGTGCTTGGAGAAGCTTGGGACCGTTGTCCGACCTGGGATCATTAAGCATGGGCATGCAATGCATGCTATAACAACTCCGTGGATTTGGAAATATTACTAGAGATCTAGTTTGGCTACGTCATAATTTGAAAAGGTTACATGATTCAAATGCCACAATAGAGGAAAGCTGTGCTACCACGCATCTGATGGATGAAGTGTTGTACATGGAATAAATGCTATCTGTACAATGTTCACACATTGGTTGGCTTAAAGAGGGCAGCCGCAATATTATTCTTCTATCAGAAAGAGGTTTTGTGTGCCCGCCACAATAAAATCTCAAAACTACATGATGATGATTGTGTGGTACATATTGCACCAACTGATATTCAGCGGATGGCGGTGTCCTATTTTAAATCCCTCTACACTAGAGCACGTTCTTGAACTGGGAGGCCACTACTTGATTCCAGAACAAGTGTGAGAATAAAGTGAATACATATTTGTGCAAGAATTTCTCAGATAAAGAAATTTTCAGTGCCTCTTTTCACACCAGTGCTATTAGCCCCTGGTCTGGATGATATTCATGCATGTTTCTATTAGCGTAATTGGCATTTGTTGAAACTGCATATTATGAAAGCCGTGAAGATATTTTCCACAACAGGTATTATGTCGGAGGGAGTAGTGATACCTCTATTGTCCTCATTCCGAAAAATGATAACCTTATTAGCCTGTTGGGTTATGCAATGCATACTATATATATAAGGTGGTTTATAAATGCTTGGTAAATAGGCTGTGGCCTCTTCTCAATGATATTATTTCAGAGACCCAAAGTGCCTTTTCTAGGTAGGATGATCAAGATAATGCTCTCCTAGCGTTTGAATGTTTGCATTTTATGGAGCACAGTACAAGTACTAGTTCTTACTTTTGTTCTTATAAAACTTGATTTCTCTAAAGCATATGATATAGTTGATTGGTCGTTCTTGGGAATACAATGCATAAAATGGCGCTCTCCCATCAGTTGGTACAGTGGATCATGACATGTTTTACCACGGTGAGATATTAAATCAAATTCAATGGAATGTTGTTCCTACACGTGGTCTAAGAAAGGGATACCCCCTCTCTCCTTGTTCCTTTTTGTTGCGGATGGTTTGTCGACACTGTTGAAGCATGAGGTGGATCTTAATAATACCTCCCCAATAAAGGTATGTCGAGAGCACCAGAGATTTCACACTTGTTACTTGCATACGATACCTTAATTAATTGAACTACCAATAACACAAAGAGGCCACGTGAGACAAGTTAATTACTATGCATGACTCTAAGTAAGAGCCATTAAGGATTGATGGTTATGCTGGTGCTAAATTTATCCATTGAAATAATATCGTTGTTGTTCACAACAGAAATGAAATAGTATTAGAGTCAACATCATGTTTTCTAATCTTTCATGAGCTGTATATCACCACACACGCCTCTGCCCAAAACCATCACGGTGTCCATCATATATTGCCACCCCACGGAATGCATACAAGTCCTCCTAGAGGTGCACTAACATGACCAAGAGTCCAAGATCACCCTTGGGTCATAAAAAAGCAGTGTTTCTCCGCCTCAAGAGGCAAACATCGACCTATGGATGCCAACCACTTATGGGACGAACCAAACCAGATACACTCATCAAGACACCATAGATTCTAACACATGAAGCACATGAGCCTTTCATTACATTGTCACCATCAAGACTATATATACCAAATTAATTCACCAATCCAATTACTCCTTTTGGAGGACCTCTATTGGCGGTAAAAAGCGGAGGGATCATGCTAGTGGAAGGTTGGAGCATTCACCATCCTGAACTAGTATAGAGAACTAACTCATACGTGTATGCAACCGATGCAGTTACCTTCACCCGGCAGAACTTATGTTGCATGTGGGATCTGTGTGATGACGTCCTCTGGTAGTAGTAATAGGGAAGCTAGAGTCGAGGGATGGGTGATTCTAGGGTATGAGTCATCTAATGAGCCCAACACCGGTTGTACCCAGTTCGCTATTCATTATTTGTGTGGTGTACTTAGATTCTTATCTCACTAGTTTTATTGAGGCAGTGTGGTGTCACTAGACTATTTTTTCCATACCTCTCAAACGGATAAAAATGTTCCTCGTACTTTTTATTTCATTTGTAAGAGATATTTATGTGATGGTGTGTTCCATAACTCGGTTCCTCACTACTTGTCGGACCTTGTCGTGTAGGGTTAGATCACCTTAAAAATGTAATTATGTCATTACAAAAAATGATATAACAAACGCCAATAAGTAGAAATGGAGTGTAAACCGTAGTAGAAA
Source organism: Alopecurus myosuroides (assembly GCA_028641055.1). Classification (NCBI taxonomy): domain Eukaryota; kingdom Viridiplantae; phylum Streptophyta; class Magnoliopsida; order Poales; family Poaceae; genus Alopecurus; species Alopecurus myosuroides. The sequence goes on along the minus strand of CM054060.1, from coordinate 246,135,950 downwards.
CGAAAATAGCATACTGCATCAAGATATAATCCATGCCCATCCAAATTATATTTTCCTAGGACTAGATATTTCTCTATTTACAATAGTATATTACGATAATTAATTCGATAAATGTGCTTGGTGAATATTAATTATGCTCCATATATAGGTCGTATGACGATGGTCAAAGTCCCTATCGTCGTAACCATGTGAAGCCCTATATTAAGAAGGAAATTAATACCTACCTAATATTTGGTAGTGCCATAATGACGTAGTTATCTCTTTTGAATGTTGACGGCTATATATTCTTTATTCCCTCTGAGATCATAATCGGAACACAAGACTCCTGTACTTTTTTCACTTACCTAGTGATTGTTTGGAAGACTACTGCCAAATTCGACGGTATTCCCACGAAATATATCATCCAATATTTTGTTACATATTCATTCTACTCTAGTTAAACTTAGATCCATAACGTCTAAAGTTGAGCATGGGTGCTTCGGGACATGTAGCATCCCACGTGTTCTTGGAAAGAATGTCAGATCCACAACAGAGTGAGTGGCACGTGGACGAACAAAGTAGTGTCCCACGTGTTTGTAGGATATGTAGTATCTTGCTATAAAGAAGTTTTTAATGGTAAAACATATGGCATAGATCTTATAGTATTAGTGCACATATAATAGGTCTATTTGTGAATAGTATGTTTCCCCTCTAATCTCTTTGCACGAATCACATCATTTCATTGTTTATGGCATATATCAATATGTTATCACGTAGTATTTTTTTTAGTTCCATATTTTTTGAAAATCATTGAGTAGCATAGTTTGTCCCCTTTGTATGGTATGGTAATGTTCTTAATCGATGCTGTACTGTGGCTATTGTGGAGACTATTCACAGAAAAAGAATACGTTTTTTTCCCAATTAAATCCAACATTTCTTTATGCGATGTATAAGAAAACTTCATGTGTATATAGTACACAGTACACATCAGGTAGGATCTACTTTTTTTCTCTACGATGGGACAGATCTGCTGTTGCACCCATACAGATTTAAACGCCTTGTTTCTCTAGTTGTTGGGAGGGGTTGGCAATTTGAGATGTTGGTGTTAATTAGCTAGCCAACGTTATACCTTAATTATCTGCATGAGATATTGGTGTTAGATAGATCTTGGGTAAATAAAAAAGAGTGCATAGGAGGTCAGGTGCAATGGTTTTTGAAACTAATGAGCCAATCAGCAGCATATAACATGAAAATATTATGCAAGAGTCAAGAAATATGCCAGCATATCTTTTTACGAGTAATGACTTATAATTCATTAGATCTCCATTAAATAGATAAGATCTACCGTCCCTGCACCTGAGTCCGGACAGTTACTGTAGGTGAAGAAAAATCCAAACTGCTATTTTTGGTTGTACATAAGGAAATAAACATAGTAGTAGTAAAATAATTGTAGGGTAATTTTTTGGGCAAGAGGCTTCTCCAGAAGATTCTATATGGTGTTTTTGACAGAGATCACCATGGACGGAGAGTCGTCGCAGCAGGACAGTGGTGTGCACCCTGAGCCTGACCTCGCCATCGCAAGCCCTGTTGACTACAACCTGATATTTAACGACCTTGGTGCTGAGTATGAGTTGGATATGATGCTTGGACTTGGAGCGAACCCCAGCATGGGCAACACAGGTGATGGTAACGCAGCAGCTGCCGAGCAAGACCACAACGGCGGAGAGACCCAGAGTGACCAGAGGACGGTGGTGATGAGTCTTAACAGGAAGCGTCGCGATAGAGAGCAGATCCAACAACTTGAAGAGTATGCAATGCATTATTAATTCATCTATATTTTTTTATTGAGTGTACTGATCCATTGACACTAACGTGATGTGTATTGTGTAGTGCGTTCCGGGAAAACCGGCATCCAGATGAAAGAGAACGTTTCGACCTCGGCAAGAGGGTTGGCCTAAGTGCAGCGCAGGTCAAGTTCTGGTTCCAAAACCGACGATGCGCCCAAAAGGTAGATAGATACCATTCCCTTCCCCAGTGTAATAGTACTCCATCCGTTTCAAAATAATTATCTCAACTGGAATGAGTGCAGACCAAGGACCTGAGGCAGCAGAAGAATGAGTTTGAAGCAGCGAATGAGGCGCTACAAGCTGAACACCGAGCCCTCAGGTTGGCAACACAGAACAATACTTGCCTCACCTGCCGAGAGCCGACCGTGCGAGATTCTGAAACTTGGCGGCACCTGCTCTCCGAGAATGCGGCGCTCAAGGACGAGCTCCAGCGTGCAACCACATTCCTTAACACGGTTTCCGGTGGAAGGGCACAAGTGACGCCAACCGGCGCCATGCCATCAGGCTTCCATGGCCCTGCAACCAACCACAATGCCATCGTCGGTACCGGCAAGGCCTTGGCGACGACTGACCATGGACTCCCGCCGCCATATCACCGAGCTCACGCGTACCCACAGATGCAAGCCAACATGGGCTTTGCGCGCAGTCAGCGTGACACGGATACCATGCTGGCCGACATTGCTGCTAGCGCTTTACAAGAATTCTGGACGCTTGTGCGCGCGGGCAAGCAGATGTGGCAGCCCACTCCTGATGCTGGCGAGGTGCTCAACTTGCACAAGTACGCCGAGATTATGTTCCCAAGTATCTTTGGGCCCTACCGGATGGGGTCTCTTGTGGATGGAACTAGGAAGACTGGCGACGTAATGTGCACCGCCGATAACCTCGTCGACATCCTTATGGACGCGGTACAGATCAACCCGTCTCCGACCTCCATCCATTCACCCATTTTAGTAAAACTTCTTAAACTTCCAATATATGTGTACGATCCATGCCATCTCTTACGAATTTTATGCAGGCTCGCTGGTCCGAGATGTTCCCGGGCATCGTGGCGAGCGCCGCCGTCATCCGCGTCATCACTCCCACTGCTTCTGAACAACATGGAATGATTAAGCTGGTGAGAACCAATGCTTTACCTGCTGTTTTAACATGTAGGCCATGTACTACTATGTTTAGCTGCGCTTCTTACGGATATAAATATATATGAGTCACATGCAGATGGATGCAGAGCTGAGGGTGTTGTCGCCACGGGTGCCCGTAGGCAAGATCAAGTTCGTGAGGCAATGCCAAGAGAAGCAGCCTGGCAAATGGGTCGTGGTGGATATGTCCGTTGATGGAATTCTCGGGGAGGACGGCGGCGATGTGCCATCAGCAAACACGGGCAGCAGGCTTCTGCCCAGTGGCTGTCTTATTGAGGACATAAACAATAGCTTCTGCAAGGTATATGCTCCGTCGCTGTAGCTACATACTTCAGCATGTGCATCATCTGGATATATAGATTCCGGCTTACAAAGTAGTACTACCTCCGATCCGAAAAATATGTCGGAGGAGTAGTACTAGACATGTACAATTTTCTTCACATCTCACGACATTAATTCCGGATCGGAGGGAGTAGTATTTTGCAAAATTGCTCGGTGAATCTTTGTTCGTAAACAATTCATCTTATCTTTGTTCTTTGACATCTAAGATATGAAAAACTACTTATGTTTTGTGGAATCCTTAGGTATGTCGTCATGCATGATAAATATTTTCATAGCCCAAGTCAGTGGACAAGTTCATTATAATTTCAAACTATATGCCAAAGTTAGCATATCTGATACCATGCTGATGTGTAAAGAACAACTATATAATATATTTACAATATGAATGCAAGGTGTATAGTATTAAAGCTAGAAAATTGTGACAATGGCAATTATGTTGAATCGAGAAAGTGGCAATTGAGCTCTCATGTACCTACACCTTATATATCTCATGTCCACTTTTGGGTTAGAAGGGGATTGGCGAATAATACATTTGCAATATGAAATTTTGAATTCATTGAATGTTATGTAATATTCCTTTTTTGAATGAAACTATGTGGATGTTTCTGGTAGGAGCCAAAGAAAATATAAAAATTCCTCCCTCCACCCCATAATAGATGTCGCTAAAATGGTTGCGTTTAACCGTATTTTAGTGGTAGATACATCAATTTTAGTGACAACTATTATGGGACAAGAGAGTACGTAGGTCTAAGTTGTGAGATGTTTTGATCTATGAAGTCGATTGATCAAGGGCCAGTTTGGATATATTTATACCAACTATGGAAAACACTACCAAAATGGATGTTTTTATAATAGTTACTTGCCTCTATAGTATATACCAAAACATAAAAAATGCTACCATCTATACGTAGCTTGTATATTGAATATCATTTTACCATATTTCTTTCATTTGTTTTCTCTTACCACATGGGCGATAATTTTACCGGCACACTATATTCTCGTTGCCTGTTTGTAAAATTCTACTTTGGAATGGCATGCATAGTATATTATTTGTAATGCTTGACTATTTTTAATCAAAATTGTTTGTTATCTCTAATTTCAAACTTAAGATTGTAACCTACCAAAAAAATTGCAGTACAACATAACAATTTGTACTATACATATTGCACTTTCTTTGTATTTCATGGTTTGTCCTTGTAGGGATTTTATAAAATTTACAAGAAAAGGTGTGAAAAAGATTCTTTACTACCTATTTTTCATGACAACGATTTGTAAAATAATTCATGTTCAATGCCATAAAATGTTTAGGTGGAAAAACATGAATTAGCAATCTGATTATTTCCGTGTTTACAAACATGCATGGATGACATTATTATTTACTTTATTTTCTTGAACTCGTTATTGTTAATTTTCTAACTTATAAAAATTGAGAAGTCCATACTAACCCTACAAGATCGAGAATACCATTTTATTACTTCCCAAGAGGTAATAGTAGACCCAATTCGGAAGTTAATGGCTCATATTAGTTGGGAGCATCTTAACATTTCAACTAGTTTGCTATCGCATTAAGGCTAAGCATAAGGATTGTCCGAGTGAATGGATTCAGTGTAATCTTCCTCCAGACGTTTGATTATTTACTATGTTAGAAAAAAAAGGGGAATTGGTTAGATTTTATTTATATTTTTTGTGTAACTTTGTACATATGATTATTAATGAAAATATACAATAGAACGATTGTTAAAGGGGGATTTATAGCACAATTTTTTTAGAATAATTTACTGCAAAGCTAAATAATGTTTTTATTTTCAAGTAATACTTCTACCGTCATTTTGGTTACATGGCTCAGTTGACTTACTATGCATGATCACCAAAGTTGCATTCAACTATGAGTTCAATCATTCTGTAATAAGGCGCATTCCCTTTGATTTTTAAAAAAGGCGCATTTCCTCGTAACTTACATAATAACAAATGTAAACCACATAAATGATTGCCATATTCTAAGATCAACGGATGTTCTTTTTCACATCTTGTACATTATTCCAGGTCACATGGATGGTGAACATGGAGTACGAGGAGAGCAGTGTGTCACTGCTGTACCATCCACTCCTCCGCTCCGGCCAGGGACTCGGCGCGAGCCGCTGGCTCGCATCCCTCCAGAGGCAATGCGAGTACCTTGGCATCCTGCATTCCTACCGTGCCCCCGGTGAGTCATCGTCGTCGACCAGAGACTAAACAAGAACTCTTATATATAATTTGTGGCTTCCTAAATCCTAATTGTGCTTCTGGAGCAGCTGCTATATCGCACGAAGGGAGGAAGAACATCTTTGAGGTAGCACAGCGGATGGCAAGGAGCTTCTACGAGGCCATGTGCGGCCCGGGGGCCCAGCCATGGAGAAGCGACAACTCGTGGCGTGTGGGCTGTGGCATAGGCACCGAGAGGTTTGAGGTGGTTGCGCGTGTTGTGGCTTTCCCTGCCGGTGGCGCCGCACCTGGCTTTCTTGTGCTGGGCACCACAACCACGGTATGGCTCCCCGGCATACCGGCGCAGCACGTGTTCGACTATGTCTGCGATGAAAATCGCCGCCACGAGTGGGACAGCCTTGCCAACGGTGCACCCGTTCTCCAGGAGGGCTATTTTGCTACTGGACAGCTCCCTGGCAACGGCATCTCTGTCCTCCGTGTCTTTGTAAGTGTAGTTGCTGTTAATTTTTTTTATAAGTGTTCTTGTGTCCCAAATCTTTAATGGTCCTCAATTTTTCATCTTATTTTTGTAGGCTTCTGGCAAGCTAATCCTGCAGGAGGCGCGTACCGACGCATCATGCATGGTGCTGACATATGCTACACTGGATGATCAATCCATGAAGCATGCCATGAGCAATGGCGGCCCCGCCTCCATTTATCTCCTTCCGTCCGGGGTGGTCGTCCTCCCTGATGGCCACAGCGAGCCGCAAGTGCATCCCGCTTCTGCTGCGTGCTCCTCCAGCAGCACTGCCACCGGTCGCAGGAGCAACACCGGATCTTTCGTCTGTGTCATGTACCAGACACTGCTGAGTGGACAACCCCTACAGGGGCCCTCCTTAGAGGCCATAGACAACGCCGGGAACCTGCTCTGTCGTGTCGTCAGGAAGATCAAGGATGCCGTCCATGCCAACAACGTTGTCGATGCCTGATGTGCCATCTACAGTTTGAGATTGCGGACTACATTATGCACTATTCACTTTCAGTTTATATATTTATATCTACCTATCTTTCTGAATGATATTAGCCTTGAAAATCCTTTATATATCTTTTTCCCATCATTTAAGGACTATTTTAAGTTCCAACCATAGTTTACTCGAACAAAGTCTTCTAATATATACTGCATTTTGATAATTGTCTAGAGTTCGAATCCACTTCCAAGATATGGTTTGTTGGTAATTGTTTTGAACCTACTTCCCGCGTGGACCTTATGCACTATTTTCCATAAGCGTGGCAAGGGTATCTCACTACGGGAGGCACGATCTTTGTCGTGTGCCAAGTAGTTTGTTGTGTGCACTTTAGAAACTTTTATTATATTTCTGGTCTTGCTGGTTGCACTTCATATGAATTTTGGGTAGTTTCATATTAGAGGTGCACTTTAGAAACTTGTTATTATATCTACACTGAGATGTTATCTGGTTAGGCTCGGCTCTAACTTTTTTTCGATAGAGTAAATATATTAATATCAATAAGATATCAATTACGCTCAGTCTCTACACCAATATAATCTAAAGAACTAGCCGAGACATCACGGATGCAGACATCCAAAAGAAAAACAGGAAAATAAAAAAAGACGCTGCCAAGTGATCAACAACTTGTAGCCATACCTAACCACCGTCAATGGAAACACCCTGACAACAAAATAGGCTCATCAAAACTGACGTCACCATCGCCGTCGTCGCCTAATCCAACCAAATAGTCACATCATATGTTTTCACCCTAGAGAAAGACCCCGACAACAAAATAGGCTCTTCAAAAAAGGCCTTTAACAAGGATTTCTCATTGACAGGTACAACCAACGAAGGTCTGACATACAGTATTCACCTTGGAAATCAAGATACAATCCTCAAAAAACACCATCCAAAATGACAAGCCCCTAAGCAGTATCTTTAATAAGGTGGTCGGTGTCTTGACGTGCTTGACAAAGTTGCTCTACTCCTGGATCAACATTGTCTAATGGGCCTGGTGGATTGTTTTGACCCGGGTGATAGGTCTGAGGGAACTACGGGGCCGGGAGGCGCGACCTCTATAAAGCCTAGCTGACCTGGTTGGGTTATTAAAGGTGTCCTAGAACTGGATGGAAGGTCTCGACGTGTAAGGACCTGGATGTAAGGTCTCGACATGGTCTCTGAAAAGAGTTAATAGTAAATTTCATGTATCATGTTTACCTTAGGATCTGAGGAGGTTCTTTTGTTGGAGGGGAGTCTCCTTGATAATGTGCATACGAACTGATGGAGTAGCATGTCCATAAGTGTTGGATGAATGCCCAAGAGACAACAGAATACAACCGGTTCGTGATTAATGTATTATGTTTTTATGCTGTAACTGCTAGGTCTGTGAGATTCAGAGGAAAACTCATACATACGTGTAGAAACATAAACACACCGTTATAAACATTTTCATGTCTCACAGACAAACTCGTTCATATTAGATGATCATGTTTTCATGTTCATGGATATTTGTTATGTCAATATTAATGGGAGCACATTGTTGTTTCAACATTGTGCCTGGATAGACCCAAATAGTTGAGATACTACGAGATAGGATTCTACCATTGATGTAAATAGTATCATCACAATATGGTTAATTTATTTGATTCCTCTGACCATGAGAATATACGATGGTGTATGCTGAAAAGTTTGCTTTGGCATAGTCAAGTATGACACTGTAAACTGCGTGAGAAAAAAGGATGTTACTAGGTATTCTCGAAGGTGTTCATTTCATCGTGATAATTAAATACCGGGAATTACACCTCTATTCAATAGAAAGATACATACAGGATCCACTCGGTGTAATGCTATTTGTTAATAAGTTTGTGCATATAAAGGCATGACACTTGTCATGGTGATACTATAACACGGTAACGAGTAAAAAGGAATTAGACCGGACATCGAGGATAATTTGATAAAGTGATTAAATAGTTTAATCATAGTCTTATCATTCATCTCGTCTCAAGGTATTGATTGGTATCATAAAGTAATGGAAACTTGCTTAATAACCAACAAGTTCAGCAGAGTTTCTTCATATAACTTGTAGGAATCAATATAAAGGTTTACGGTCCTGATGTTGATTATTGATAAGTAAAATAGTTTCCCGGTCATGTCTACTCGTCATCAAACATGTAGGGTTCACACTGTTAAGGCGTAGAAGTCAGTTGTTCACATTGAATTGTCAAAAGAAGAGAGCAGGTATCACTCGGGCGATTCCGGCGTGATAGAATTAATATTCAGAGAGATTATAGAGGACATGAGATGTCTCGGGATGTCGTAAATATGTTTTTGGCATCAATAAATAATGTTGATGATTTTATATATAGGGTCCATCGGCTCCGGAAAGTTTCGGAGAAAAACTGATGAAGGGGTGCGGAAGGGGGCAGAAATGCCCAAGGGCTGCGCCCAAATATTGGGTTGCTTCCAAGTGGGCCCTAGGTCCACTAAGAAAGGCGTACCACCATCCCCGGAAGTTTCCATGAATATTTTTAGAAGAAAAAATAAAGGCCAAAAGTTCAAGAAAAAAAAGCGAAGAGGAGACTTAATGGAAAAGGGAGAGTCCAATCCGAGTAGGAGAGGGAGGCCAATGTGGCCAGGTTGGGGCTCCCCAAACCGACCTACATACAAGAAAGGTCCCCCTCCTCCTCCCACTACATATAGTCCCAAAATTCCTCATTGAGAGTACACACAATTCGGCCCCATGCCTATTCTCTCTAGTAAAATTAGAGCCCCTCTAGTTGAATTAAATATTCTTACAACTTGATTTTGAGGTATCCTCTCCAGATTAAATCTAGCTCTCTAATATCTCTCTCTCCCATGTCACTACTACAGAAAAGGTTGTAGGAGGCGCATTTTTTTGTATGCGAGGCGCATATAGAATGCGCCTCCAGCGCCTCCTATACCTGCATATAGGAGGCACATTTCAAAATGCACTCCTATATGCAGGTATAGGAGGCGCATATTAGATGCGCCTCGCATATGCAGAGAAATGTGCCTCCTATATATCCCCACATGCGCCTCCTATAGTTCCCAATATGCGCTTCCTGTAACATTTTTGATTTTTAAAATTTGCGGAATTACTGCACATTCCATAATACACATATACAGGTATATAGATACACAAATACAGTACGACAGTCCAGAATTTCCAGAAACTAGAATCACCATGAATACCATCAACTTGAATCAATCGCGACATACATATATGCAAGTTCATTTATACGAAGACATCACACAACACAAGTGTTTGTGTCTCCGATCGAGTACAAGTTCACAATCACGTTACAACTGCAGCGACGGATCGAGCTCTAGCTAGCTTAGGTGAGAGTAAAGCACATAGACTACGATGGGTAGCAACGAGGCGATGATAATCACGATGAAGTTGCTCCACTTGTTCCTTCAGTGCCTCCACTTCTCTTCCGCCACCTCCTCCACTTCCTCCACTTCTCTTCCTCCACCTCTCTATTCGTATAGCCTTGGTAGAGGTTGCCCAAGAAGGTGTTCACTTGCTTCGCGCAGTCTTCCCACTCCTCGTACACACCTAGAACCCGACCGATGTACACGACATAGCACTTCTTCGCCATCTCCTACACACACAAAGAAAGATGATATTAGTTACATGTCAGTGGAAATAAATAGCTAAAATAGCTAGCAGTTGACAATATATACAGAGTCATGCATATATATGGGTGCAACAAGATGATCACCGGCACTACGAAGAAAGACCGAAAGAATGCAAACCAAGAATGACTTGGATTCGTGCCTCATACTTAGGTTGGGCACGGAAAATGACAACGTCGCTGTTTGATCTTGTGCGGCAAATGGAATATATGCCTAAATTACTAGTCTACTTGGCACATGAGAGCAAACAACGACATTGTCATCACACATAACGCCACAACACGTTCTAATCATCGGCATTTCGAAGAAAGACCAAAAAAAGCAAACCACAAGAAATAGATCGGCAAGAACGAATGAAAAGCAACAGAGCACTTAGGATAGTTCATAACACAAATAAATTACTAGTGTCGCTCACAATCAAGTTTACAACATAGTGATAAAGAGTTTACAACACGAGACTAGCTAAGGGAAGCATCAAGACTTTTTCTCCTGTTTTTTACACGTCCTCGGCTTGTCGCGGCCGGCATGGAGCAAGCCCTTCTTATTGGCCGCCAGCATCATCATGGACCTGTCGTCACCATGCATCGCCAAGCGTTCGTCTATGACTCTATTGGGCGGTTGATTGCCAGCGTAGAACATGCCCCGGATCTGACGACTTCGTTATGCACGAGAGTCACGATATCCTCCTGGATCTCGAAGAAGGCCTGCCTGAGAGCGGGAGTTGGCGTGGTTGCAAGCCTTTCACCCCACTTGGCTACGTCATTTGGCAGCGTTAGCAGCTCCATCTCATGGACGTACCGCTTCATGTGGTAAAGGGCGTAGAAGGCATCCTTCTTGCGGTTTGTCGGCTGCTTGGCGCAGGGGAATTTCATCAGGTGCTTGAAGACGTGCGCGCCGAACCTTACATGAGGCGTTTCCAGTGGCGTGCCTCCCTAAGCGATGTAGGCGGCGAGAGCACCATCAAACACGGTCTTGACCATCTCGGCGCTCGACCGTCCCATCGAACAGATGTGCTAGCTTTCTCCATTGGTGATTCGGGGGAAGCCACCTACGAGTCCCGAGGTACACGGTTTTCCCGGACCCAGGATCTTTCTTTAGCTGGTGGTACGTTGTATTATCCTTGCACCTAACGCACCCATAGAATCCTTGGGTCACCTGGCCCGATAAGTATCCGTAACCGGGGTAGTCCTGCACCGTCGTGATCATCGCCGCTCTCATGTCGAAGTAGTCCTGTCTCGAGGCATCCCACGTACGGGCTCCTTCTTCCCACAACGTGGCCAGCTCCTCTTTCAACAGCGTGAGATACAGATTGATGTCTGTGCCGGGTTGTTTCGGCCCTTGAACCAACATACTCATGGTTACATACTTCTTCTTCATGCAGAGCCAGGGGGAGGTTGTAGATCCATACAAACACGGGCCAGGTGTTGTGCGTGCTGCTCTGGCTTCCGAACGGATTGAGCCCGTCGGTGCTCACGCCCAGCCTTAGGTTCCTTGACTCTTTCCCGAAATGATGGTAATATTGGAGGACCAACGCCTTCCACCGGCAAGCATCCGAAGGGTGCCTCAGCATTTCCTCCTTCTCCGGATCATCGTCCTCCGACCTGTTTCTCTCCGTGTGCCAGCGCATAAGCTCTGCTTCCTTAGGGTCCGCGAAATACCGCTGCAGACGAGGAGTTAGAGGAAAGTACTACACCACCTTTCTAGGGGCTTTCTTGCTCCCCATCTTGTATCGAGAGGCCTTGCACACCGGGAACGCGGTCTTCTCCGCGTCCTCACCCCGGTAGATGATGGAATCATTTATGCAGACATGGTATTTCATGTGAAGTAGATTGAGAGGGCACAAGAGTTTCTTGGCCTCGGCGATACTAGTCGGGCACTTGTTCCCCTTCTTTGGAAGAATATTGTGCGAGAATCCCATGATGTCGTCGAAGGATTCGTCGGTCATTTTGTGTTTCGCCTTCTTCTCCAGAGCCCTGAGCGTTAAATTCAAACGGGTATCCCCGCCGTTGCATCCGTCATACAATGGAGTGACCGCATCTTTCTCCATTTGCGCAAGCTTAGCTTTCTCTCTGGCGGCGGCTCTGGCGTTACTAGTCTCCTTGAGAAGCAGATCTTGGTAATGAGGGTCTCGCAGCCAGCTCGAATCATGGCCGGCGCCGCCTTGATCATCCTCGTGTCCATGCCTAGCACCACCCTGATCATCCTCGTGCCCATGCCCGGCGCCACCCTTATGATCATCTTCATGATCGTCATCACCTGCCCTGCCGCTGGCATCCACATCTTCACCGTTATTGACGTCCTCCTCGTCACCATCTTTGCCATCACATATCCAACGAGTGTAGCCATCCATGAAATCACGTCGGAGCAGGTGCGACTACAGTAATCCAGAATCGTGCCTTATCAGGAACATGTAACATCCCTGATTTTTGGAAAACTCAAAAATCACAAAAATTTGAAACTTTTTGTTTTCATGTTATGCAAGTCACCAAAAACCAAATGATATGGAAGAGACAAAAGAAAACAATACATGTTCTAATGTTTTGGAAATGAAAATCCAGTATACCTCTATTCCATAAACCCTAAAGTCATTTAAAAATAAATATTTCTACATAAAGAAAATATTTCTTCTTAAGCAAACCCTTACACCAAACATGTTTTCAACCCAATTATGATCTTGAAAATATTTTTGATATATAAAAACTAGAGAATTGTTATCTCTAATATTTTCTTCTTGTCTCTAAAAAGGGTTTCACTATTATTGATAACCCCAAAATAGATATAAGTTGGATCCTTGTTTTCCAAGTGTTATGTCAATCAACAAGATAATATAGTGCTATAGAAATAAAATTGTTTATGAAAACAAGTAATATACTTTGAGAAAACAATGTTTTCATTTGGGAAAACCTTTCTGCTTTTACTAGACCCCATTTCCAAATTTATTAAATAATTCTCTTTATTTGGAATATAACAAAAGGATACTAATTGTGGTTTCACTAATATGTTGAATATATACAATATGAAAGTTCCTAAAAGGGTCTTAGAAAACAATAGTTGAACCATAGAAAATATTTCTAAAAATTGTTTTAATCATATAAAACTTAATGTTTTCTATTAAGTGACTATCATTGTTTCTTCATATATTAAAATCATAAAATATGAAAACCATTAAATATGATTTTGTAAAATGTTATTTTTATCACATTAATGTCTCTGATATTTTATTCAACCAATAATTTTCAATTATATAATTGATATTTTTAAAATGGCATTAATATGCTATTAGTCAAATCATTTTTATTTCAAAATATAAAATAGCAAAACAAGTGTAAATGATTTTCAAAAAAATGATATTTGACTTATATAATGTCTCTTATTTTTATAAAACCCTTTCTCAAAATTAAAATTGATTTTCTATTAAAAATGCTATTAAGTCACTTTTAATGAATTATTCAAATTTCATAATTCAAAAACGTAATATGTTGAAAAGTTTATAAAAATGGTATTATTAGAAAGTATTTTAAATATTATGAATTTAGAATTTTGTTTCATGTTGATTTGATTATTTAAACAGAAGATATAAATTAAATAAGAAAACAGAAATAAAAAGAAAAAGAAATAAAGATGATGACGTCATGATGACGTCATCGTCATCTTCATTCTCTGGTAACCGAAGAAACATCAGAAACACCCGATTTTAAGCGCCTTGATTCGCGAGTTTAAGGCATCTTTTTATCGTCCCGTTACCAACCCCTTATAGCCCATCTATTCCTCTCCATTTCCCCTCTACGCCCTCTCTGTATAGCACCTCCAACCCCGATTAATCCCTCACCGGAGTTCGCACTTCCGCCGCCGTATTTCGCCAATTCCGGCCAGGTGAGCCCAAGCGGAAGCCTCAGACCACCCCTAGTCGATTTCACTTAACCGTGCGCGACCCCCGACCTCATTTACGATTTGTTTCGCAGCGGGATCGCCATCGTTGCGCCTACCCGAGGCTCACCGGAGTGTTTCCTCCTTGCGCCGTCATCCCAGGAAGAGAGAAGCACCGCCGTGGACACCATCGTGCTCGTCGTCACGAGCTGAGCGCCTTAGTGCTCTTCGTTGAGCTCAAGGGCCACGGGATCGTCGTCTCCGTCGACTTCCGAGCATCTGCGCCGCCCCGCGGCCATTTTCCGGCGACCTTCCGGCAGACCAAGGTAACCCTAGCTCCCCGCCCGTTAGATCTTGATCGAACGATCCAAAATAGATCACTTACCGAAGGGGTATCGGCGAATAGCGTAGCGCCACGTGTGCACCAGTGAGCAGCGCCGAATTGGTTATTTGTCGCCCACGCAGCGCGTAGCCGGCCCAAGCCCAGTCCCTATCCGTCGCCCTGCGCGGCAAATAACAGATCTGAGCCCATCTGTCTCTGTTTTTAATTCCCGAATAAAAATAAAATGTCTATTTTGCAGAAAAGCCCCTACATCTTAGATCTATCATATCTTTTGATCCATAAGGCTAAATTTAGCAATCTTGGACTTTTTGAAAAGCCCTTGACATCTAGAAACTTTTGGCACTGTCCAAATTCAAATTTGGCAAACTTAAATTTGTTCAAATTCAAATATGATTGTTTGATGAAATTTGGCATAATTCAAATTCTACAAATCCAAAAATTGTAAATAAAATATATTTGGAAACCTTAGGATGTGTACTTTCATATCCTCTGTCCCAAAAAAAAATTGAACATACTAAAATTGATTTTAGAATTAAATGGCCATTTGAGCAAATTTGACTTAGTTTAAATTCTATAAATAATTTTAATATGTTTTCTTAAGCAATGTTGCTCCATATGACAACCTTAATCCATAGAAACCAGTGCCATAAAATTTTGGACACATATGAGCCATACCCATGTATTTTAGGCCAAGTTATCACACACATGTTTCACACCATATTAAAAATGACTTAGGGAAATATTTTGCTTAAGTGGTTCTATGTGTGTATGGCTATATGAAACCAAGGCTAAGTCCTTAGTAAAGTTTCAACTTATACTTAGCCAACAAATGAACCTAAAAACACTAGTACAAATGTTTCCATCAACTTTTTGTCTCCCCATGCTTGCTTCAAGATTTCCCCAAATTGGGATTTGTGAGAACCATGAGGTGCAATGGAGGACTTAACCATCTAAAGATTTTTTCAACATGAATATAGAAGACCAATGAAGGAATTAGCAAATAAAACAAACTTCAGAAGCATCTCCAAGAAGTGGAAGCACTTAGAAGACTAACCCCCTTTCTCTCTAAGTCTTTTTTCCTTCCCTTTTCTGTTCTTCTCCTTTCAACTTGATGGCAACATGAAGAGGAACAAGGAAGATCATTGAAGAAATGACTTAGGCTCCACAACAATCTGAAGCATACTACATCAAGTTCAAGTATATGAAGAAATGAAGAAGAAGACTCACCTCTCCCATTCTATCCTCTTGTCTCATTTCCCCTCTATTTTGACTTAGGGGTATTTTCACATTTGTTGAATAAAACACTTAGTAGTGACCACACCACTTGGGAAACAACTAGTGAGAACACCATGAAGAATATCAAGACCAAGAGAAGCACCACACCAAGGAAGAAAACAACTTAGATGGCATGATGATTATCTTCAAGAAGGCAATCACATGAGGTCTAGAAGCAATCCATACAAGTTGAAGAATAACAAGTTATTTTTGTCCAACCATTGACCCAAATGGAAAACCCAAGACTTAGTAATATTTTCCCTTTGATGATGAAGTTAGTAGACCTACCCTAACCACAATGGAAAATACTAACATAGTCACTCAAATATTTTTGAAGGTGAATATGACCAAGTGTTTGCATGTATTACTTTAGATGAAGAAGTAATATGTTTATTCTTAGTGAACTCTTGGAACTTCCTCGACAAGTATGGTTATAATAAATTGCCGCACCCTGATTTCTAGGGGATACTCATCGTACGAACTGGATAGCAGATGCTTGGATTATGGGGCATAACTGCTCCCACGTCCCAGCTTCCTGGTAGGCCTGCGCTTATGCGCGACAACACAAGCCCTGCTATTCCACCGTCGATGTAAACTATCCACTAGAGATCAAAGGCACTTCCGTCGACGTACTTCAACCATACACACATGGTACGTCAACGGCGTTGAACAACTGATATCACAACAGATCTCTACGACACAAAAGATTGAAATAACTTGCAAATGGCTCTCATTAGAGCAGAGATAGCAAATACAATCATTCAGGGGGCACATGCCCCAACAATACATCAGTACAGTACAGCGGAAGCATTCAACATGTCTGAGTACAGACAAGAACCAAATAGGCCTAAGAGGCCGGAAACAAACAGACGGAGCCCATCCACGAAGTCTCGGATCCTGCCCGGGTCCGCTATCTACTCGTCAGCAGTCTCGTCAAACTTCACGTAGTTGCCACCATGTAGATCCTCGGAAACGTCGTCTGCGTAAACCACAGCCCCAAAGGGGTCAGTACATAAACGTACTGGCAAGCAAGACTCACAGTTCACCAAAGTGTAACCCGTCAACACCAAGCACATATGCTTTGGGTTCAACGGAAGGAAAGGGATATAAAAGATGCTGCAACTGGCTGCGCTAACCAACTACAGAGATCCTACCACTTTCGGCTAACAGAAAGGAGATAAGATCGAGGATTGTAACCAACTGAAAGATAACTTCAAACAAACCCATCCTGGATCTCGCCCCTTATCCAAAGAAGCAATCCGAGGATAACTCACACAGTTGTATTAAAGGTGAATCAAGTTATTGTGTCATCAACCTATTACTAGTCAAGTTATTAACCATTGGGTGTAACATGTTTGATCATTATGTTTAAGTTGTCCTGAGTACTTGTTAGCCAGTACTTTCACCAAGTAATCCATAACCGCGGAAAACACGGCTTCTCGAGAAGATTATACCTGCAGGGTTGCACCAATTTGGCCGTACACTCATGAATATCCCGCCAGATGGGATGCCTCCCACCAAGCGGGGCACTCAACACAACCAACCATTCTTCGCATCAAGCCCAAAGCACCTTGGGCGCACGGCTAATCGAGCCCAGAAGAAAATGGACCCTCATAGCACTCTAAGAACGTGTCCCCCTATATGCCGACTACGAAAGTTCCACCCTGGCCTGGGCTCGCAAAAACATGCATGCGGCAAATGGAAAACACGAACTAAATGAGGCGATTTGGACGAGATGCGAATCAGGTCAAGTTGAGGGGGGCGCCCATACTCGCTTCCCAAATGCGGGTAGTGCGCTCATCATGGATCAGTAGACAAGACCCTTTTCCTATTAGGGTCGACACTAGCAGGCTTCAAAACCTCTCATGGGCCTCCTGCCGGTGCCTTATCATCAAGTTATTATTTAACAATACCATTAGCATGATTGATTGATTAAACATCGAGCCCCCAGAACATAATAGAGATAGTAACAGAAAGTAACGGGTAACAGACTCGAGCAAAACAACCTAAGCATGCTAGTAAGACACTGGCTCAAACAATGGGTTGTAGGAAGGGAGATGAGGCAATATCAGGGTTAAGGGATTCATGTGATAGGTTCGTAACAGAACAACTACTACTAAGGCTAGCAGAAAAGAACAACGGAAAGTATCGGTAACCAATGTTGAAAGGAACACAGTGGTTCATGTGAGTGATAACTTGCCTGCAAAACCCAGTAGCCTGGTACTGAGCTAACTCCTTGGAAGGGGTGTCGTAAGGATCGTCGGTCTCAACGTCGTCGTATATCCGGGAAGAAGCAAACAAACAAGGCATAAAGGTAAACAATCATTATCATGGCATTGTGCACAATCAAGGATGATGCATGACATGTTAATAGATGCATCAAAATAAACTAGATAACATGATAACACAATTTAAATGGACCCATATGCAATTGGATTGCATATGGCAAGAGTCCATGAATTAAGTGGAAACAAATGATCTACAATTTAATTACCATGTGAAAGTGGATTACCATGATGCATGCATGATGATAACAACATAATAACAACAAGAGGTGCAAGTGGAAAAGGAATTTAACAAGGTTTGGAAATCATTTGGTAAGTTTGGAAAATTTGGTTACTTAAAGATGTCACACAAACAATTGTTGTTTTCATCAAGTTAAAGTGTTCAAAACAAATAACAAAGTTTATATTTGGAAAGAGGGTTTAATTTTGCATGGAAAACATATTTCATTTGTGGAAATTGGATTTAAAATGATCAAGTTATTATTTTGGCAATTTTAAATGCAATAATTAAGAAACAGTTGTTTTCAGCAATTTAAATTATTCAAAACAGCAAACAAAATTTATATTTGGAAAGTACATGAAAAGTTGATTGGAAAACATATTTAGTTTGTGGAATTTGGAATTTTTATGCTCAAGTTATGAATTTTGCAAGTTTAAGTGAATTTGACAAGAATTCAAATGTTTCACCAATTTAAACTATTCAAAACATTAAACAAATTTTATATTTGGGTAGAGTATTTAATTTGGTACAGAAAACATATTTAAAAATTGAAAATTGGAGTTAAAATGAAATAGTTATGCAATTTACAATTTTAGGGTGCAATCTGCCATTTTTTAGCGAAACAGGGACTTAGAAATAATATTTCAGGGGTCTAGAAGTAATTGCCAGGGGCCTAGGTGTGATTCTGCAGTTTGTTCTGGCTCTGGAAAAACAAAACAAAAAGAGGGCTTAAATCGCAGGGGGTGGGGATCGAACCCACACCTCCTGGCGCGCGCATAGGGCCTCTGCCACTGCGGTGGTGATTGATTTCGTGACAGTACAAAGGCAGGTTGGGGTATATGCTTCTGTCTGCGCGCAGATCTGAACTTAACTGAATTTCTTTGCAGGTACACGTTACAGCGACAGAGAAGGCGGACACCGGCGGTCGCTGATCGCTGCCGCTGCGCTCGGGAGCCCGCGGTGGCGCGCGTGCTTGCGGGCCGTGTGCGGTGGCCGGTGCTGCCGTGTGGGCGTTCGAGATGCAGAGAGGAGGAGGGAAACGAGGAAGGGGCGACTCACAGCAAGGGGCGGAAGGGGATGTCAGTGCAGCGATGGGGGCGGTCACGGGCGACGGCGCGGCCGCCACGATCCCTCCCAGCGCGAGGCGAGGACACGAGGAGCCTCAGGGGACATCCACCTTTCCATTCCCACCTTCGTGTGCTCCTCGAGGTGAAGGTGGTGGCCGGCGATGAGGGAGGCGGTGGTCTGACAGTGGAGCTCACGGTGGTGATCGGGTTCAGAAGCAGATGGAGGTGGAGGATAGGGAGGACGGCGGCGATGGAATGGAGGGCTAGCTAGGGTTTCTAGGGTTGGAGGTGGTCTCGGTGGGGATTAAAAGGAGGGAGGAGGGAGCTAGTACGGCGAGCAATCGGTGAGGGGAGGAGATGATCGTGTGGCTGTTTCGGTGTTCGTACACAGATGACCTCAGCGAGAGGTGGGAGACAGCGACAGGAGGGGGGTACTGGGCCAACAGGAGGTGGGCTGGGCTTAGATTAGTTAGCTGCTGCCTTTTGCTTTGCTTTTTATTTTTTTCTCTTATGTTTTTTTTTTTGTAGCTTTAGCTTTAGGAAGAAAATGATAGGTTTAAATTAATGAAAAATTTGGAAAAAATTTGGAGGAGTTCCTTAGGCCAAAAACAACCAGTTGGTAACTTTTATTTTCAAAATTTTAAAGATTTGATTGTTGTTTAAAATTTAAACCAAATTGATTGAAATTTGCAATATTAATTAATATTAGAATAACAAAGCATTTTCAATAGGGTTACCCCTAAGTTTTAAAATGATTTAAAGAGTACAAATGTGTGTGGAGATTCATGGATTCAAAAGAGGTACTGGTTTTGAGAATTGGTTTGAATTTGGGGTAATTTGATAATTAAATAATTATTGATGAAAACCATGTTTTTATTAGGGTGACCCATATGCAATTTGATTAAATTAGTTGATTAAATTCATAAGTTCAAATTGGTTCTGCTTGATGCATTTGATTTGAACTTGAAGGTGATTTGGAAATCATTTGTTTGATTAAAACCCACAATTTTAATGAGTGATCAACATGGAATAAAATGAAAGCAATTTGGTTGTTTTTATTTGAACTCTCACTTTGGAAATTGTAACATCACAAGGATGAAACAAAAGGTTTGAATTTTGGTTTGAAATTCAAATGGAAAACAAAGGAAAACAAATGAAAACAGTTGGAAAACAACTGAAAACAGAGAAAAACAATTGGAAAACAAACAAAACAAATGCAATCAACATGATGCCATGATGCAAAACATAAAATAACAGAGAGCAAAACATTCTAAAGGCTGTTTTCAGACTTGGGATGTTACATAAAGTTAGATCACATCAAAACTCAACCTATTCCATCCCAAGTAAACCCTTGGAATTTTCCTTAACAAGTATTGAACTCAAACCTAGACCTTGCCCTAACCAACTTGGTTAAGCCCCTTTTGATATGTTAGTTGCTATGTATGTTTTCTACACTTGTATGTTTGTTTGTTAGGATGCTTGTTTATTTTGTTATTGTGTTTTCAATGAATAGATTGTACGGAGAGAAACGATCTTTTGTGAAGAGAGTGTGAATATCTTCACCAACTTCAACAAGGCAAGTAACACACCATCAACTACCCATTATTTTCTATATGCATTAGTTGATTTTGAGTAGCATGCATGATAGGAAATTTTACTAAGTTATATTATGCTATGCTATTATCCTAGTAGTGTGTAGCCATCTCTTTTACCCTTGTTATTTTTATAGCCTTAGAACTTAGTGGATGCTATGCAATATTTCAAATTGTTTTACTAGATGTTGAGGAAAAATTCTAAGTATAACTAAAGAATGAACCACCTGGGTGGAAGTGGTAAGACTGGGTTATGTTGAGTGTTGCCTCAGGGCCCTTGTTTAAGGGTTATTTCACTTGAGGTTGTCACTTGAGGATGGCCACCCAGGAACAAAGAGATTACTATGTCCCTCTAAATCTAGTAGCTTCCCGTGCAGCCTTTTGACAATATGGGCTCTGTCTTGATCAATTAAGTTGCGAGGGTTCATCCCAGGCTTGACAAGCAGATGTAGCATAATTATAGGTGGAACGGGTCTTGCCGGTGGGTTTGAATTCTTCTTCTGAAAGATCTCGTCTCAATTCTCTCCTTTCCATGATGCACTCCGAGTGTATAGGATGTTTGGGCTAATTGAAGACAAAGGGTGAAAGTGCACAAACTCTGCAGAGTTAGAAACTAAGATCTTAGCCGTGTACCCGGTTATGGACAACTATGAGCAGCTGGACAAGGATTGACGGAAGAATCTCATCATCAATTTCAATAAGTAAAATTTTGACCAAGTGAACAGTATTGTGGTGCTTGGATCTTACTCCAATGTTGCCACCCCTTTGAAAAGAAAAGTTTCTTTTACAAAAGAGATAGGACAAAATTGGCTTTATGCAAACTTAGCCAAAACTCCACTCAGCCAAATGAGCATGTAGTATTAGTCTTGCCATTTATATCCACCATAGTGTTACTTGCCAATACATTAAATTGTATTGACTCCCTTGTGGCTGCATATTCCATATTGCAGATATTTCTGAAGACGAGTGAGGATTTCGTTTAGGATCTCGAGACTATCGCCAACATGTTTTGCCTGTGGCACATGAAGAAGATGGGCTCAATGTTGTTCTATGTTTTCCGCTGTAATACTTTGTTTTCTGCTAGTCTTCTAAGACTATGCAAGTTGTAATACTATTTTGTAAAGACTGGATCATGCGATGTAATAGAATTTGATGCATTTGCATGATATTTCATTTTGTACTGTGGTGCTAGCAATTGATCCAGGGACTAGCACAATAACACAGGTATTCCATCTTTATTAAAAGTTGGGATGCTACAGAACATCAGCTTGCAGTCGCGACACGGACATAGTATCTCCGTCTTGTTTGCGCGTGCCATGTCGGTCCTCGCGCATGTCATCCACCTATCCACGAGGGCTTTCTTCACCAGTTGTCGGACCATGGTCGCCTGTGCGGTACAAAATACCAAGAAGAACATAATTAGAGCATATATGGACGTGGATCTCGCCGGAAAAATTCGGCATGACCTCCCCTAAAAAGAGGACATCTGCGAGTGCCAGAATTTTGCCGGGAAAGAAATGAATCGATTTCCGGCGAAACATTGGCATCTCAAAATGAAATTCCTGCACAAAAAGAAGTACCACAACACAATCACATAGTTGGTGCCGCCGACAACGCGCATACATGCAAGAAACTCCTTCATGCTTCCTCCAACAACGGCTTGCGCAAGAGAGCCGGACCTTACACAAAAATAAGCACCACAACACAATCACATAGTCGATGCCCCCGACAACGCACATACATGCAAGCAACTCCTTCATGTTTCCTCCAACAACGGTTTGCGCAAGAGAGCCGGGCGAGAAATAAATGGACATGTTGTAGATCTAGAGGAGTAAGAGACTTCACTTACATATGAGGGTCAACCAAGGGAGGTTGAGCAAGCTTATATGGTGAATTAATGGGGGAAATGAGGTGGGGAGGAGGCTTGGGACGAGTAGATGTATGTTTGGTGAAGAGGAAGAAGTGAGACATGTGAGTGGAGTGGTAGTGGCTCCCATGTGCTAAAAAGCAGCAAAAATCGTGCTGCATATTGTAGGAGGCGCATTTAGCTCAATATGCGCCTCCTATACCTCCAACTATAGAAGGCGCATGTCGCCAGATGCGCCTCGCATTCGCTGCCACCGACGCCACCTGGGCCCACACAAACTATACAAGGCGCATATTATAGAAATATGCCTCCTATACATACATTATAGGAGGCGCATATGGCCACATGCGCCTCGCATAACCTGGGGCCAGGAGGCTGTGGTTCCCACATGAAGTATGCGAGACGCATATTTTGGAAATGCGCCTCCTATATATGCATTATAGGAGGCACATCTTGGTAGTGCGCCTCGCATAATATATAGGAGGCGCATTTTTGCCAATATGCGCCTCAAGCCCTCATTTCCTCCTATAGACTTTTCTCTAGTAGTGCGTGTTGGGATCGCTCCACCTCAATGTGCACCTACGGTTCCTAGTTCTGGACGGCGAAGCTGCATGACTTTGACGGATGTATCTGTACGAACTCTCAAAGGGGTAACACGTGAGTCCCTCACTCTGCTGGGATCCAGAAGGCTCGACACTGGAAAACGACAACAGTCGCACCGCTAGCCTTAGCCGTGGGACTCTTCATCGGGCATCAGCGACATTGTCACCGACACACATTCCGCGCTCCATGTCGGTAATGATTCAAATATATCTTCTCATTTAACTTCATAGTAGATCTGTGTGTTGCGTAAGACAGAAAATTTTAAATCCCGTACACCACCCAATAGTGGTATCAGAGCAGTCTATGCGTAGGTATAGGTACGATCTAGAGCACCGGTGTGTGCGGGTATTGCATATGTTTGTGCAAGTATATTAGAAATGTATCTAATATTCAGATTGTTTATGATTGCTTCCTAATAAATTGTGTCGTTTTGTTTTCAACGGCATAGTGCAATTTTCTACAAATTTCTGGCGATCCTAGGACGTCTTAGTTGCCCCTACGTATCTCTTCTAGTCCTAAGAATTGCTTCAGTTGCTTTGGGGCTTGTTATAGTTTGATTCGTAGACGGCATAATGGCCGGGGCATGTGGATTAGACTGAAGGCCTAAGCCCGACGTTAAATTAATGACGCCAATGGCGGAAGATGCAAGGTGTTGAACCAGCTTACAAACACCTCCACACACACACACACAAAACACAAGACGAAGGCTTGTACAAATACACCAATGAAAGTAGAGCTACAGGTCAGCTAGGCCGACGGAAAACACATGACGAGCAGAAAAAGCTTGAAGAGCCGGAGACACCGACGAGGTTGGACACCTTTAGAACGGCAGGGCAGCACCGCCCGGTGAGGTCACTATCGCCAAAGGGGCCCCTATCCCGGCCAGACAGAAGACACCGGCGTCAGTGGGCTAGATCTCACCTAGAGCTCAAGCCATCACACCAACGGACGCTATCAACCATCGCGGACGGCCGAAACCAAAAGGCAGATCTAGCCTTCAATCATGTCACTCCCAGCACACCACCATCGGAAGTGAGACACACCATGGACTCTAAGACGACGCCTTCAGGCAGGAAACGGCACAAGAGTTCCATCGCCGCCCGATCTGGAGGGATCTATGGTTTTCACCTGGAGCCTCAGGAGGAAACGTGGGAGAGCCACGACGTCGCCTTCAGGAAGGAAACACGGCGCCCACGGGCGTCGTCACCGACGGGGAAGACACGCTTGGCAGATTTTCACCTTGGCACAAATCGCCACCTCCAAAACCAAGTGTGGATGACTGCTGAGGTATCTACTGAACCACTTCCATGGTCTCCCTCTCACCTGTCATCACGCCACACTCGCGGCCATGACCACAAGGCAGAACCCGAGCCATGACCCCAGCCTCGGCATCATGGCTCTCACCGACCAGGGCCGCCGCCCTGACCACCGAAGAGAGTCCACACTCACCCGTCTACAGAGAGGAAAGGTTGCCCGCGCGAGGCCGGCCAACCCCGCCACCATAGAGAGAACAACTCCACGGTCACTTGCACACATCAGCCTCCCGACGCCCCCGTCTCCTCACCTCCACACCGAACGTCCAAGGCAGCCCAACGACCGGTGACAACCCCAAACGGCAAGGAACCACATTTGGGAAGTCTCCGATCTCGATCTGGCCACCAAGCCCACGATCTAGATCTGAGCGAGGGGAGCACCGTCGGGCAACCCCAAAGCAACGGCCCCCAAGCCGTGTTGGATCTCTCCCAAGGAAGGATCAGCCCGCCCCCCGCTCCGACCGTCGGAAAGGGCCAGAATTGACCGTGGAGAGGAAGGGGAACCATGGAGCAAGGAGAGAAGAGAGGAGGGAAAGGGGATCCCCGCCGCCGCTGCAGGCCGGCCGGCGGCCGCCTACAGCGATGGAGAGGAGAGAGAGCGGCGGCGGCGGCGGCGGAAGCTGGCTTTGGGTCGCCCACACGGGAGCGACACTGGAGCTTGGGGGAGTCAACCAGAGATCGGGGAATGTGGATTGGATCCGCACGGGGGCCATGGTTATGAATAAGTTTAGATCATCCCGCAATGTCAATCTAATAACGTGAACAATCATGCCTGATGTTTTTCGTATGTAGTAACAGTTCACTCCGTAGAACCTACAGCCATGTAAAATTTGCAACCTCAAGCGTTAGATCTGTATAACTTGTTTTTCCGGAGTATGTGATGTGATTTGGTATAGTCTGTTTTCGTTACAGAGTTGTATGATGGTTGGAAACCATGTGATCTCTATATTTGTTTTAACTTGTAGTCAATTTAAAGCATGATGGTTGGAAACCATGTGATCTCTATATTTGGCATACATGCCCCATGATTTCATTAAATATATTAGAGATAGGAGAAGTACATAGAGATGGTGTTCAAATTCCGTAGACCTCGAAAACGATCCATGGTGCAAAGAAAGAGATATGAGCCCAAAAGACAAACAAGACTATACTGCATCACTATTAATTTCCTATGATGGTTAATCCTTTTTATGCACCCTTTTGTCTGCGCAGTTGTGATTATAAGGCTGATTTATCACTTGAAAATATCAAGGTGATTGTGCTCTTCCAAACTATCCACCGTCAAACTGGTTTGGGTTCACATCCATCACATGGATATACGGACCGACGTGTACTTAGAATCTTAGAGGAAGATATGGAATGATCACTTGGATACGAGGGTTAATCTCATACAGGCAGGATCAGTGGTTGGTTGTCTTGACATTCTAGCATGATAATCATTATCTCGGAGCACATACATCGAAAGATGAAAGGGAGTCACATGAGATGTGATTATCTTGGACACCTACCTTTTAGGATTATGATTATTTGCATTGACGGATACGTCCTTATAATCATAATTCTCATGCGAATCTTGAGTAACTAAATATTGATTTTGAGGGATATCAATTTCAATGGGAGCACACATTTAGTCGAATATTTAGTTTTAACTGAGTGAAATTACTAATGATAGTAACTAGTGTAATTTTCATAAATTGTTATATATTTGGCATCTATTTCCCACCTACATATTTAGTTTTGTTGATTGAGTTCAATAGATATCTGGTTAAGAATACTTTACGGACTTGTTTCATAATTTAAGGATTGCCCTCAAAATGTCAAAGAAAAGCCATATTGCAATATTTTGGTAGACTTACTTAAAGTATGTCAATGAATTAGATTCATAACATGAATGAATGTATTCCTAATGGCATTTATTCCTATCAAACTTGTCTTTGTAAGAATATCCCAATTCAAGCACAATAAAGATGTCAACGCTTCGAAGTGAGACATACACTTGTTGACATAAGGAAGGGTGTGTATAGTATTATACACACATGCATTCAAGTGACAGATAAATGTCTATTGGATAGTCAAGGAGCTGAAAGAACTATTTCAGATACAAACACTCTATAAGATATCTCAAAAACTTGTTTGCATGCATGATGACCCACAAGTGTATGTTTCCCGAAAATTGTCGTACGTTCTTGCAAAAAGAACTTGCACGCCGTATTTTTCCCTGCCATCCCGTTGTTGTGGGGCCAAAAAAGAACTAATGGTAATTAAGGTACATCTTCTACCAAGTACTAGGGCAAAGCATTAACGTACGGTGGAAACATGTAATCCTCGAACTAGAATCCATCCCCTCTGATATCCTAACCTGTCACCTTGGGGTCTCGGGTTCCGGACAATAATAAGTGTATGCAACCCATAGATATGATCCAAAACAACAGATATTTTGTGAAAACATAACATGTTCGGATATGAAATCATGGCACTCCGGCCCTAAGTGACAAGCATCAAGCACTCTAAGGTGCAACAATGATAATAAACAAGAATAGTGGATACTAGGCATCAAGCCTAACAATCTCGTGATCTATTACATGACTAATCTCATCCAATCCCTACCATCCCCTCTCCTTACAACAAGGAATTACTCACACATCAAAACGGGGATGATGGATGGTTGATGGACAGGTGTTGGCAATGATGATGGCGACGATCTCCCTCCAATCCCCGTCCTAGCAGGGTGCCAGAACAGGAACTTCTGTCTCCCGAACTAGGGTTTTGGGTGTCGGCAGAGCTGCAGATCGTATTTGGGAAAATCCTTCGGGGGTTCTCCATTTCGGGGACGAAGGAGTCTTTATACCAAAGGGGACCCTGAGGGATGGTCACGGGTCCCCAGGGGCCCACCTGGCGTGGCTAGAAGCCACAGCCGGCACCCCCTGAGGGCCCAGTGGCGCCCCTCTAGCTGTCTTTCGATCCCCGGGAGTCTTCCATGGAAATATAATTTTCTGATTTTTTTTTGGAATTTTATGACGATATTGATTTTCCACACAAAAATAGACACCAAGGACAATTCTGTTGAAAAAGCATTAGTCCGTGTTAGTTTGATCCAAATCATGCAAATGGGAGGAGAAACAGTAAGAAAAGTGTTTGAAAAAGTAGATACGTTTGCAACGTATCAACTCCCAAGCTTAGCTTATTGCTTGTCCTCAAGCAATTCAGTTGATAAACTTGACGCGATAAAGAAAACTTTGACAAACACTTTTTCCTTCATACAGTGTGCATAAGACTATTCCATGATCAGTATTTAACATTACATGGTTATTGCTATGATAATAATAATAATAATAATCTTTACCGAATAATAAAAGCATTAAGGTTTCTTGCAAAAATTTCGTCCAACACAAATTTACGATTTTGCCCTCCCACGAAATCACATATTACAACAAATTGCCATTGAACCGGTGAATCCCTGAAAATTACACGGAGATTGCCACCGAATATGTCGCCCTCATGTCCTGCCATCGCGCAAGTAGAGGCCTGCTTTCATACGTTTTGATTTTTTTTCGTCCACGGTTTGGGCTTCGCTCACATACTCGATCGCTTAACCCTTACATCTATAGTTATATATATATACTAATAATAAAGGCGTTATGACTTCCTTGGTTTGGTTTGGTCTGATTTGGTAGGTCATTGAAACTGCCCCTAAAGTTAGATATAAATTACCCATCCTGCCACCGGTAAGTAGGAAAACTTTTCGTTTTGGTTGGTGTGTTTTTCGTTTTAGTCGATTTCTTGTCGTCCGTTTTTGTTTTCCTCGATCGCTAATTAGTAGCATTTTCGTTTTCATCGTGACAAGAATCCTACCGTACTACGTGAGGCCAAAGTTAGTATCAGGTCGGGTTTCAGTCTCCATGTCAGACTAACCTACGAATCTACGATATCATCTCCCCTAGGACATATTCAACATGAGCAAATCCAGCAAACCGACTCCCGATGTATTTCTCGTGCCGAACTTGAGAAAAGAATTCCTCGACCGGCTCCGATCTGGGTGGACGTCCAGGCCGACACGCGACAAGTTGGGCAGGAGGAGCAGTGGTGGCCGCCGCTCGATGCAGCGGGTCTTGGAGCCGTGCCCTCAGAGCAAGTACAATAAGGTGACGTAAGCAGGCTATAAGCATTTAAATAATATATCTTTACTTATGTGGAGAAGAGAGATGAGGAGAGAGAAGCAAAGCGGGCTACTAGTTAGTAGCCAGCTGCAGCACGTGCTCCTAGGCACTTTGTGAGATTGTAAAGTGGGCCATATGTTGATAAAGTACTTCATGCATATAGCCAATTATTGTACAAGTTGACTATAAGCTAACTATATGTGACGTGGCAATAGTATATAGCCAGCAGCCGACTGTATTATTAACCATGCTCTCACGCTGACATGGCGCGCACTGTAACCCTGTCTGCGTGCTCGGCCTGGCAGATTGCACACTCGAAAACCGTGCCTGCGCTCTGTCCTGGCCACCACGTATGGCAGCTGTCCGCACCACCTCTAGGGACGGTGGCTTCTCCAGGCAAGGCGTTGTTCCTGTATTGGTGATCGAGTAGGAAAAAGGTCCCAGTTGGAGAGGATCAAGAGCGTGGTGTGGCCTGCTGCTCGTTCCAACAGGAGGCTGGAGGTGCCGCATGGACCCATTTCACGCTGCCCGCGATCTTGATGCATGCAACTTTCCCGTGGATGCTTTGCCTGCAACATCGCCGCTAAGAAGTGCTATTCCGGCAAAGTTGTGGCTCCTTGATGGCAGCAGCGTCCTGGGGTTTCAACTTGGTGGTTCCATATCACTGCAGACCATCCTTGAAGTACCTTCTGCACGAG
The DNA here is from genome assembly GCA_028641055.1 of Alopecurus myosuroides. Lineage (NCBI taxonomy): Eukaryota > Viridiplantae > Streptophyta > Magnoliopsida > Poales > Poaceae > Alopecurus > Alopecurus myosuroides. Next base: position 246,106,511 of record CM054060.1, on the reverse strand, counting down.
GTTATCTTTCCGCCGAAATTGATGAATGGTTGAGCTGCTCACTAGATGCATCTGGAGTACTCACTGGATGCATCTGGCTATCAAGAACTGCACAGAGAGATGAAAACCGACTGATAAGCGACCAGAGGAAGTACCTTCTCTACGAGGTCATCTTTCCCGTAATCCTTTGTTTCAGATAGTATAAATTTATAATTAATTATACAACAGTTTCTCTACCTGCAATATGCATGTGATACATTAATTTCTTAATTGGCGACAACTGAAACCACTACCGCACCTGCAACCTGTAGGGTATGCACATTTTATTGCTCGGGCATAAGCACAAGTAAGACTAAAACATCAGAAAACGAAAACAGAGCTCAAATTATATTTTTGGGAGCAACACGCGTAGACCCTCGCGTCGTCCTGCACAGGGCGACTCGGGGGAACCCACGATCGGCGTCGCCGCCAGGCCCAAGGCCATGCCATCTCCTCCACCGCTGCCGCTGGTCTTGCCGCGGTGGCGGCGGCTCCCGCTGCCAACAACGGTCGCTGGGAGAGTTCCCGCGGTGGATGCGCGAGCGGGCCGGCGCCTGCGGTGCTCCGTGGGTGGCGGCAGGGTGTGGCGGCGGCGGGCGGTGTGGTGCAGCAGCTGGCGCGACGACCCTCGGCACGGCAGCCGGCCGACTGCGGGGATGCGGCCAGGGCCCTGATCTCGGCTCAGATGGGCTTGGCGGGCCGCGGAGGTTCCCTGCACGTCGTGCCTCCCTGTGCTGCGTGTTGGCGCTGCCGTTCAGCTGTGGCGTGGCCGGCGGGTGGTGGCGGCATCCCCGTCCGGCTCCCTTCGATGGTACATCTCGTTAGCATCACGGGAAACCCGCGGTTGCGGTTTCGCGCTCGGCTGGCTGCGGTTTGGTGCGTGAGGTGGCGGTGGAGGGTTGTAGCAGTGGTGGTTTTCGATACGGCGCATGGTGTTGGCTGCTCGGGTTCGCTCTGGCCATTTTGGCGGCAATCTCGCGAGTAGCGGTGATGATCTGGACGGGGGCTTTTGTCACGGCGACAGGGAGCCTAGGCGTGGCGGCGCGCAGGTTGTTGGGCATGGCTGCCCAATTCGACCGGCCTCGACGATGAACATCGTGACCGTCGTGTTCATCAGCGATGTCGTGGAGGGTGCCCATCGGACTTCGGCTGGACGTGGCGCTCGGATGCCAGCGCGGCGGCCCCGGATGGTGTTCTTCGTATCGTGCCGAGCTAGGAGGAGGCTTCGTGGGAGGCGGTCCTGGGCCCCGGCGCCTAATTCCGCTCGTGGCCTCAAATCGTCGGGCGCGTGGGGCTGGCGGTCTGTGTGCGGGGTGATGTTGGCGGTCTGGTCAATCCTCATGTGGCAGTTGCGGGGTATTTGACTCATCACCGGGCGAAATCATTGTCCTGGCTGTCTGTCGGGACAGACGACGGTCATGCCTATGGCGCCGCGTCCTTCTTGAAGGCGTTGTCGTGGCGGTGTTGTCGACTCTCCGTCCCGGTTCTCCGGGGGAAACCCTAGATCCCGTGCGGGATCGGGCGATGGCGGCGCTCTTGCGTCGCTTGCTTTGGGGCCTCGCTTTGGATGCTCCACCAACTAGAGGGACATGTGAAGTGGGCTGGTGGTGGGAGGCGGCGAGCTTCTCGTTTTCGTCGAGGTGTTGTGCGACCCTGGGGTCGGCGTGGATGTCGGAGCAGCGGCTCCGGTTTTTACCTCCGGCGTGTTGCGTCGAGGTCGAGGTGGTGTCGTCTTTGGTCGTTTGGGCGATAAGGACGTTGACCCGTGTAGGGGCGCAGCCTTGGGGCTGGCGTGGACGTCGGAGCGGCGGCTCCGGGTTGCGTTGAGGTTGCCTCCGCCGTGTTTTTCGTGTGAGGTGTTAGTCTCGACCATGTAGCTAGGGCCACGTGGTTGTCGACTCGGTTCGGAGCGCGGCCTCGGGGCCGGCGTGGTGCGTTGTGTTATATGATTTTCGGTCGGTTTTCCTTATAAACTGTCCAATTCTTTTCGACTTTATCAATCAAAGGCTGCCGAGGTTCAAAAAAAAGAAAACGAAAACAATAGAGGAGGGGTGAGCGAAGAGAGACTTAGGGAGGGCAAGGTCCCCAACCACACGCCGGGCTCAGCTCGGATATGTGGTAGGTGAATCTAAGTTTGTAGAACATATTGTGTTCGTTTGTGCATTTGTACAAGAGAAATTTATGTACTTTTTGTGCATTTGTCTAGGAGAAGTTTCTGTATTTTTCCATTTACACATATGCATATAACAATTCAAATTTGAATTTAAACCATGTATTTCAAATCAAATTTGTATAGTTTCCTACGGTTTCATGACATGATTTTTTCTCTTTCGTCGCAACGCACGGGCATGTTTCCTAGTATATACATAAGAGCGTTAAGAACGAGCAAAAGTGACCAATTTTATCGACGACATTACCCTCTTTTCCTAACCAGAGAGACATGTTAATACATTCTTGGCAAGGCATCTTACAACTTGTTAAGAAGCCCATGCATGACTAGAAGTACAATCTCTATCATTCGTAAATCTATTTGTATGTGCCAAAATAATTGTGTTCATATAACAACCAGAAAAAATCCCGAAAATTTGTTTCACCGTGGAAACGCATGGCATTTTTAATAGTTAGATTTTAAATTTTAAACATCTTGTTCTTTCACAGGTAAACCTTACCGCATTGGGTTGACCATATTCGGAGGCGTTCTCATCAGGTGCACGCCACTTACACCGTCAGCAAAAGTGAGAAGGAGGATAAGCGGTGCAATATTCAAATAGAGGCCATATAAACTTTTTGGCCCGTTGCAACGCACGGGCATGTTTACTAGTAATAATAGTAATAATAATAATAATAAAGCTCATGAACTCATTCTAGCTCATAAAAAGTGAACAGATAACTAGAAGGGAATAATATGAAATAATAAAATAAACTAGGGTGCAATGACCATAATAAAGAATGGTAAGATGGTACCCCACTTTCTCTTAATTGTCTAATAAAAACATAAATGCGAGGACACCTCCAAAGTTTGAGTGGTGACTAGATATAAAAATTTCAGAAGAGGCAATATTGTAAATATGTCTTAAACAATAATATTTTGGGATAATGCACACTATACTCAGAACGAGAATCATGCTCTCCTAATTGGTGCATAAAAATTAGAAAGTGAAGACTCAACATAAAATTAAAATAAAGGCCCTTCGCAGAGGGAAGTATGGATTACTCATGTGCTAGAGATTTTTGTTTAATAAAAAAGAAGTATTGAAAATATAATTTTAAGAGAGGTGTATGTTTATGTCAACGAATGGTAATGAAAGACTTACCATAACCCATGTCAAGCAAAGTTGTTAGACTTCCGTGAGCGGTTCCATTAGCATTTTTTTAAGGTTGACATTCCCCTCTGATACGTCCATTTTGCATCACTATTTTATATCATAATTTAGTGTTATTCATTGATATATTTCATATTATGATGGATTGTTTATGTTATTTCATCTATTTTGCATGTTTTACAATTATTGGAGAATAATTCAATGGGACAAGAAATCAGCTAGAAAACGCACCGTCGAGATACCATATCTCTTAGGACCACAAGAGAAGAGGGACATCGGGAAGTTCCTATTTCACCAGAAGACTGAACGAGCCAAGAGGGGATCCAGAGGGGGCCACACATGGCCCACACCATGTGGTGGCGCCCCCTCTTGGCTGCGCCGCCAGGTGGTGTGGCCACCCTAGCCCACCTCTGGTAGAGCCTTCTCGCGTACTTCATCCCTAGGGAACCCTAAGACCGGGAGAACCATCGAGGAAATATTCCGCCGCCTCCACGGGGCAGAAAACAACAGAGAGAGAAAAGCTCTTTGTCAGGGATCTGCCGAGGAAATTCCTCAGTGGATAGGGGAAATCGTTGCCATCATCACCGTCATCGCTCTGGGCATCATCAAGATCATCATCGTCATTGTCCTCACCACTAGAACCATCATCCTCACCATCCACCTCCGTCCCGCTGTAACAATTAGAGTTCTATTTCGTTGTTCTTCACTAGATCTCTCTCTCGGTGTGGATTACTTGTTTGTAGTCGATGCTTACGATATTTATCAGTGTTGGCACTTTCAGACTAGATTGTTATTCATCATTATATCACCTCTGATCATGATCCATATTATGTCTTGTGAGTAGTTCGTTTAGTTCCCGCGGACATGGGAGAAGTCAAGATGTAGTAGTGGAATTGTGTTGAAGTAATATCTAATGGTGTTATATTTAAGTTGTGGTGCTATTCTTCTAGTGGTGTCATGTGAACGTCGACTACATGACACTTCACCTTTATGGGCCTAGATGGATGCATTGTGTATTTGGCTACTGACTGTGGCGTTGTCGGAGTGACAGAAACCTAAACCCCCGTTAGGAAACCAATGCAGAAGGGAGTGTACGATCCCAGAGTTTAAGGTTGTGGTTAGATTTATCTTAATTACTTTGTTGTAGTTGCGGATGCTTTCAAGAAGTATAATCACAAGTATGTATTAGTCCTAGTTGGGCGATGCATTAGCATAGGTTCACCTACACAACACATATCAAGAAAATAAATACTAATCAACTGTATGAAACAAAAGCACTTGACGAAATCCCCATGTGTCCTCGAGAAGGTTTAGTCATCATAAGTAAACCAACTGGCTTGTCCTTTGCTCTAAAAAGGATTGGGACACCTGCTGCAATTATTATTACTTTCTTTTATTTACTCGCACTTTATTTATCTGTTATATCAAAAACCACCAAAAAGTTGTTTGCTAGTGTTTACAGTGAATCCTCTATCCAACCTGCTTGTCAGCACCTTCTTCTCCTTGTTTGGTTCGACACTCTTATTTATCGAAGTACTACAATACCCCCCCTATACTTATGGGTCATCAAGACTATTTTCTGGTGCCGTTGCCGGGGAGTGAAGCGCTATTGGTAAGTGGAATTGGTGAGAGAACTTTTACTGCGAGTGTTGTTTTTATTTCTGTCTGCTGCTTTATTTCATTATGGAGTGATCTCCATTTGATTTCCTATTTGGGAGTACCGCTGCTACTGCTAGGCTAGTAGATGACCCGTTGTATGCTCAATTGGATCCTTATAAAAATACATATGAAAATTGTTGAACGTGTTATGGATAACTGCTATTTTGGAGATGGAACTGTCCATCCTGGTGATCATTTACTCTTTATACATGAATTATACGAGTTGTTCAGGTGTGCATGTATTTCAATGGACCAAGTTCAGAGGAAGTTATTATCTTTATGATTGAAGGCTAGAGCTGCGGAATGGTTTAAAATGCTGAAGAATGGCCGATCTATTTGATGGGAGGAAATTGCACCTCTCTTTTATTCTAAATTATGTCCTCCCAGTGAGATTCATAAAGTTCGGAATAAAATTTATAATTTTTGGCCTCATAATGGAGAGAGTATTGCCCAAGCGTGGGGGAGAATGAAGTTACTAATGCTCAAATGTCCCATTCATGAGCTCCCCAATAATATTGTTATTAATAATTTCTATGCAAGGCTTTCTCTTCATGACAAGGATTTATTGGATGCTTCTGGTTCTGGATCATTTACACGTATGAAAGGAGAAGCTAAATGGGATCTTCTTGGGTGTATCTAGGAAAATGCTGAAGGATGGGAGAATGACAAAGGAATAAAGTCAGGTATAAATTATGATTATGAATGTATTAAATCTTTTATGGGAACCGGTGATTTTCATAATGTTAGTGCTGCTTATGGTCTTGACTCTCAAATTCTTGCAAACTATTTTAAAGCTTTTGCCTCCTATCTTGATATTCCCAAAAAGGAGTGGAACAAGTACCATGCACCTTATAAAGATAATGTTAAATGTGTTCCTGCTAGAAATATAGAAGTTCATACTGTTAATCATGTTGTGCCTGAACCTTATAATTTGAAAATGCCTTTGCCTGCTAAGGTAAAGGAACATTCTACTAAGCTAGTGTGGTTAACAAAAGTACAAAAAAATCTATAGAACCTGATGAACAAATAATTGTTGAACCTATAGTAGCAATAGTAAAGGACCTTGTCGCTGAAAATGTAGAAGATGGACACATTATGTTCTCATAATATGCTTCTAATACTGTTTCACATCCTAGTATATATAGGAAAAAAAATTCATGTGCTTTCTATTAGGATAAGCGATCATTGATATTATGGTTTATGTGATATTGGTGCAAATTCAAGTGCTATTCCTTATGATATTTATAGAGAAATCATGCATGAAACTGGTTCTTGTGAACTTGAAGAAGTTGATGTGTTTATTCAGCTTGCTAATAGACAAACTATCTCTCCAATTGGTATTGTTAGAGATGTATAAGTTTTATGTGGTAAACCAAAATATCATGCTGATTTTCTAGTACTTGGTGCAGCTGCTAGTAAAACTTGTCCTATCATTTTTGGTAAACCTTTCTTGAACACTTGTGGTTCTGTTATAGATTCTAAGAAGGATAAAATAGTAACTAAATTTTATGGAAAATCTTATGAGTTTAATTTTTCTAAATTTGCTAGAGCTCCTTATGAAACTGATTGCCTAATGAAGATTTTAGAGTTGAACATCTTGACTCTATTGCTCTTGCTCCTAACAATGCTTTGCATCAATACATGGAGGACCACAAAAGTGAGGTCTTTATGGAAGAAAGAAATGAGATTGACAATATTCTTCTTCGTCAACCAGCGATGCTGAAACAGAATTTACCTGTGGGAGATTTGGGTACCACACTACCACCCAAGGAGGATCATGTTTTTGATTAAAAACCTTTACCTACTGATCTTAAATATTCTTATATTGATGATAATAAAACATATCATGTTAATATTAGTTCTAAACTTTCAGGTAAAGAAGAGGAAAGGTTAGTGGAAATATTGAAGAAAAACCGCGGAGCTATTGGATATACTCTTGATGATTTGAAGGGAATTTCCCCTGCTATATGTTAGCATGCTATTAATATAGAACCTGCTGTAAAGCCATTTGTTGAACATCAACTCAGTTTAATTGCTAAGATGAAGGAAGTTGTAAGAAATGAGGTATTAAAAATCCTTGATGTTGGTATTATTTATCCTATTGCTGATAGTAGACGGGTGAGTCTTGTGTATTGTGTTCTTAGAAAGGAGGAGTTACTGTTGTGCCTAATGAAAATGATGAGCTTATTCTTCAAAGAGTAGTGGTTGGTTATAGAATGTGCATTGATTTTAGAAAAGTTAACAAAGTTACTAAGAAGGATCATTATCATTTACCTTTTATTGATAAAATGTTTTAAGGTTGTCTAAGAAAACTCATTTTTTGCTTTTTGATGCTTATTCTGGGTTTTATAAAATTGCTGTTAGGAAACAAGACCAAGAGAAAACAACTTTTACTTGTCCTTATGGAACGTATTCTTATAGACGTATGACTTTTGGTTTGTGTAATGCTCCTGCTACATTTCAAAGATGTATGTCTGCTATTTTTCACGATTTTTGTGAAGAAATCGTGGAAGTTTTCATGGACGATTTCTCTGTATATAGAACTTCTTTTGATAACTGCTTGCACAATCTTGATAAAGTTTTGCAGAGATGTGAGGAAACTAGTCTTGTTCTAAATTGGGAGAAATTCCACTTTATGGTAAATGAAGGAATTGTTCTTGTACATAAAATTTATGAAAGAGGTATTGAAGTTGACAGAGCTAAAGTTGAAGCAATTGAGAAAATGCCTGTCCCAGAGATCTCAAAGGTAGTTGTAGTGTTCTTGGCCATGCTGGTTTCTATAGGAGGTTTATTAAAGATTTTTTCTAAGTTATCAAATCCTCTTACTAATCTTCTCCAAAAAGATGTACCTTTTGTTTTAGATGATGATTGCAAAGAAGCTTTCGAAACTCTAAAAAGGGCTTTAATTACTGCTCCTATTGTTCAACCACGTGATTGGAATTTACCTTTGAAATTATGTGTGATGCTAGTGATTTTGTTGTAGGTGATGTTCTTGGACAGCGAATAGATAAGAAGTTGAATGTTATTCTGCTAGTAAGACTCTTGATGCTGCTCAAAAGAATTATGCTACTACTGAAAAAGAGTTTCTAGCTATAGTTTTTGCTTGTGATAAGTTTAGACCTTATATTGTTGATTCGAAGGTTACTATTCATACTGATCATGCTGCTATTAAATACCTTATGGAAAATAAAGATGCTAAGCCTAGGCTTATTAGATGGGTGCTGATTTTACAAGAGTTTGATTTGCATATTGTAGATAGGAAGGGTGCTGAAAATCCTGCTGACGATAATTCGTCTGGATTGGAAAACATTGCTTATGACCCTATTCATGTCAATGATAGTTTTCAAAATGAACATCTGGCTGCAATAAAAGTAAACTCGCGAGATAGTCCTTGGTATGCAGATTATGCAAACTTTATTGTTTCTAAGTACTTGCCTCCAACCTTTACACTCTCAACAAAGAAGGAAATTCTTTTATGACTTGAGGCATTATTTTTCGGATGACCCACACTTATATAAAGAGGGAGTAGATGGTATTATGTGAAGATTGTTCCAGAACATGAACAACAAGAGATATTGAGAAAGTGCCATGGTAGTGCTTATGGAGGACATCACGAGATAGAACCGCGCAGAAGGTTCTACAATCAGGTTTCTATTGACCTACTCTTCTTAAAGATGCACGAAAGTTAATTTCATCTTGTGATAATTGTCAAAGAGTTGGTTATATTTCTAAGCGCAATGAAATGCCTATGAATTATTCTATTGTTATTGAAACATTTGATTGTTGGGGATTTTACTTTATGGGTATGTTTCCTCCTTCTAATGGTTATACTCATATACTTATTGCTGTTGATTATGTTAGTAAATGGGTAGAGGCTATACCTACAAAGAGTGTTGATGGTGAAACCTCTTTAAAAATGCTTAAAGATGTTATTTTTCCTAGGTTTGGTGTTCCTAGATATCTTATGACGAATGGACGTTCTCACTTTATTCATAGTGGTTTTAGGAAAACCCTTCCTAAATATGATGTTAATGATAGAATTGCCTCAGTTTATCATTCCCAAACCAGTGGGCAAGTAGAATTATCAAATAGAGAAATTAAATCTATCTTAGAAAAGAGAGTTAAAAAATCTAAAAAAAATTGGGCTAGTAAGTTAAATGATGCTTTATGGTCTTATAGAACTGCTTATAAAAATCCTGTGAGTATGTCTCCTTATAAATGGTTTATGGAAAACCTTGTCACTTGCCTTTAGATTTAGAACACAAAGCTTATTGGGCATTGAAAGAACTTAATAAAGCTTTTAAACATGCCGGTAAGAAAAGGATGCTTAACTTGAGTTCTTTTGATGAATGGAGAAGTGAAACCTATGAAAATGCTAGACTCCTTAAAGATAAAGTTAAAAAATGGCATGATAGGAGAATCTTATAAGAGAGTTTCATGTTGGTGAGGAAGTTCTATTGTATAGGTCTCGTCTCAGATTTTTTGCAGGAAAATTACTCTCGAGATGGAAAAGACCTTTTTATTATTGAAGAGGTTTACCGGTGCAATCAAAATTGTTTCACTTAAATATAACACTACGCAAGTGGTGAATGGGCAAAGACTCAAACATTATATCTCTAGAGATTCATATGATGAAGATGTTGATACTATTCAAGTGGTAACTCCGGAGGACTTTATTAAAGAGAAGATTCCAGAAACTGCAGAGTCCGTTTTCGAATAGGTAACAGTTTTGGTAAGAAAAGTTCGCGTTTTATCTTCCAACTTATATTTTTTCCGTTTTAAGAAAATATAAAAAATAGTGAGCCGAAAAAGGGTACGTGAAGGTTTCCGAGGGCACCACACCACATGGAGGCGCGGGCCCACCCCTGGCCGTGCCACCATATGGTGTGGGCGCCTCGGAGCCCATATCCGACCCGTTTTCTCCCTGCACCTTCCTTTTGTTACGTAACTTTTAGCTATATAATACCCCGGATCCCCCAAGGTCCGTATATTGTTTTCTCGTCGTGTTTTCATTTCGATAAGTTTCTATCAGGATTTGTTTTTAGGTTTAGAAGGACCATGGTCTCCGACAACAACAACAAGGGGAAGGGACCCATGGAAGATGATCTCCAAGACCCTGAGCTGGAGGAGGAGATCGAGAGTGGAGCTGAAGGAGATGTAGAAGAAGACTCGCGTGTGTACCCTCGTGCCACCATTGCAAGAATTGGGGTGGTAGAAAACCCCTTCAAATTCAAGCAAGGGCGCGGATAAGTACTGGAGGGAGGGTTCCACGTCACTTCTTAGCTTCAAGGACACCACGTTCAGGCATCAAAAACCGTTTCCATACTTGAATCCATAAGCATCAATTTCAGAGGGTACCTAAGGAAAAATTGCCCACTATATGGAATTTGGAACGTTCTAACAATGCAGCGAAAGGAAACCATCAGTTTGGAGAAATGTGGGGGTGTGAGTCCAAGAGTTGGGAATCACAACCATCCAAGTTCATGAACTGTATTGAGCGCAACACGTATTTGATTCGTACTCTCACCTACAAGATTGATGATTTGAAAGAGCTGATTGAGAAGCTTATTGGGAAGGATTCACCATCACCATTGAAGGAGTAATTCATCATTGGTATTGGCATCCCCATGGCCTGTTCTAAGCTTGGGGGAGTTTCGTGGTATCACACCTTTATCTTTCATCTTTTTACTTTTTAGTAGAGTCATAGCATGACTAGAGAAGTTATCATATAGGATGCTTTGCAGTGTGGAAGTATCTTCGTTGGCTACCTATGTATCCCTTGGTGTGAGTTGCCGTTATGAAATATTAATGAGAAGTTTTACCATTTACTTCCTACACACTGATACGTCATAAACATATCTATAATTTCTGATGTTCCATGTTGTTTTTATCGCTTTCCTGGGACTAACCTATTGACAAGATACCACAGAGCCAGTTCCAGTTCTCTGTTGTTTTTGGTTTCAGAAAAGTTGTTCTGCTAATATTTTGGGAATTGGAAAATTCGAAGTCCATAAGTCTTTGAAAGTTGTTGCGCACACGGAGTCCGGAGGAAACCCGGAGGGGGGCCACCATAGGGCCGCATCCTATGGTCGCGCCATGGGGTGGTGTGGGCCCCATGGCCACCTACAAACGTTGTCTCTTCGCCTATTTAACCCCCTCGGGAGGTTAACCCTAAATATATCCACCTTTTCCATGAAAACACCCTAGGCCACTGTCATCGTCAACCCTAGTTCGGGAGGGTTCTGGAGCTCTCCCCGGCACCCCGCCGGGAGGGGAAATCATCACCAGAGGGCTCTACACCACCATGCCCACCTCCAAAATGATTTGTGAGTAGTTCGTCTTTGGACTACGGGTCCATCGCGGTAGCTAGATGGTTGTTCTCTCCTCTTTATGCCTCATGTTTAGATCTTGTGAGCTTCCCTACATGATCAAGATCATCTTATTGTAATGCTACATGTTGTGCTTTCTGGGATCCGATGAATATTGAATGCTATGTCTATTGATTATCAATCTATCTTGTTATCTTCATGTGTATGTTATTTATGATTTTGCATGCTCTCCGTTATTAGTAGATGCTCTGGCCAAGTAGATGCTAGTAACTTCAAGAGGGGGTATTTATGCTCGATAGTGGTTTCATGCCTCCCTTTTACTCACGCTCGAGTGATAGAAACGTAACGGGTGGGGATGTGATGTTGCCACTAGGGAGAAAACAACGATGTTTACATTGCACACTTTGCTTGTTGAAATTATCTGTTGCTTGCAACTTAATACCCAAGGATTGTTCGGATGATATTCTGAGGGTGGATTATTAGTCATAGATGCAGTTGGATAACGGTATATGTATTTTGTTGCAATGCCCGCATGAATCACATAGTAATCATGATGTCATGCATGTTTCAATATCTATCAATTTCCCAGCTTTAATTTGTTCACCACACATGTTATTTATCTTCTATAGAGAGACACCACTAGTGAACTGTGGACCCCGGTCTATTTCCTCATACTGATAATAGAACCATTGCAATTACTCTTTCCACTACTCTCATACTGCTGCTACTATTTTAATACCGTTTTCATGTTGTTTTCCACACCATACGTTTAACCTCTTTGTGTTTAGCAAAACCGGTGAGATTGACAACCTCACTGATTCGTTGGGGCAAAGTGATTTGATTGTGTTGTGTAGGTTCCACGTTGCTGCTGAACCGGTAGTGCGCCCTACCATATCAACTACATCAACCTTCATAAGTTGCTTCTTTCTCCTACTGGGTGATTCAACCTTGGTTTCTTTCTGAGGGAAAACTTGTTGATGTGCTCTTCACACCTTGCACTTGGGGTTTACCAACGAGGGTGTCAATTACACCATCACACACCTAATTTTAGTTTGCAATTTCTGTTATATGATTGATCTTGTTGTTAGTATTGGTATCAATTTGGGACCATCAAGTTAATCTATTTGGTTTTGGCAAACTTAGCATTGGTCGATAGAAATAATACTTTCAGGCTTAAGTAGAAAAGAGGGAGATGCATGTAGATATATTATTCCATTATCTTTCTTCCTTGTTGGCTCATAAGCTTAGTATTCTCAAGTTAAGATCGTTTGTACCTCCAAGGAAAAAATGCATGATTGTTTCTATCACATGTATATTTGTTTGTTTCCCTCAACTATTATGCTTGCTACCCAGCCTTGCTAGCCAAAGATCTGTACTGAGAGGGAATGCTTCTCGTGCATCCAAACCTTGAACCAAAACCATACCATTTGTGTCCACCATACCTACCTATATGTGGTATTTCAACGTCACACCAAGTAAATTTCTCATGTGCTACCTTTAAAACCTTCAAAATTATACATGTTTTGTGCTCTGTTTTAACTCATGAGGATGTAGGTAGACATTCTTTATTTCACTCGTTGACTTGACTTTACACACCTAGACTAGTGGCACATTCGCTTATGCAATGCTAGATCTGGCAACGGAGTGCCCAACCCCAAACTTGGTTACTATAAATTATCTTCACTCTTTTCCCTTGTTTATCAGTTAAAATATAATTGTGTAAACATAAGATAAGAGGGATGATCTACTGACCCCAGTCGAAAGAACATCCTTTAATGGGAGCATCTCTTGTGAAGTCTAGTTAGTTTGTGACTTACTATATTTTTTGCTTGATGATTCGTTGACATAGACATACACCTCTCTCAATTTTTTTTTGAATACCTCTATTTATAAATAAAAATTTCTAGCACATGAGTTAATCCATGCTTCCCTCTGCGAAGGGCCTATCTTTTACTTTTATGTTAAGTCAGTAAACCTACTCCTTTCTGTCTTAAATAAGCATTTTAGCTGTTGTAATCCAACCATCTATTTGTTGATTTATTCAATCATGTATTTTATCCTTCCTTGTTTAGTTCAATGTTTTTATCTGAATAAATATCAATTTAAAAGTTATCAATGACTGTAAGGAGACTGTTATGATTGAGCATGTAAGAATATGCAATATAAGATCTAATGTAAAGACTCTGATCGAAACATAAGTACAATTTGTTAATTCTTCTCTGACCAAGAGCAAAGTTTGCCATAACAAATTATGATTTTCTCTTTGCACCTTTATTTTGACTCCCTTTTCTACTTTGAAGTTAATTTATATGATAGGAAGTTTGTCTAGAATGACTTGTGTATTAATAGATGTGATGCTTCTTGTCCGTACTTTGTTTATCGACACTTCACTCCATAAACATGTGGTCATGTTTTCTGAGTTTGGTTTCGCTTGGGGACAAGCGAGGTCTAAGGTTGGGGGAGTTGATACGTCCATTTTACATCACTATTTATATCATAATTTACTGTTATTCTTTGATATATTTCATATTATGATGCACTACTTATGTTATTTCATCTATTTTGCATGTTTTACAACAATTGGAGAATAATTCACTGGGACTAGAAATCGATCAGCTGGAAAAAGCACCATCGAGATACCATATCCGTGAAGACCAGAAGAAGAAGAGGGACATCAGGAAGTTCTTATTTCACCAGAAGACAAAGTCAACCTGGAGGGGAGCCAGAGGGGGGCATATAGGGCCCACACCATGTGCTGGCGCCGCCCCCTTGGCCGTGCCGCCATGTGGTGTGGCCACCCTGGCCCACCTCTGGCAGAGCCCTTTTGGGTACTTCATCCCCAGGGAACCCTAACACCGGGAGAACCATCAAGGAAATATTCCACCTCCATCACGGGGTGAAAACAAGAGAGAGAGAAAAGATCTCCGGCAGGGAGAAATCTGCCAGGGAAATTTCTCCCTAGAGAGGGGAAATCATCTCCATCGTAACCGTCATCGTTCCACGCATCATCAAGACCATCATCGTCATCGTCCTCACCACCAGCACCATCATCCTCACCATCCACCTCCGTCCCGATGTAACAATTAGGGTTCTATATCATTGTTCTTCACTAGATCTCTCTCCCGGTGTGGATTAGTTGTTTGTAGTTGATTCTTACGAGATTTATCAGTGTTTGCACTTTATGACCAGATTGTTGTTCATCATTATATCACCTGTTATCATGATCCATATGATGTCTTGTGAATATTTCGTTTTGTTCTTGAGGACATGGGATAAGTCAAGATGTTAGTAGTGGAATTACGTTGAAGTAATATCTAATGGTTTGATATTTATGTTGTGCTGCTATTCTTCTAATGGTGTCATGTGAATGTCGACTACATGACACTTCACCTTTATGGGACTAGAGGGATGCATTGTGTATTTGACTACTGATTGTGGGGTCGCCGGAGTGACAGAAACCTAAACCCGCGTTAGGAAACCGATGAACGAGGGAGTGTAGGATCCCAGAGTTTAAGGCTGTTGTTAGATTTATCTTAATTATTCTCTTGTAGTTTCGGATGCTTTCAAGGGGTATAATCAGAAGTATGTATTAGTACTAGTTGGCAGTGCAAGAGCATAGCTTCACCCACACAACTCAAAACAATAAATATTAATCAACTGTATGAAACAAAAGCACTTGACAAAACCCCCATGTGTCCTCGATAACGTTTAGTCATCGTAAGTAAACCAAACGGCTTGTCCTTTGTTCTAAAAAGGATTGGGCCACCTGCTGCAATTATTATTATGTCTTTTATTTACTCGCAATTTATTTATCTGCTATATCAAAAACCATCAAAAACCTGTTTCCTAGTGTTGACAGTGAATCCTCTATCCAACCTGCTTGTCAACACCTTCTGCTCCTCGTTGGGTTCGAAACTCTTATTCATCGAAATTACTACGATACACCCCCTATACTTGTGGTTCATCACCCCCACCCCCACCCCCCACACACACAACGTGTTTTACACAAACAAGGTCTAGCCGTATCCACGGGTGACCACCAACATTCATCAATCCATGGGGAACTGTGTTTTTATATTATAGAAGTGCATACTATTTGGCACCATCTATCGGCAAATTTAAATGAGCACATATTCCATACTCATCGGGTGAAATAAGAGAGAAGGACCTTCCTTGACATAAGATATCATAAATTTTAAATTACTTCCTCATGAGCTAAAACATGAACACAAAACAAGTTTAATAAATTCAAAGATTTTATAGGTAACAGACGAGAAATTTATTGGAGTGGCAGGGAAATACCACATATAGGTAGGTATGGTAGACGCATTAGAAAACTTTGGTTTTTTGGGGAGTTGGATGCACGAATAGAGCTCATACTCGGTACAGGTGAAGGCTAGCAATATACGGGGAGCGGCCAACTTGGAGAGCAATAACGGTCATATGCATGCATTGCGACAAAACAACATTGAGTAAATAATGGATGTAATATTATAACCCTGAAAGTAAAAGATCACCGAGGATTAAATTCACTTTCTTTATAGTCTTACATGTGCAAACATGTGCCAAGTCAATGCAAATAAACTCTTTGGAGGGAGATTCCATCAAACTACATTGTCTTATGAACAAAACAACACATGTGACATTCGAAGAACACACTGAGCACTCCTAAACATATTATACTAGTTTAAGAAAGCATTAACTACTAAAGCAATATTAAACATATATGGTAATGCGGAAGATGGCGACTCTCTCTCTAGGCGGCGCCCATGGTGACTCCGAAGAGATCTAGGGTTTTCGCCTACCCTCTCCGACAATTGTCACTTCGGCGTTGTCGGCCTCCTCTCCTACGGCATCTGCCACTCCGGCACTGTCATTCACCCCTTTCTCTACAATGACCAAGGCAAAGTCTCTCTTCAATCGCTCTTGTTGGCGTTGGAGGGCGATTTTCTCCACCGAGCTGGATCTCAAGTTCAATCCCATTTACGTGGGTTTTGTGCTGTTGGATCCGAAGGACAAGAGGATCCAACTTGTTGATCAAGCGGGCTTCATACTTGATCAACGTTTCCTCAAGGTACGTGAAAGCATTCATCCTGGATCTGAGATCCAATTTGCTTGTCATCGTGCCAGGGTTCAAGATCATTTGGTTCCACGTAATGGCTCTCTTGTGGATCATACCAATGCCATCGTTCCTATTTTGGATGCGGATTCTCTGGTACTGCTTTTGGATCGGACTCCTATTGATCCTTCGGTGGGTTTAGTTCATGCAACTAAGGTTTTGGACCTGGATTTCTCTAGAGGTCTAGCTCTTGCTAAGGAAGTACGATTACTTTTCGGATCGGATGATCATGCTACTAAGAATTATGGCTCTTTCAAAATGGTGGTCTCTTTTGGCCGTGCTGCTTTCAAAATTGATGAAAATACTGTTGCCTTAGCCCTTGAAGCGGCGATTGGAGGTTATTGTGGTTCTTTGAATGTCTCTTGTCTCCATGATCGAGTTTTCTCTTTTGAGGTCTCATCTAAGGAGGTTGGATTTCATATTTTGAAGATTAAATGGTATTCTTGCTTTCACTTCAAGTGCCTTTTTCATCTTTGGAGTTTTGGTGGTCCAAATTGGATGTCTGAATTGAAAAGGTGGAATCACGATCAGGCTAATGAATGGACTTTTGTCACGAGGAGAAAGAAGGTAAAATCTAAACAACACAGGCCCCTACTTAAACCCTCTGCTACTCGTGCACCAACTGCTCCTATCAAGAATCCTAACAATATTGGTTCTGATATGGATCGTGAGATGCCTGCAATTAAGTTTGGATCGTTTGAACCTGGTATTCATGTTGCTAAATCTGCTAAGGATCCTATTCCTATGACTCCTTCTGCGGCCTCTGTGCCTGCTGATGATGGCTTCGACAAATTAATTGATAAATTGGCGGCCCAGGTGTGGCCTTGCTCTAACTTCCTCTCAGCTAAACATGCAACGGAAGAGTGTACGGGCCGGATTCGGTGCTGGTCTTGTTCACGCTCGGGCCATATCCGCAAAAACTGCCCGGGAATTAATGGAACTCTGCACTGGGTAGTTAAATCGACTATTGGAACCGAGGAGTCCCCTACCTCTATTCTATCCCCTGCCCCTACCACTGTTCCAGGAAAACCCTCGTCGGAATCGCCTCCCGATTCGCAACCACCACCAATAATGGCGAACTTCCCCTGTGATCCGACTAGGTTCGTCCCAGCTGGGATGCATGTTGAGGAGCCTTGGGCAGCCGAGGAGCGGCCTGCTCGCCTCTACATCACTTCCTCCGCGGCTCCTCCTCGCCGCCATGAATCCTAGGCCATCGCTCAGCTTGCTCCTCGGCCTCCGGTTGAAGAACTCGATGATATTCTGCAGCAAATCGTCGATTATTTTCACCAAGAACTGCATCTGCAAGTTGTCTCCTTTTCGGAGAGCGCTGTTGGAGTTGGCATGTTCCGCATGGCGGATCAGGTTGCCAGAGATATCTTGGTACACTCTCCACCATTTATTTTTCCAGATGGTAGGATGTTGTCCTTCGTTAGGCACGACGAAGGAGACAATGTTCGAGCAACAACTTACACCAGGACTGGATGGATTATGATTTTGAATCTGCACATGGACTATCGCACTGATGAATTCCTTCGTGAGTTTGTGTCCAAGTTTGGCAAGCTCCGGACCTGGTGGAGAGAGGATGCTTCTCCTGTTCGTACCCTTCTCAAGGTTACGTATGGTGGCGGCGCAGATGTTCCCCGCTCACTTGTGATTCGGGAGGTCCAGCGATACGGTGGCCATGTAGTCTCCTGGACCTGCCCTGTTTTTATTCTGAACAATGATGCTGCTGACGCTCTGCCGGGGGACGAGGATATTCTCCCTCCTGGAGGCAATCCGCATCCAGCTTTTGGTGCACCAGAGGTCCCAATCCCTGAGGCTTGGGTACCGCCGGTTCTACCGGTTCAACAGCAGGCAGGATGGGGGGATTGGAACAATGAGGAGCAGGGGGATAATGTGCCGCAGGATGATCATGTCGAGCAGGACCCGGAGCCTGAGCAGGTGCAGTCCTCTGTATCTGTTCAGTTCTCTGGCGCTTCTATCGACTCTATGAATATTGCACGAGCAGAAGGCCCTGAGCAATTTGTAGAGTTGCAGCAACAAGTGGAACAAAACCAGCTGGCGATTGTTCCTTTTGTTCCACCCCTACCTGACATTGCTGCAGATCAGATCACTGATGTTCAGATCCTTCAAGTCTTGTTGCCTGACCCTGTGGTGGAGTGGTCCCGATATTTTCTGGAGCACAAAGCAAGGGTCATCTTCGACAGGAGATTTGAATTTCTGTCGTCACTGCTGCCTTTGGAGATGTCAGTCTCCTTTGCTGCCCCTGT
Organism: Alopecurus myosuroides; assembly: GCA_028641055.1. NCBI lineage: Eukaryota > Viridiplantae > Streptophyta > Magnoliopsida > Poales > Poaceae > Alopecurus > Alopecurus myosuroides. The sequence goes on along the minus strand of CM054060.1, from coordinate 246,087,793 downwards.
TCCTATGCTGTCAGATTCCTGCCATGTTGATTCTGAACCAGTGAATCCTGAGCCTGCTACCAAGAAGAGGACTAGGAAGGTGTCTACTCCGCTTGTCCTTCAAGAGCGTAGAGTGACGAGAAGCCTTGCTAAGAACGCTGGCTTCCGGGTTTTGGCTGCTACTGACAAGCCTGAACCTAGGAAAAAAGCAAAGTCTTCTCGTCCCCAAGCTTCTCCAGGGGGAGTGCCACCTTTTACTCCTGTTGCTGTTCTGAGGAGGGCGGGAAGCATGCTCCAGATTGAGGATTCTGAAATAACGGTGGAGAAGCTTGAAGCTGCTCCAAAGAAGCCCACTTCCCCTTCAAGTTCTGATGATTAGTGGGCCTTTTTCTTATCTTATGGGCCTGTTTGGTCCCTGGAGTTGTTCCTGGTCTTTCTCTTTACATTTTGTTAATATGAATAACATATGTACTGCTTTATGGATATGGATATTATCTTTTGGCTATCCTCTTTGCTGGTCTTTTATGATTACCAGCAGCTCTCATTATTTTTTGTTGTTCCATGGATCATACGGCCCATTTGAATTTGGATTGGATTGTCTTTGATTGGAATGTGAGAGGGCTTAATGATAAATCTAAAAGAGAAGCAGTTTATAATAAAATTGAGGAAAGTCAGGCTTCTGTCATTTGCTTACAGGAGACTAAATGTCAGGATTTTGATCATTCCTTTATTAGGTCGTTCTGTCCTAAAAGGTTTGATCAATTTGTTTTTTCTCCTTCTGTTGGCGCTTCTGGAGGTTTAATTGTGCTATGGAATAGTTCCATTTTCAGTGGAGAGTTGTTAGAAGTTCATCGCTCTTCCATTCACATTAAGTTCACTTCCACTCATAATTCAGTTTCTTGGAATTTGGTGAATGTTTATGGTCCTTGCAAGGGGGTGGAAAGAGAAGATTTTGTTAACTGGTTATATAATCTTTCCATTCCTATTCATCAGAACTGGATGATTCTTGGTGATTTTAATTTCATTAGATCACTGGATAATAGAAATAAAACGGGGGCTGACCTTAATGATATGTTTATCTTTAATGATGTCATCAGCCATCTGGGTTTACTGGAATTGCCTGTTAAAGGTAGAAATTTCACTTGGTCGAATATGCAAAGTGATCCTCTTTTGGTTCAACTTGATTGGTTTTTTACTTCCTGTCAGTGGACATTGGATTTTCCCAACACTATGGTGTTACCCGTGTCTAAAATCACTTCTGATCACTTGCCTTGTACTGTTAAAATTGGAACAAACATTCCAAAGGCAAAAATCTTTCGGTTTGAAAACCATTGGGTTAAGCAACCTGGTTTCATGGACCTAGTGACAAAGATTTGGAATACTCCAGTTATGGCCAAATCCATTACCTCCAAGATCACTGCTAAATTAAAGAATCTTAGATATGCTTTGAAGGATTGGGGAAGGAATTTATCTCAGTTAAAGATTCTTATTGACATGAGTAGTAAAGTGATCTTATTCCTGGACCAATTGGAAGATGTAAGGAAGTTGAGTGTTCCTGAATTTAATTTCAGGCTTATTGTTAAAAAGCATATCAAGAATCTCCTTGCTCTACAATCTGATTACTGGAAGCAACGATGTACTATTCGTTGGGCTAAACTGTCTGGTGAAAATACTAAATACTTTCATGCAAGAGCCACTGAGAGATTTAGGCGGAATTCTATTCCATCCATCTCAGATGCTTCTGGGAATTTATTGGTGGAGCATCTGGACAAAGCTGCTGCTTTTTGGTCCTGTTTTAAGAACAGAATGGGGGTCTCCTGCCCACCCATGACAGATACTGATTTGTCTGTTTTCTTGCATGTGGTTGAAGGTTTAGAAATCCTGGCTAATCCTTTCACTGTTGAAGAGATTGAGGGTGTTGTAAAACACCTAAAACCTGATCGTGCGCCTGGCCCAGATGGTTTTACAGGGCTTTTTATTAAACACTGCTGGAGTATTATAAAAGAGGACTTTATAAAGCTATGCAATGAATTTCACAGTGCTAAGATTTCTTTGGAAAGTATTAATGGCTCTTTCATTACTCTGATTCCAAAGATTAATTCTCCTGAGACAGTGAATGATTTCAGACCTATTTCTCTGACCAATACTTGTTTGAAATTTATCACAAAATTCTGGCTAATCGTTTCCAAGATAAAATCTTTGGATGCATCCATGCTAATCAATATGGTTTCATCAAATCCAGAACTATTCAAGACTGTTTGGCCTGGTGTTTTGAGTACATCTACCAGTGCAAGCAGTCTAAGCAGAAATTGGTGATTTTCAAGATTGATTTTGAGAAAGCTTTTGATACCATTGAGCACTCTGCTATTTTGCAAATTTTGAGATTTAAAGGTTTCCCTCCTTTAGTGATAAAATGGGTCAAGGAAATTCTAGCCTCTGGATCATCGTCGGTTCTGTTAAATGGTGTTCCTGGCAAACCTTTTGTATGCAAAAGAGGTGTCAGGCAGGGAGATCCGTTATCACCAATTCTATATGTGTTGGGTGGGGATCTGCTGCAAAGTATTGTGAACTTGGCACTAAGAGAGGGAAGACTCCGTTTGCCAATTCCAATAGGTGGAGATTTTCCTATTGTCCAATATGCTGATGACACTTTAGTCATTCTACCTGCTGAAACGGCACAATTATCGGTTTTTAAAGATCTGCTTAACCTTTATGCTCATATCACTGGGTTAAAGGTGAATTATAACAAATCTTCTATGATACCGATCAATTTATCACAGCAGGAAACTGTTGATCTGGCTGCAGTTCTGGATTGTAATGTGGCCTCTATGCCCTTTACATACTTAGGCTTGCCCATGGGAACCACAAAGCCAACTATCAAAGACTTTGCACCTTTAATTGACAGAATTGAGAGGAGACTTTCTGCTACAGTCTCGTTTCTTTCTTATGGAGATAGTTTGGTTCTTGTGAACTCGGTTCTTTCCTCCTTGCCCTCCTATTACATGTGCACACCTGTAATACCTAAAGGTGTCATTGACATAATAGATAAAGCAAGGAGGAGATGCTTATGGAGGAAGGACAAAAATAAGCAACGAGTGAATTCTTTAGCTGCATGGGATATGGTTTGCAGGCCCAAAAACAAAGGAGGATTAGGGATCATCAATCTTCAGATTCAAAATAGAGCTCTACTACTGAAGTTCTTGGCAAAATTCTATAACTCTATGGATATCCCTTGGGTCCATTTAGTCAAGAATGCTTATTATTTTCAATCAGTACCACATGCTGTCACTTCTTGTGGTTCTTTCTGGTGGAGAGGTGTTATGCAATTATCTGATACCTGGTGTTCCGTATCTTCTTGTGTTTTGGGAAATGGTTTTACTGGGCTTTTCTGGAAAGATTCGTGGATAGGGCAACCTTTGGCACTAAAATTCCCAAGATTATTCTCCTTAGCCAAGGATCCACTGTCTTCTGTAAGGGATTTAATAATGTTGACAGATCTCTCGGATGCTTTTCACCTGCCGTTTTCAAATGAAGCTTTCCAGGAGTATACTGATTTGCAAGTCATAGTGGATAATGTCCAGTTGATGGATAATGAGGACAGTTGGAGATGCAATTTCAATAAAGGGGTATATACTTCAAGTAATTTTTACCAACTTCAATTTGCTCATTTACCTACTGATGGACCTGCAAAATGGATCTGGAAATCCAAATGCATGTCAAAACATAAATTCTTTGCGTGGCTGATTCTCAAGGATAGAATTAATACAAAGGACATGATCAAACGAAGGAACTGGAAGATTGAAGGCACTGATCATTGTGTTCTTTGTTGCACACATTGCCATGAGGACTGGATCCATCTGTTTTTTCAATGTGTTTTTAGCTCCCGGATTTTGAATTATTTACAAATCAGCTGGAGTGATAACACACTTGTGCAAAATATTAAGCTGGCAAAAAATTCTTTCAAAGGACCTTGTTTCACAGAGATAGTGATTATTGCATGCTGGAATATTTGGAAGCAGAGGAATGGAGTCATTTTTAAATCGGAAAGACATTCCTTTATGGGATGGAAAGTGGGCTTCTTGTTAGATCTCCTTATGCTTAAGCATAGGTTGAGTGCTTCTGTGGCTGCTGATTTAAATGTATGTATTAATTCACTAAATTAGTCTGGGATAGACTGCCTTAGTCTAATTCCTTGTAATTTTGTATATATCTGTAACTGTAACACTCTTGGTTGGCAATAAAGTGCTGTGGGGGGCTCCCCTGCAGTAGAAAATGTTTCAAAAAAAAACATACATCTATCTATCATGACAAGCTAATATAAGAACATGTGAATATACATGTGTAGAAAATGAAGAGAAAAGAGTTCATACCATCTTTCTAATGAACAAAACAACACATGTGACATTCGAAGAACACACTGAGCACTCCTAAACATATTATACTAGTTTTAAGAAAGCATGAACTACTAAAGCAATATTAAACATACATCTATCTATCATGACAAGCTAATATAAGAACATGTGAATATACATGTGTAGAAAAATGAAGAGAAAAGAGTTCATACCATCTTTCTAATCTCGCCCACTTCATCATAAATCGTCATTGTTTATTTGCCACCTGCGCAACCGGATGATATAAAAAAAATGTAGCGCAAGCGCAACCATGGACATAAGCTGAACTCTGCAAACAACTATACAATGAAAAGAACAAGATTTTTTTTTTTGAAAGGTGATTGAAAGATAAAAGGAAGAAATATTTTTGTTGTTTTTTAGTACTTAAGAAACGACAAACAAATTTGAGAGAAAAAAAAACAAAGAGACAAGAAAGAATAAGAACGACAAACCAAGAAACAAGAAAACAAGCAGAAAGAGAAAATGTGTAGAGAATAAAATCAAAGGAGGAGTACAAATAAATGTTTTTGGTGTTTTACGAATAAAAAACAATAAAAGCGAGGAATCAACGAGTTACAAATCTTTTTGAGTTTTCAATAAGAAACACATGAACACACAATAGATGGAAACAGAGGTAAACCTGAATAGAACGAGAACAAGAAGAAGAAAATAACTAAAAAGCGAAAACAAAATAAGAAATAAATACTAGCAGATCTAAAAAGAATATAAAAAAGTACCAAGTGATATGCTGACGTAAATAATGAGTAATAAGCATTAATTAAGTGTGAGCGTATAAATATTCCCCGATCTTAGGCTTTTGGCCTACTAGTAGTGCTGATCCCACAAGTTCCATCTCGACGATGGCTACTGCTGCATATACAAGTATTTTTTTGTATGGTGTGAGATGCATATCCCACGTCATCTGCTGCAGCGAGAGTTTGTCCATTGAAGGTGGTTGAGATGAAGATCCTTCCCTGTGGTAAGACGGGGATGGCTCTTCCATGTATGTGAATGATGACGGCCTCATGGGCTCCTCCTCATGCGCCTCCTCTTAGATAGTAGGGTTCTCTGGCATTCCTGAAGCGAGGTACTGAATGCACGTGTAACACACATTCACTGGGAGACCCCAAGAGGAAGGTATGAAGGGTACACCAGTAAGTTTCCCTCGGAAAAAAATCAAGGTTGAATCGACCAGTAGGAGAAAGAAATCACTTCCGAAAGTTGATGCAGCTAAGGTGGCAGGGCACAGTACTGGTTCTGAAGCAACGTGGAACCTACACAACACAATCAAATTACTTTTCCCCAACGAAGCAGTGATGTTGTCAATCTCACTGGTTTTGCTGAAAACAAAGATGTTAGACGTATGGTGTGGAAAACAATATGAAAACAATAGTAGCAGTATGAAAATAAAGATTTCAGTGGTTATATTATAAGTATGAGAAAAATGGACCAGGGTCCACAGTTCACTAGTGGTGTCTCTCTGAAACAGATAGATAGCATGTGTGGTAAAATCAATTACAGCTGGGCAATTGACAGATATAAAGGTTTCACCGTAGTGCATATGCATGACATGATGATTACTGTGTTAGTCATGCGGGCATGACAAAAAAATACAGAGACCGTTATCCAACTACATATGTGAGTAATAATCTACCCTCAGAATGTCATCCAAGCAAACCTTGGGTATTAAGTTGCAAGCAACAGATAATTGCATTAAGAAAAGTGTGTAACGTAAACAATATAAACATCGTTGTTTTCTCCCTAATGGCAACAACACATCCCCCATCCGTCACGTTTCTGTAACTCGAGCACAGATGCAAAGGAGCCATGAACCCACTATCGAGCATAAATACTCCCTCTTGGATTTACTAGCATCTACTAATAACGGAGAGAATGCAAGATCATAAATAACATACACATGAAAAGAACATGATAGATTGATAATCATGAGACATAGCATTCAATATTCATCGGATCCCAGCAAACACAACATGTTGCATTACAATCAGATGATCTTGATCATTTAGGGCAGCTCACAAGATCTAAACACGAGGAATAAAGAGGAGATAACAACCATCTAGCTACTTCTATGGACCCGTAGTCCAAGGATGAACTACTCACGCATCATTCCGGAGGCGGACATGGTGGTGTAGAGCCTTCCGATGATGAATTCCCCTCCCGGTCGGGTGCCGGGGAGAGCTCCAGAACCCTTCCGAACTAGGTTTGAAGATGCCGGTGGCCTCGGGTGTTTTTCGTGGAAAAAAGCTCTGATTTTAGGGTTAAACTCCCGAGAGGAATAAATAGGCGAGAGAACAACATCGGTAGGCGGCCAGAGGGCCCACACCAACCCTAGGCGCGACCAAGGGGGGCGCACCGCCCTATGGTGTGGGCCCCCTGTGACCCCCCTCCCGGTCCCCTCCAGACTTCGTGTGCGCGATAGATATTTAAGACCTTCGTGCTTCGAATCCTCCTATTCTGAGAATATCTAGAGAAACTTTTCTGAAACTGAAAATAGCAGAAAACAGGTACTGCCTCTGTGGCATCTTGTCAATAGATTAGTCCCAGAAAATTGATAAAAATGACATAAAGTGTAAAGAAAACATGTAGCATATATCATGAAAACAACATGGAACATCAGATATTATGGATACGTTTATGACGTATCAGGTACTTGTCTAGTACATCCTCAGAAAAGTCCCAACCCTACCTGGAAACTTCAAACAAATATGGCGGAGACAAACAAACAAAGCGAGCTTTCTTGTCCTCCTCTTCAAATAACAGTCTATACTTAAAGTCCCCATAGGTGCACTTAGTTTTAAAGAAGGCATGTTATATAAAAGCATTAAAATCTAGCCTTCTATGGGGCAGCAATTCATCATAATCAAGAGGTATAACAATTTGAGCAAACAAAATGTAACATCCCCGATTTTTGAAAACTGCAAAAATCAAAATTTGAAACATTTGTTTTCTGGTTAATGCAAGTCACTAAAAACAAAGAAAAAAACAAAACACAAATAAATATTATATCTCTTTTCCAATGTAATTGGAAATGATTTCCAAACATGCCTCTAATTCCTTAATACCTAAACCTTAGAATGGGAGAATACAATAATGGGAGTGACATACCTATTAGAGAGACGACGATGTTAAACTTGAACCATAGAATGGGAGAATACAATAATGACCATATGTTAGTGTTGCTGAAAACGTACTATTTTTGGTGAGAATCAAGCCAACCTTGGAGGTATCAAGCAATGGAAGAGTTTGGCCTACCATGAGAGTTTCTTTAGAAATAGCATGGTTTTTGCCTTCAAGGATGACAACAAAAAGATGGAAGATTTACCAAGAACATCAAAAGACCAAGTTGAGAGGAACCCAAAGACTTTTGATTGACCCAAAGAGTGACCTCTCAGTGTCAAAGGTAGTTCAACATACCTATGTTGGTCTACAGCTCTACCGCGAAGGAAAGTTCTACTCGAGCCAATCTGAAATCAAGCAACACTCCAATGTAATGAAAATAGACTACCCACAAAAGTTTATTTTAAGGGTGGTAGACCACCAAGTTATTTTGGAAACCTAGTTACCCAAACCTATCTTTCTTTCTAGCCTTCCCAAATCTCGAGACGAGATTTCTTTTAAGGGTGGTAGTTTGTAACATACCTAATTTTTGGAAACATTTTCCCCTAACTATATGTTTTCCAAATAATTGTTTTCTATATCTACCTCAAAAATTTGGAAATAAAGTGGTTTCCATAAAACCCTTCTTTGAAAAAAAGGGGCACTTAACTTATACAAAAAAATATTTTCAATTGTGAAAACCTCTGATTTATTTTACCAATTATTCAATTAATTATTTCCATTTTTTAAAAGAATAACATTATGTTACTATAAGTGTTATTTCAAATTTGAAAATTTCAAATGTGAGGGAAACAGGACAAATATCTCTCTATTTTAAATATTATGTTTTTACAAATGTCTAGCTTTTGGTTTGAGGCAATTTGGATTTATGAAAGAAAAGTTATAAAGAAAAGGAGAAAACAGAAAAATCAAACAAAATAATAATAATAAAAGGAAACCAGCCCAGCCGAGCCAGCCCACCTCCCTCTCCCCTTCCCTCTTTCCCGCCCGCGCGTGCGTAAACGGCCTCTCCCTCTGCGACTGACTGGACGGTCCCACGATTGCGAGCGTTTAAGAGGTCCATTGATTCCCTCCTTGTCGTCCCTTTAAAGCCCCCGATGCCCTCTACATTTCCCCCTCCTACCCTCTCAAATCGTGCGCCCTCTCGGACGAATTTCCTCTCCGGAGTCTGCAGTTCCATCACCGCTCATCGTCGTTTGCGCCCTCCGTATCCCATCCCTGCCTCCCTCTTTCGTCCCTTTTGAATCCCCTGTTCTTGGCGCGCGCGCTGATGCACTTTCCCTATTTGTTTGTGCAGAGAATCGACAGCGCCACGGTCGCTGGAGTCGAGAGCTCCTTCGTTCGCTTGGCGCCAACGCTCGAGGAAGCGAGCGACCGTGCAGTGGCCACCCGCGTGTTCGTTGTGTTGCGCTGCATCTTCTCATCGTCTTCCCGGAGTCAGGCGACCACCGGAGGGCCACCATCGTCGTTTTCTTCCTCTCGGATCGCCGGAGAACCACCGTCTCCACCATCTCCGGCCACCGGAGCGCTCCCACGGTAAGCCCTACTCCCTGCACCTTTGGGTCTGAATCGGATGGACGAGATTAGACTTAACCCGAAGGGGTAAGCTCTCGTTGGATCTGGATCGAACATCCCGGATCGTTTCACTTAACCCAGTCAGCCTATATAGTCAGCGCCACGTAGACAGCACAGTCATCACAACCAGCCAATCAAAGACAGACATGTGGCCCAGCCCTTTTCTGTTATTGTCCCAAATAGACTTAATTGGGCAGTTTTACAGATTAGCCCCTACAACTTCAATTCATCATAATTTTTATCCACAAATCCAAATTTAGCAAATTTAGACTTTTTGTAATCCCCTGGATCTGTAGAGTCTTTTGGCACTGTTCAAATAAAAATTTGACAAACTTAAATTGGTTCAAATTTAAATATGCATGTTTGATGAATTTTGGCATAATTCAAATTCTAAAAATCCAAAAATTGTAAATAAAATATATTTGGAAACCTTAGGAACTTTCATAACATCTGTCCCAAAATAATTTGTAAACAAGTAAAAAATGGAATTTAGAATTAGGTGGTATAATTGGTAACCTTGAACCAGAAACAACCTTGCCCAACCATTTTGGGACACCCTTGGACCATGGCCATGTGTTTTTGACCAAAAACCCAACATAGTGATACATCCATTTTCACCATGTCTTAGAATTTGTTTCCATCATCTATTCTTTTATGTTATGGCTACTTGGAGCCAAGACCAAGTCCTTAGAATGTGTCCATCATATAAAAGACCAAGTAGTGAACCTCAAACACTAGTACCTTGTTTTCAATCTACTTCTCCACTCCCCCATTCTTGCTTCAAGAATTCACCAAGTCAGCAAAATGGAGATCAAGACTCAAGTACAAGAAGAGAACTTCATTATCAACTTGGTGGCAACATGAAGAGCTACAAAGAAGATCATTGAAGAATTTGAAGTAAGGTATTGACTTCACAACAACTAGAAGCAACTCAAGGAAGTATAAGTGTGAAGAAATCTAGAAGAAAACATCTCCCTCTCTCTTTCTATATTTATTGTTATTTCTTTCCAAAATGACTTAGTGTTATTTGTGCCCATCCCATACCCAAACCAATTAGTGAAGACCATGAATATTTATCAAGTTCAAGAGAAGCTTAACAACAAGGAGGAAACTACAATACAAGAATGAAGATGAACTTCAAGGAGACGAGCATGTGAAGACTTGGAGCCATCCACACAAGTTAAAGAATAACAAGTAGTTTTTGTCCAACCATTGACCCAAATGGAAAACAACAATACTTTATCTTCTTATCTCTATTGCTATGAAGTTAGTTGAACCTAGACCTGCCCTAAACCAAAATGGAAGTACTAACTTAGATCACTCAAATGTTTTGATGAAAACAACTAAGTGTTACACTTTGTATGTGTTACTTTAGTTGAAATAGTGAGATCACCTTGGTGAACTCTTGGAACTTCCTCGACAAGTATGATTATAATAAAGCTTGATCTCGTCAAACCCAACCTAGTCCATCCCAAGTAAACCCTTGGAAACCCCTTACCAATGTATTAGCTTTTCAAAATCAAACCTTGACCTTGTCCTAGCCAACTTGGTTAAACCCATTTTGTTATGTCAATTGCTTTGTATGTTTTCTTCACATGTGTCTTTGATTGCTAGTATGCTTGTTTATTGTGTTATTATGTTTTCAATGAATAGATTATACAGAGAGCAACGATCTTTTGTGAAGAGAGTGTGATTACTTCACCAACTTCAACAAGGCAAGTAACACACCATCAACTACCCATTATTTTCTATATGCATTAGTTGATTTTGAGTAGTATGCATGATAGGAAAATTTACTAAGTTATATTATGCTATGATATATCCTTATACCTTGTTATTTTCATGCATTGGTACTTATTAGATGCTTAGCCATGCTACAAAATTTGTATTACTAGATGTCGAGGAAAAATTCTAAGTATAACTAATGAATGAACCACCTGGGTGGAAGTGGTAAGATTGGTTTATGTTGATGTTTCCTCATGGCCCTTGTCAAAGGGTTATTCCACTTGAGGTTGTCACTTGTGGATGGCCACCCAGGAACGAAGAGATTACTAAGTCCCTCTAAATCTAGTAGCTTCCCGTGCAACCTTTTGAAATTATGGGCTCTGTCTTGATCAATTAAGTTGTAAGAGTTCAGCCCAGGCTGGACAAGCAGATGTAGCATAATTATAGGTGGAACGGGTCTTGACGGTGGGTTGAACTTCTTCTTCTAAAAGATCTTGTCTCAATTCTCTCCTTTCCATAATGCACTCCGGGTGTATAGGATGTTTGGGCTAATTGGAGACAAAGGTTGAAAGTGCACAACCTCTATAAAGTTAGAAACTAGGATCTTAGCCGTGTCCCCGGTTATGGACAACTATGAGCAGCTAGACAAGGATTGACAGAAGAATCTCATCACCATTTTCAATAAGTAATTTTTTACCAAGTGAACAATATTGTGGTGCTTGGATCATAGTCCAATGATGCCACCCCTTGAAAAGAAAAGTTTCTTTTACAAAAGATAGAAGAAAACTGGCTTTATGCAAACTTAGCCAATACTCTACTCAGCCAAATAAGCATGTAGTATTAGTCTTGCCATTTATATCCACCATAGTGTTACTTGCCAATACATTAAATTATATTCACTCCCTTGTGGATGCATATTCCATCCTGCAGATGATTCTAAAGACGAGTGAGGATTTCGTTTAGGATCTCGAGACTATTTCCAACATGTTTTGCCTGTGGCACATGAAGAAGATGGGCTCAATGTCGTACTATGTTTTCAGCTGCATTTCTTTGTTTTCTGCTAGTCTTCTAAGACTATGCAAGTTGTAATATTATTTTGCAAAGACTGGATCATGCGATGTAATAGAATTTGATGCATTTGCATGATATGTCATCTTGTACTGTGGTGCTAGCAATTGATCCAGGGACTAGCACAATAACACAAAATTTCTTACATTATTTAAATGTGGGAACGCTACAAAATGGTATCAGAGCATTGTGTTGCCTGTAGAATTCGAGACCCTAAGTTTGGAAAAGACCATAGGATTGAAAAATTTACTATGTTCAAACTTTCTAGAAACAAAACAATCATCTTAATTCTTCTCATATCATCTCTTCTATTATTCACCTTCAAAATTTTCTAGATAACCTACCTCTTCAATACCATCAAGACAGGAATGTTGATGATCATACCAAGAATTTCAAGAAGTATTTTCACCACATGAAGATCTACACTCAAGATTTTTTAAGAAACTTGAAAAAAAACATAGACTTCAGAACATTCAAGAATACCCCAATACATTGAGAGAAGGTTTTGAAGAAACTCAAGAATATATAGATGATACCACCAATCTAGTTACTTTTTTAGAACAACGTTAACGTGTTAGTGTATTGATCATACCAATGAGTGTGGTATGACAATATTACTTGGTTTTCTAAAACTATTTTGTTTGGTGTGAATATTGTTTGTAAGATGTTGTGTTTGTAAGATGAGTTTACTGGATGTGTTCACTACCAAATTTCATGCAATCCAGAAAGTTTTGAGTGGAACGTTTTGATAACATCGCGTGTTTCCGTCGCGGATGGCTGCTAAGTGGAGTTTTCTCTCGACGTATTGGTTTGGTCCGTCACAGACTGGTTTTGCCCGACTTTTTGCTAGTTTTACGTCACGGATTTTCGTCTCCGGCCTAGTAGCCCACTAAAAGCCCAGTTGTCTTCGACGATAATGGCTTGGTCACGTAGAACGTCGCGAATTTTCATCGTACCACACATCCTGTCATGTTTGACTGCTTTGACCGGCAACGACCGCGCTCTCTCGCGGTTGTTCCTAGCGTTTTTTTGCACGGGCCCAGCTATCAGTTCACACCAGCATCACAAAGGTTACCCTCCATCATCACAACAAGGAGATTTATAATAACTATAATTAAAACCAGTTCACACCAGCATCACAAAGGTTACCTGCCATCATCACGACAAGCTCACATCATTAACTAAATAGTTTCATGTCATCGATAGGGTTCACATCACAACAGGTGCACCTTAGCATCTAAAGAGGTGCACATCATAAACTAAATAGTTTCTCATCGATACGGTTCACGCCACTTTTTCCTACTGATCCATCCATTCCAAAGGCACATCCATAGGTTCCACGTCACTTTTCCTAGTCACCAATCCATTCCAAAGGCACATCCACAGGTTCCACGTCACTTTTCAGCGTCCTCAATCCTCTCCAAAGGGACATGCACATGTTCCACATCACTTCTCCCATTGATCCATCCATTCCTAAGCCACAACCACAGGTTCTCAAACCCTACAAAAAAGGCATCATACATGTTTAGCACATCATCAATTACAAGGCCAACCATCAGCACAGTCTAATCATCAGCACATGCAGCAAAACAAATAAAAGTGTAATACTGAGCCTCATTACCAACCATGGTACATACAAATGAGACGCAATAATTCTAACAGATTTACCTACTATAGTACAATGAGGCACAACTGAACTTGTTCTGCATGCTATAGTAGCCAAACTGCTAGACACATTGCTGCATATTAATCATTGGCAGAGACAGTTTAATCATTGGCAAACGTATAAAGCACAAATGTTTAGCAATGGAAAGCAAGAAAAGTAGCCTCATACTAAATAAGAACAAAACAAAATTAATGAGATCATCGAACATTTACCAAGGAAGATGCAGAACAAATGTGGTTGTACACAACGCTAGATAAAATGCTCGATGATCTCAACAAGATCGAGTGCACTGTTTAATCATTGGTACATGTATCAAGCACAGATGTTTAGCAATGGAAAACAAGAAAAGTAGCCTCATACTAATAAGCACAAAACAAAATTAATGAGATCATCGAACATTTTACCAAGGAAGATGCAGAACCAATGTGGTTGTACACAACACTAGGTAAAATGCTCGATGATCTCATCAAGATCGAGTGTACAGTTTAATCATTGGCACATGTATCAAGCACAGATGTTTAGCAATGGAAAACAAGAAAAGTAGCCTCATACTAGTAAGCATAAAACAAAATTAATGAGATCATTGAACATTTTACCAAGGAAGATGCAGAACCAATGTGGCTGTACACAACACAAGGTAAATGCTCGATGATCTCATCAAGATCGAGTGCACACTTTAATCATTGGAACATGTATCAAGCACAGATGTTTAGCAATGAAAAACAAGAAACATAGCCTCATACTAATAAGAACAAAACAAAATTAATGAGATCGTGGTACATTTTACCTAGGAAGATGCAGAACCAATATGGTTGTACACAACACTAGGTAAAATGCTCGATGATCTCAACAATATCGAGTGCACAGTTTAATCATTGGCACACGTATAGAGCACAGATGTTTAGAAATAGAATACAAGAAAAGTAGCCTCATCCTAATAAGCACAAAACAAAATTAATGACATCATCGAACATTTTACCAAGGAATATGCATAACCAATGTGGTTGTACACAACGCTAGGTAAAATGCTCCATGATCTCATCAAGATCGAGTGCACAGTTTAATTATTGGCACATGTATCAGGCACAAATGTTTAGCAATGGAAAACATGAGAAGTAGCCTCATACTAATAAGCACAAAACAAAATTAATGAGATCATTGAACATTTTACCAAGGAAGATGCAGAACCAATGTGGTTGTACACAACTCTTCGGAGATGCGCGACTTGGTCTTCAGTCATGTCCACCTCGTTTGCAAAAAAAAACAGTGCTCGTCATAGTCTTGAATCCCTTGGATTTTGGGACTGATAATGCAAGAAATAAATTAATCTTGGCTAACCTATAGGTGCATAAGAGAGTAATAAAAAATTGTTGGACATGTCACCTCTACGAGTGACCTTTCCTTCACTGACGAGATCCTCCCGAGTTGGAATTTTACCAACTTCATTAACCAGAATGCCACGGGACTCCAAAAAGAGACGATACTCTGGATATATTTCAACTGGCGCCTCTATCCAGTTACGAGTTTCATAAGGAGACATGGTGCAGAAGCTACAGCCTCGACTAGAATGCTACAGCCAAATATGAAAAGAAGATAAATCAAACAAGTAGCTACGAAGGCGAAAGGAGATACTAATTTATATTCTAGTATTTACCTTGGGTATCTGAAGAACAGGGGGTCTTGCGAGCTCCAAGGCCTTGTTCAGGTGGATCTCCATCTGGGTGGGGGAAGTGGTCTTCAAGATACCTGTGACGGTAGCGTGAGCTACATCCATGGCTGGTGGTGACCTAAAACACGTCAACGATGGTGGCCGCTGGCATCTAACCTAGATCCGTTGCTATCTAACCTATATCAAATCGTTTGGTTGAGGACGGGGAAGGGAGGCAACCAGCACTTACCAGTCATTGGTTGAGGACGTCGGTGAGGACGGGGAAGCTAGGGAGGGCGCCGCCGTGATAGCCGCCGCCTAATGGGCGAAGTGGAGGCACTTGGTTTGTTTTGGGAGGGGGCAGAGTGATCCCTTTCAGTGGGGAAGTAGCCGAGAGTGGGCGAGGGAGCGCGGCGGCCTGTGACTCTGACGAGTAGGAACCCATGTGAGGCTGTTTTGGTGAAGATTTAGCGCGCGCGCGGCTGTGACACTGACAAGTGGGACCTCGTGTGAGACTGTTTCGTTTTTTAGCGCGCGCGCGGTTGTTAGCGGTCGTAATTTAGGCGCGCAAATGTTAGGTTTGGATGTGAATTTTTAAAAAATTGAGGGTCTATGTGTTAATTAGGGTATAAAGGGCTATAGCTGCCAATTGTGGCATGTTGTCCCATAATTGAAGGTTTTTCAAATGTAAATATTTGCTAATGCGAAAAAGGTTTCATTCTTACCATTAGTTCCTTATTTTCTACTAATTAAATGAATAATTAAAAACCATTGTTCTATCAGATCAACAAGTTTTCGACAAGGATTGGCTTATTGAGCATGATCGAGTACTAAATGGACGTGACACATCCACTTATTACTAAGTTATACCATAGTTAGACATCCTAAAAACATGATCGGCTGAAGCAACATAGTATAGAAGTACTACATATATAGTACTTAAATTCTTACAGACACGAGGAATTCTTCCACAATACTAATAAAGTTCTTACATATACTACTTGTCCAAACCAGAACATTATCTAGTAGCACAACTATTCAAATTAAGTTCATCAGGACACCATTGCAGCATTCGGCACAAGCGACAGCATTACTGGCATCGTGCTTGGCCCTAACAGCGGGCCCGCGGTTTTCCGAGCCACGTCCAATGCCGCTGGCATGCTGGATCATGTTGACGATGCTCGTGTCAATGTTCCTGCAGCATAAGGGGCAGAACAGCATGCCGGCGCGACAACGGTACCTAATCTGCCCATTCTGCAGCTTCCTAAGAACATATCTTCTCTTATCATCACGGGACTCCTTGTCAGATGATACACCGTCATCGGAATGCTTCAAATTAAAAATAAAACAAAGTTAGCACCACACTCCAATTCTAGGTCATTTTTCAAATGCACGTACTAACACTAGTTTAAATCAAATAACCATGCCATTGATAAACTAATGACATCAATCTTTGCTTAAATAGCATATAAAAATTTAAGTAGAACATAAATGGTACCACATATATGCAGTTATTTCATGGACTTAATATGTAATAACAATCCTAGAATTTATGCCCACATTCGAAAGGGACAATAGAACATGCAAATAGATAAAATGCCATCAAAATCATGTATAGCTAATTCCTAACTTTCATATGCCAATCACTCTATTCTACAAGCTCTAGAATCCAAGAATTAAAATCATTAGCGGACTCGGGAATAGATTCAAGCATGGGGAATCAGTCAGTTACAAGTCTTAATGTGTATTTTTTTCTATGAAATAAAGTTCAACTACATTGTTCCGACCGCTGGGTAATAGGGGGCGCTGGGTTCGCAGTTGCATATGTAGAATCCCCGTCTACAGATCCAACTTGCTTGGATGTCTCTACAAACCATTGGATCTTCAATACTAAACTGGGGCTAGATATATCTGTTTAGGGAAGCACCTTAGACTCCTCGTCGGAAACGACCTCCTCGACGCCGGTACCTCCCCCATGGGGTCCCCCAGATCGGACAGGAGAGGGAGTCCTGACGCTTCCACCGTCGGAGGAGGCGATGACAGTGAACGGCCATGGCCGTCCGCACCTGCGGCAACGACAGCAGATGCCGCGCCGGTGTTATTCCCCTGCATCGGATCCAGACATGAGGTCCAACCGACATAGTGGGCCGCACCTTCGGCGCCGGCAGCAGATGATGCGACGGCGTCCTCCATTCCTGGCAGAACTCCCTCAAGGTTGGAGAGAAGGAGAGAGGCGTTGGGGCCGGAGCAAAGTGGGTTTTTTTTTCTAGATTTGGGGCCGGAATGGTGGGGGAGGGAGGCGATGCAAGCAGGAGGGGCATTTATACTGACTGCCATTTCGAGGGCCGTTGGGCCTGCTGACTTGTGCGCATGCATGTCTCTGCATGGCTCTCCCGTGGGCTGACGTTGTCAAATACAGACTGATGTGACATTTATTTACTGTCAAACGGGGCCACAACGAGTCATGGTCACCTATCAGTCGAACAAATTCAGCCAAACCGAGCCAACGAATTTCTCTCTTTCTGCGAACACAACTGTCATTTGCGAGGGACGTCAAACGGCCACCCACGGTGACGAACGTGTATATGCACTCTGCCTCGTTTTCAGTTGCCATTAGTTTCCCGTTCGTTCATCTACTTGCTTGGGTTCACACACCTTCGTTCCACACACGCCTTCGATATTTAGGCGGTTGCCATTTGCAATTGTCATTTGCGCTCCTTTCGTTCATCATTTTCCCCGACTCTTCCTCCAAACCCATCGAATCCAGATTTCATCTTCCCCGACTCTTCTTTCAAGCCCACGGTGGAGACTTGCCATGGACGATTGCCGACCAACCACGGAGGTTATCAGCCTCCCTGTCCACGAAGGAAACATGCTGGAGGTGATTTACACCAACGACGAACGTGCCTTGGAGACTGCCCTCGCCAATTTTGAGCAATGGCTTCAGCCTGAAAAGCACAAGTTCTTGGGCCTCGACCTTGAGTACACACTAGCCATGCTTACAAACCCCATGTCGTCGCTGTCGTGCAAATCTCCATGCGCAACCACATCCTCGTGTACCACTGGTGCAGGTCGCCGCAGACAGATCATGGACGCAAGTTGCTGCAAGATTTCTTTTCAACAAAATAGATCACGTTCGCAAGCGTGGACACGACGGGCGACAAGAAGGCTCTTGCCCAATCAGGCTTCTTTCTGCCATCACAGTACCACCATGACATCCAGATGGAATTCGGGGTAGCCAAAATTGGAATGGATACTCCAGTAGGAAATATCATAGATAGTTCGTACCTCAAGATGAAGTCTAGATTCCCACCAGACCTGCACCAATATTGGGAACGGAAGATAGCTCCAACAAGCCGCAACTATGCAGCGGTGGACGGATATGTCAGCTACGAGCTACACAGAAGGATCCGAGACATGAAAAAAAAGTTTAGGTCCAACATGGATGGAGAAGATCCGCCCCTGGTGCAAGAGCGAAGAAAGATCTTCACGCCGCCGCCGCGGCAACGAGGGAACGAGCAAAAGGATACGCAGGAAGTAGTTGTTTAAGTGTTTTTAGCGCTTGATAATAAGTGTTCTTATTGAAGGGAATATGCCCGAGAGGCAATAATAAAGTGGTTATTATCTTATCCTTGTTTATGATAAATGTTTATTTCGAATGCTAGAATTTTATTAACCAGAAACATTGATACATGTGTGTTTAATAAACAAACAATGGTTCCTAGTAAAGCCTCTCTTTTAACTAGCTCGTTGATTAATAGATGGTCAAGGTTTCCTGATCATGAACATTGGATGTTGTTAATAACGAGGTCATGTCATTAGAAGAATGATGTGATGAACACATACCCAATATCAAGATAACAATATGATCAAGTCATTTAGTTTATATTGTTATATCTTGCGTACGAAGTAACTTATTCTTTAGACCATGAGAGCATGTCAATCACTGATACCGGAAGGGTGCTTTGATGTCATCAAACGTCACACCATAACAGGGTGACTATAAAGGTGCCGCTAGGTATTCGGAAAGTATTAGTTGAGGCTCATGGATCAAGAGTGGGCTTTGTCCATCCAAAATGACGGAGAGATATACTCTGGGCCCTCTCGGTGATATCACATCGAAACCGCTTGCAAGCATGTGATATGATCACAAGGATGTTATATCAAGGGAACGAGAAAAGAGTACTTGTCGGTAACGAGATTGAACAAGGTATGGTTGATACCAATGATCGAATCTCGGACAAGTAAAATATCGCAAGACAAAGGGAATAGTTCACGACGTTGTTGGTTCACACGATCACGAGAGTCATCGTTGAATATATAGGAGTCATCACGGATATCCAGATCCTGCTGTTGATTATTGATCGGAGAGGAGTCTCGATCATGTCTATCTTATTCACGAACCGTAGGGTGACACACTTAAGGTTCGATGACGCGTTTGAGAGGATACGGAATATCGAAGAATATTTTGGGCAGCACCGAAATAGTTTCGGAGAAAATTGAAATAGTTCAAGGAGTTTTTTCGTCGAATGGTTGTTAATATAATTAACAAATAATTCGAGGTGCTATATGAAAATGTTGTTAATGGAATTAACAAATATAAAAGAAATAAAAATGTTTTATTTATTTATTAAAGAAAAACCTTTGGATTTTCTAAGTGGAATATTAAGGGAGCATGAGTGGGTGTGACTGGAGCTTCCACTCCTATCGAATCTCTGACTCTACAAATCCCTTAGGTGAACCTATCGGGTTTCGAATAGGAGAACCCATGAGCGCTGGTGGCGATCGTCGGCTAAACAGGGGGCGAGATTTACCCAGGTTCGGGGCCCTCGTAGAGGTAAAACCCTTACTCCTGCCTCTGTCGATCTGTATTATTCGAGTAGATCAGTTACAATGATGGTGGCTCAAGTCGAGAGTATGATCTCAAGCTCAAGGCTTTGGTGTTGCGGTGTTGCTTGGTCCTCTTCCGGTGGTTCTCCTGGCCATATATAGGTGGCCAGGTCTCAAATCCTACCCGGAAAGGACTCGAACTCTAACCTTAGGTCGGTTACAGGTTTCCTAACTTATCCCGCAAGACAATGCGGGTGGACTTCACGTGGGCCTTCTGGAACACTTCAAGGGCTCCTCTTCTTGGGCCTTTACCTTGGGCCTGAGACGGGGTGTCCTTACCCGCAGGGTCCAGGATCCATATCTTCGTCAGTAGCCCCCGAGCGTTTGCTCGAGTGGGATTTTTCCAGTCGAGTAGACGGTCAAACCTTTTTTTGGTCTTTCTTTCTTTTGGGATAACCAGTAAGGTTGTTTTCTTGTTTAAAGGGCGTGTACCCTGTGTAATGAGCTTTTATACCCGAGTATCGAGTAATACAAGTGCATGTCGTTATGGCTTTTTATCGCAGAAGGATATGGCACAGCAGCTTGGCTCTCCCGAAAGATCAGGGCCAATTAATTGCGACTAGGGCAAAAACAGTTCTGGCCTACACAGATTCGAGACCTCCGACTCGAACCCGATAAGGTGATTGTTGCGACTGGGCCGTTGTGGTCTTATCGAGTCGAACTTAACCGATGGGGGCACCTCGCGCGTTCGCTAGGATTTTTCTTCGTGTTGTTGACACGGAATCATACCGTAGGACGCAGCTTGAGTGCGATTCCAGGCCCTCAAGAGAGATCTTTTGGGTCTTACCTTCATATTCGAAGAATATGGCATCCGGATGTGCCTAGTCGGCTGAACAATCCAGGTTCTTATGATGTATAAATATCATGTGAATGAAAAAAGGCAGGTTCTGCCTACTCACGTAATTTTTTCGAATTAGTAGTTCCTTTATCCATACGAAAGAGTTTTCGTTTTAGGAGTTTTATGCCCATATGAAAGAGTTTTCATGTTTGGGAGGTCGCGCCCATACGAAAGAGTTTTCGTGTGTAGGGTATTTTTCTCTGTTTAAAGAGGTCTTGCTTCATGATCTGTCCATATTTGAGTTGCTTCTATTCGAAGGAGTTTGTTCATACGAAGTTATTTTCGTGTTTGAACTTTCCATTCGAAGCTTTCTGCAATTTGATGATGCACGCTATGACGTCATGGCACACTTTTATCCTCCCGATGGGACGTGAAGGAGTGAGAGCAGAAGAGCTGGCCCACATAGTCAGCTTTTTGACCAGGAAACGAGACGTCGTTCCCGGTTTTCACGCAAACCGTGCAGTAAATGCGCACGATCTTCTGTTAAGATCGTGGCAGGAAACAGCGTTCACCGCCCCCTCGTTTCGTCTTCACACGTGGTGGCTGCGATGAGTGCCATGTGGCGCATCGAAGTACGGGTCTTTGTGATGCGGTAAAACTTTCCCAGCTTTCGTCTTCCAGTCCATCTTCTTCCTCGCGCTCCACCTTCCCTCGCTCTCAAGCTCATGCAAGCAGCAATGGCAGGCGGCAAGAAACGCGCTGTTGCCTCGTCGTTGAGGGCCTCGGGAGACGCTCCTCCGCCACCTGCGCCGCGCTCAGGTGATTGGCGCTCGACCAACACCACGGCCAAGAGCATCAAGGGGATGGAACGAGACGGACTGCTGCCTCCAGATGCGGAGAAGCGGGTACGCCTCGGCAAGAAGGAGGAGGTACCCAATCCCCGCGCGAATGAACGCGTGATCTTTGCGGATCACGTGTCGCGCGGCCTTTCTCTTCCTCTCCATCCTTTTCTCATGGCATTGATGTATGTCTACGGCATACAGCTCCATGATCTTCCCCCCAAACACAATGCAGCACATTGCGTGCTTTATCGTTCTTTGCGAATGCTTTCTGGGCATTCGCCCCCACTGGGGTCTCTGGAAGGCCCTTTTCAAGGTGCGTATCTTCCGCGAGAGATCGCGAGTGGAGACGGAGCTCGGAGAACCGTTGCGCACCGGCGGCTTCGGGATCCAAGCGAAGTCCGGGAACGGCTACTTCACCATGCATTTCATCGACTCCGCCCAAGGATGGCGGAAGAAATGGTTCTATGTAACCGACAACAGCGCGGGTGGAGTCAATGAATTCCATCTGTTCGCTGTTTTGAAGAGGCGGAAGTCTTGGGGACACAAGCTTTCGGTTGAAGAAAACCGAGTTGTCGCTCCCCTACTCGCCAAGGTGGCTGCTCTTTGTGACCAGGCCGCAGGAACTGCGCTGAACGGTTTGCACTTGGCGAGTGTTTTCCTTAAGCGCAGGGTTCAGCCCCTGCAAGATAGGCCATCCGCGATGTGGGAGTATCAAGGCGCTGGGGATCCTAGTCGCGTGAGTCGCGAAGAACTCTTGAGTGCAGAATTCGAGAAGAAGATCTCGGCTATCACCAGTTTGAAGGAAGGCGATACCTTCCCCGACTGCCCGGTAGGCGCTTTTGAGGCATCAAAGCCGCCGCCAGCTGAAGTAAGTTTTGAATCTCCTAGTCTTGATTTCTTTTCCTTGTTCTGAGTTTTTGTCGACTAAAGTTTTTTGCTCGTTTTCCTTCTGTCTTTTCCAATAGAGCTTAGCCGTGACCACCTGCTACCCGCCGATATCTGGGGAGGATGCCTCGGACTTGCTAGCAAGCAACTTGGAAGGCCCAGCTGACACCAGTGTTGCTGACGCCTCCTCGAGTTCCTAGAGTGATTCTTCGGATAGCGTAGAGGACTCGGGCGACGGTCTTCTTCAACGAAAACGCCGTCGGGTAGAAGGCGACGAGGCCACTTCCAAGGATAATTCCTTGGAGGAATCACCCGGGAAGGAGCCCCTCATCGTAACACCGCTGCAATCACTTGCCCCTCCCTCAGTCCCGACAATCCAAACCGCCTGGAATGCGGATATGCTGGACGAGGAGGAGGATGATGACGAGTAAGTTTTTCTTCTCACTTGTAGTCGAACATTTCCTTTCACGTCGTTTCTGACACATTGCCTTCATTGTAGCTTGCAAGCCATCAGCCCTCGCAGGTATGCTTCTTTGCTTCCTCCCAAAAAGAGGAACAAAGTGGGAGCTGCGGGTGAGACTCCTACCGCCGACACCGTCCAAAATTCACCAAGTGTAGCCCCCAATGTGGCGACTACGGAATACAGGATTCCTAGTTTTGCTGCTGAGGCGTCGGCTCCGAAAGAGGTGTCAGGCAGCTCAGCGGATCCTCTCTCCCTTGCTCAAGGCCAGGTAAACTTCACTATCTTCTTCTTCTTCTTCTTCTTCTTCTTCTTCTTCTTCTTCTTTTTAATGCTTTTTCATCCTTGGATTTATTATCGGGTGCACGTCAGTGCTCCCGATGGGAGTAGCCCCCGAGGCTGTAGTCGATTGCATGCGATCGGCTACAGGCTCAAATACAATCTCTTTCTTCTGCCTCTTCTTATCGGGTGCACGGCAGTGCTCCCGATGGGAGTAGCCCCCGAGGCTATACTCGAATGTTTACAATCGAGTATAGGCTCCAATCTCACTTTTCTGATTCTTCTATCTTCTTTTTCCTTGCAGTCACTTATTGACTCCCTTGCGGCGATTGGGCGCCGCGTTGTTCTTGCTGAATCGGAATGCGGGATCCTTCGGCCGGACCGTAGTCGACTCACTACAGAGAATGAGCTTCTTCGAGGTAAGCTTAGCCATCTTTTTATGTTTGTGTTTTTCCATCAGTTCTTCGATTCGGATAAGTGTTGCCGTGCAGCTCAACTTGAGTTTTTGGAGACCGAGAAGGACAATGCTTCTACTCGGGTAATAGCTCAAGAGGCTGAGTTGGCGGCCGTTCGCCAGGATCTGGAATCCTCCCGTA
The DNA here is from genome assembly GCA_028641055.1 of Alopecurus myosuroides. Classification (NCBI taxonomy): domain Eukaryota; kingdom Viridiplantae; phylum Streptophyta; class Magnoliopsida; order Poales; family Poaceae; genus Alopecurus; species Alopecurus myosuroides. The sequence goes on along the minus strand of CM054060.1, from coordinate 246,063,873 downwards.
TGTCTTCGGCTGACCTTGAAGGGAAGCTTGCTTCTGCCCAAGAGGCTCTGAAGAAGTTGGAGGAAGCCGGCACCAAGGCGGATGCCGATCTTGTTGACTTCATTTGTCCCCTTGCCGAGCGCTTTGCGGGTAAGTTACCTTTGGCTTATAACTTGTCTTCTGCTGTCTCGAGTCTTCTATATCTTAACATTTTTCCTTGCAGGTCTTCTTGGTGTTTCATTGGAGCTCCCTGGGGTCCGTCGGGTGGATGCCCTGACGGATTCTTGCGCCCAGCTCAGGAGGCACGCCGAAGGGGTTTGCACTTTGATTGGCGATGCCATTCGAGTGTTGACGCAACTGCACAGCCGCCTTCTCGTCAACGCCGTGTCTCCACCCGCGTTGGGCGATCTGCTGAAGATTTTCTCGGAGAGCAATCTCCTTGAAGCTTACGCGGTTTCCCAGTCAGAATCTGGAGCGAAGACCGCGATCCAGTTCGCGCTAGCACACGGGGTCACTGGTTTGGAGGAGGCCTACTCGGAGCTTCCCGTCGATCCTGTTACAGGAAAAAAGGTAGGGCTTCGTCGTTTTGGCGATGCCGCCGGAGTCCTTGCTCGGAAGTTATCCGAGTTGTTTGCCCATGCTAGGGGAGGGACCACTGCCGTGAGTGGTAGCACAACTGTAGCTTCTTAGTTTATTTCATTTGTACTTGCGCAACTTAGATTGTAATGAACCCTGGGATGTGCTCCCGTATTTTCAATGTTTTAATCGAGATGTTTTGCTGAAATGCTTCCGCGATTGTGTGTGCTCCCTATGGGAGTAGCCCCCGAGCACCTGTCGAATAGGTGGTTGATATATCTCGAGTAGGGCATCTTATTCCTTAATCTTCCTTGTACTTTTCAGGTGACCGGGATTGCTGCAGAGCCTTCGGGTGGACCTGCTGCTCCAGCCAATCCTCTTGTTGCCGCTGTTGGGACCTTGGCGGGTCTCCGTGATCGTGTAGCTGATGGTGAACGCAAGATAAAGGCGTTGCGTGGGGTAGCCGATGTGGCTAAATCCAAACAAAAACTGGCGATTGAGCGTGAACAGTTTTTGCTGGGTGAACTGGCTTCTGTTGCTAGGGATTTGCTGTGTAAGTAATACAACCCCCAAGTCTTCTTTGTCTTGTTTCCTTGTTTGATCGCGAACCTTTTCTTTTCAGTTGTTCAGCCGGATGATAAGGATGAAAAACATTGGGTGGAGAACCATATCCTTCAAGAAGCTAGCAGCTCCAAGCCTCATGCGAATAATTTTTGGTCTGATCGCGCTCGAGGTTTTGTGTTGGCTACCTTGAAGTTCCGAGTCATCCAGGCGAAGATACTCGTGAGTTCTTTTCACAGGTCTTAATTGCAATGAACGCCGCGTTCTATCCACTGCAAAGGGGTACAGAGGATTGGAGTCATCTTCTTAGGGTGTTCGGGCAGGAGGGAGAGATTCACGAGTGCGTTCGCAATCAAATGACTTGCGGCTCGGTGGTGTCTCTCGCCTTTGTCCGATTATGGCATCCTGAAGTGAATTTCAACTCCGTAGCTAGACTTCCGGACAGTCCAATCGTTGATGTTTCTCCGCATTATAGAGCCGTTCGTCCAGCAGCAGAAGAAATCATTCGATTGACCTCGAACCAAGTAGATCATGTGCTGGCGGCTGAGAATGCTCGGCGCCATGCATGATTATAGGATGTATATATCCTGTCATGATGCATGGTTTGTAAAAACTGTTGTAAGGTGTGTAACCTTGTATATATAAATTTCCCTGTGATGCTGAGTTTTAGGCGTAGCCCCCGTGTGTTTATGGGGTGTATACCTGTAACTATTTAGCATGTAAGGATGAATAATCTTCGAGTCAATATGGTTGAGAAACCATGTTTTTTTTATTGCGATGACTGAGAAGTCATGTATTCGAGCTACAAGAGTGGCTAGTATAGCCTTATTGTTGCGAGAACAAGTAAATCTAGGGATAAAATTTGCGGAGGTGTGCGATATTCCAAGGATTGGAATAGATTCCTCCAGTCGATGGGTTCTTTGTCACACCCCTGTTTTTAAGCACCTGTATAATATTAAATTAGCAAGCTTTTTAAGACTTTTGTAATACAATTAAGTGGACAACATGTTTGGGTAGTAATGTTTATCTATGCAATTTAAGTGGTGTGTTCTTTTCACTCACTTGAGGATTTTTCTCCTAAGGAAAACATTGTTTTCTATTTGTTTTCCTATGTTTTCCACTAAGGTTCTTAAGAGAATATTCTTCAAAACTTGAGGTAACACTCTGTATCAACTTAAAAATGTGTTATTGAGGGTTAGGAATCAGCTTGACCTTGAAATAAAATTAATTGGAAAAGCTTTCATTAGATTTCCCAATATAATTTTTGTCCTAAAAAACAGCCAAGTAGCTGTTTTCAACCCTTGTTTTCCTTCACAAGGATTATCCAATTATGGATTTTCTTTGATCAAAACTACTCTCTGTTATGAGGACAACAAAACTACACCCTTGGAAAAACCTACAAATATAATTAACACACAATTCCATGATGGTTTTTGAGCCATCTTGTTAAGACAGATTGTTAGGCAATTTAAAAACAGAGAATGTACTTACTTTGCCATTTGTTTTCAGAGCCTTAAACCCATCCTTTTTCAGAACAAATGATTGGTTATGAAACTTGGATAGTTTCTCTTTGTTTAGCATTTTAAATCACTCTTTTTGGAGTTTGTTTGCTTGGTGAAAACAACTCCAACTTTTGCTATCTCTGTCTGTTTTTCCAGCACTTCGAAAAATTCAGAAAACTGCATAACTGAATTTTTCTGACAGAACAGTGATCAAAACTTTTAGACTTGATGATTTATCTTGTGTGTACTGATGCAAGCCTTGCCACTTTGCCAATTCGAAAACAATGTTATTGAGCTTCTAGAAGGTGGCATTGGATACCATTTTTGTTGACCAAGGAGGGAGTGAGTGAGGTGGCAAGTAGACTAGTGATGATGTCATTTGGGAGTTGTTGAAATAGTGGTTTTGCTTGCTTTTGCCCATCCCTGGCCTTGATGTGCCTTTGCTCATGTTTGAGTACGAAGATAACCTCTAGGACACCCCTCTGTAGCATGGTCACCACTGGGAAAGCTCGAGTTGGCAAGTCATGGCCATGTCACTTGTACCCGTGCACACCCCCTCTTGCAACCACTCCTATAACTCACCCCGAGGCCAATCCTCTCGCCACCAAGCTCCACTCACCCCTCTCACTCACCCCATCGAGCACTCGTGTGCTCGATAACTCTCTGTGGGCGAGGCGAGCCGCGCCCATCTGCGAGCCCGTGCAGGCCAAGGTCGCGATGGCGCCACGATCTCTATGCCTCCCGCCCTCCTTTCACCTCCATTGCGACCCCCTAGCTCGTGCCTGCCTCCCTGACACCCTCTTGCCCTCGATCGCTTGCAGATCCATCGCCGCCGTCCCCAGAACCGCCGCAGAGCACCGCCAAGCCGCCGCCGTGCCCGAGCTTCTTCACCGACCGTGCCTGCGCCAGGGAGTCGCCTAAGCCACCGTCATCCACACCTGCACCACCCCGCTCCATCTCGCAAGCCCTAGGTGAGCCAACTCGCGCATTCGCTAGGTGTTCGTCCGCGGGCATACGAGAGAGAGAGAGAAGAGAGGCGCGGGGAGGAAGAAGGGAGGACAGCCGTCGATCTGCGAATCGACGGTCCCCTTTGAAACTTACCGCTTCGCGCACCCGCGTGCGCTGGCGGCTGATCCGCGCGCTAGTTGGGCCAGGCGCAGCAGATCTCGCCCATCTGGGCTTTTTCCTGTTATTTTCAAAAATAGGTTTTTCTGGCAGATTAATTAGGTGTTAGCTTTGGGCTTGAAAAAGGTAGCAAATAATTTTATTTAACCTTGCTAATTTTTGTACTCATAGCCATACAAAATCACAACCATCTCCCACTGGCAGAATCAAGTTTGGAATTTTAATTATTTTTCTATAGCTAATTTGCCAGACAGTACCCTTAAAATTGAAATGAATAGAACTTCAAAAATGCATAATATTTTTGAGCACACTCAACTGTTTTGGAAATCCCTTGTCAATACCTACCAGTAGAATTTTAGTTTGAACCAAGGTGAGTTACCATTTGGAAATGCCATCCATTTTGGTAAAGCATATGTGAGCTATTCCATGAATTTTAGGGGGAGTTTGGGACATTATTTTTGAGTGGGACGAATTGGAGAGGCTTTGTAATGTTAATGACTATCACATCCTAGAAGGATTTAATTTTTGGAGCCATAGAAAAATTTAGAGAGACAGAACAAGTTTTGGCACTTTTCTGTCTAATTTTTATTCCTAGATCTTGTTTATTATGTTCATGTTGTGATGTGAAAATGATGTTGTAGTGCTTGTAATGTTGTTTTCCAATGTGGTTATGATGTTTACAAGTTATATGAACATGTTAGAATAAATGGTTTGAGTGGTATAATTTATAGAATTATTCTCCATGCATAGATCTTGCTCATAGCTTATTTTTTTTACATATGTTTTGAGTAGATCTTTAAATGCTTTTTAGGCTTATTGCGAGATTAATTCTCATAAAACCAGTAAAATTTAGGTACTGTTATTTTGGTTATAGCACCTCTAGATACTTGGTGCTTGTGTTTGAAATAGATTTAAATAGCAATGCTTAAAGTCTAGATTTCATACTAGGATATTCATGTATGCTTTTTGTCTTGTTTTCCCCTAGGGAAAAATATGAATCTTTGGTGTTGAAACCAGAGGATGGAATGTCCTTGTGGCATTATTATCTTAGGGTTTTCACCTCTGATAGGTTTCCTCTTAAGTAGCATAAAAGCATGAGTAACACTTGGATGACTAGGAATTAATCTCCTCACATGTGTAGCTTTTTAAGCTTAGTTTTTCCTTGTTTCATAGCTAAACTTTTTATGTTATTTTGTGGGATCCAGTAGCATTTTGGTACTGGTTAGAGTAGTATTTTACCTCTGCTAGCTTGCACACTTGTGCATAAAATTAACAAGTGTAGCCTAAACTAGTCTAGTATTTTTCCTAATTTTCTACTAGTATGAGTAGGAGTTTTTTTGGGATGCTAGTTTGTTAGTTTGGGGCACTTTTATAAAAGTGACCAGAGGCTTATTAACCTCTTGGTGAGCATTTTGCTAGTGGAACACCCACTGGTATTTTTGCACCATGGTGAAAAATAGGCTTGACTTGTTGTCATGAGCTTTTTCACCACTTGGTTATTTTAGCAAAATATATGTGCTAGCCATAGAGATTGTTGAGGGAGTTTTTAGACATCAAGATGTGTTTTATGTGACCCCCTACTGTATAGTAGCATGTGTTTACCCCACTGGTCCATGGTGCTCTTAACTAAAAATCAGTGAGTTTGGCCACACATAAACACTAGGAAAAAGGCAGATTTTTCCACTATAGTTTTTATGCCAATTTTTCTTAAGGAAAACATTAAGTAGTTTGGGTGATACTTTTTGATTGCTTGCTGTATGTATCACTTGTAGCATTGTTTGCCTTGTTTGGTTCTGAATGTGTGTTTTTATTTCTTTTTACGACGTTAGAAAACGAGGAGGAAGGAATTGCTGAGGAGGGGTATTGCAACTCCTGTTACTTTTAGGACCAGGACCATCACTTGTACCAAGGCAAGCCATCCTAATGCTTGCTGTATAAATACTTATCATTATCTATCATGCATGCCTTCCATTTCTGAAGTTTTCACAAAACTACATCTTTAAAAACTATTTTTGTGTGAATACTACTACTATTAATATTACTAGTAGAAGGAATCATATTAATAGTCAACTTGGTATTACCAAGCCCTTAGGCACTAAATGGTATATAAATACCATCCACCAAATTAAAACTTGAGTTCTGAAATGAACTAAATAAAATGTGTTTTATTTGTAAAACAAATGCCTTATGGAAGAAAAACCCCGGAAGAAGGGTGGGACCCTGTCTACCGGAAGGATGTCATGAAGTGAAATTTTGAGAAATGTTTACAAAAGACACATAACCTAGTCTTCGCTGGACAACCATTATCGTACTGCCACTTTACCCCAATATGGGTAGGGGCTTGATTAAAAGCTTGTTATGGTTAGTATGTGTGCTATCTCAAGTGCTATAGGGGATTGGATCCTCCGAACCGAAGTGTCGCTAGGAGTGAGCATACGGGACATCTAAAGTGTGGGATTAATTTTCCCTCCGGATGCAGCAGTTGGGTCTCCTGTTTGGGCGGTGTGGGACACGGCTTGCCGGGGAGGTTAAACCCAATTGAAGAGATAGTCATGTACTAGCTTGTACAGAGTGGATAGTCAAGACCAGCTATCTGATGTTCTCATAGGATGAGAGCAGTCCATGGTTGTTTCATGGCGGATTCTTGATCTGGTGGAAATGTGTACACCTCTTCAGAGTAAAACTATTTCGAAATAGCCGCGTCCTCGGATATGGACGGTTGAATGGCCATGTAGCTAGCATTGTGTCAACTTTTCAAAAGTGGTTTTTGAAGGAAGGTTTTGTACCTGCAAGGTACTACGGAGGAATGACTTGGTATCTGCGAGATACGGATGAGAAGGAAATTACTGCTAAAAGTTTTTCTGAAAAGAAAACTTTCTTTTCTAAAAAAACCAATCTTAGAAAACCTCCGAGATATGTGATATCGACGAGAGAAAAACTACATTATTTCAAATGATTTTTTTTCATAGGGATTTAAACCTGAAGAATCAACCATGATAAATCTTTTATCTGTCATGGGTAGCTGAACCATATGTATGGCCTACCCATTCCACAAAATAAGCATGTATGCATTATTATAAGCTCATAAAGGATGTCTTGTTGAGTACATTCAAATGTACTCATTTGGTTTCGCCCCTGGTATCTACTTATCAGACTACGAGGAGCCACCTCAGGAGGAGTACTATGAGGAGGAGTTCTACGCTGATGGCCCTGCGAACTAGGAGCGCCTCCCAGTCAGCAGCCTGTACGATGAGGCGTGAATCGGGTTCTACTACGCTATGCTTATCGTCTTCCGCTGTGTTAATGTTGAATGTCTGTCCTGTGTGACAGTTGCCAAGAACTTGGTCATGTGACCATTTATGTAAGACTCTATATTCGTGTAATGCATGATGTATTCTGTATGCCAACTACGTATGTTGTTCACGACTGGTTCTTCTGGGATCGTGAATGAATGCATATGAGGGGTTCTGGACCTTCCGGTCTGGGGCCTCTACAAAGTTGGTATCAGAGCCATCCTGACTCTAGGAGACCTTAGTTAGCATGGACGTTAGTGTATACTCCGAAAATCTAGGTTACTAATAAAGTTTGGATATATGCCCATGTATAAGATATTCCCTATATCCCACCACCTCTCTGGGTTAGACTCTACTTGCATTAAGGTTACTTTTTTTGCATAAACTTAAAACTTTGCACACTGTGGTCTAACTTAAACTATACTTAAAATTTTGTGTAGATGGACGTGGACATCACTGTGGCTTTTCAGTTGGGATGCCCACGTGGCGAGACTTTCCTTTTCGAGGAGAGGCTAGTAGCTATGGCTACTGTGTTGGGGCGCCCACTTTCGGAGCTGCGAGGGGGACTAGTTGACGGTGCACCTCTGGAGGGGGACTGGTACGCGGAGGTCACTATCCGCGCACCTCTGGCTAGCCCGATAGTGGAGGCCTACGTTTTCCGTGTTGTTGATCGTTCCTGGAACGAGGCAGCAGTGCGTGTGATTCAGGAGTCAGTGGCACGTCTGGCACACATCGGGGAGTACATGTTCATCGGCTCCCGGTTCGAGCTGATTGGGAGGCACGATGAGGATGGCATACCACTTCCTGTCGAGCCAGACACTACCTCTGTTGGTCCTCACTTGGACGAGATGGAGATTCTGCTGTACCGCACTCAGATCAGGTTGGACAAGCAGCAACTTGACCGCCACCTCGACTCACTGGTGCACCACACACTGATGGCCGAGACTGACGAGCTGAGGGCTGAGCTTCACGACAGCCAGGAGGAGGGTGGAGCGCTAGCACAGCAGTTGTCCCAGTTGAGGGAGCAGTTGGAGGCTACTACCGCGAGGCACCGTGCCTTGCGCAGGTAGCTGAGGGCCACCCGCCTAGGCCGTGCACGTCTCACCACTAGGATGACGGCTCTGGAGGGGGCTAACGTCGTTCTGCGCGGCAGGCTTCAGATAGCTCGTGACGACATAGCCACGAGAGACGCTGCCGTGGAGGAGCTTGAGGAGGAGGCCATAGAGCTTAACAGGGAGATTGAGGAGCTTCTGCCTATTGAGGACGTTCCCTCCGATCTGGAGGGGATGGATATGAGCGAGGCTAGCGAGCAGGATGATGATGACCTGCTTGGCGAGGAGGAGGAGGACCCTGAGGAGCTTATCTTCGATGTTGGGGACAGCGACGACTCTGTGTAGTCGCAGCCTTCTCACCCTTAGCCCATGATGCTGGTCTAGATGCTAGTTAGGTTTGCTAGATCGTTTTGCTAGATAGTTTGCTAGTGGTAGCCTTGCGATGACCCCACCAATCGCACCCCCTGTAGCTCGATGAAGCCTTCCTTGTATGATATGGCTTGTGATGTGTGTGTGTAATGTTGGAAACTCTGTTTAATTATTGTGATGAATGAAATGTTCGGCTTGGTTTTATGATGTTTGTCACTCCTTTGCGTTCATTTCATCCGTGTTTGCAACTGCCCCGCTCTTGTTTTTGAAACATATCACTCGTATTCTTTTAGTGGTTATTCAATGTACTGGTTTTTCAAAAACAAGAATCCCTTTCTTAGACTTACACCTGTTTTCACCTCAGCATGGCACCACGTCGCGAACCCCCACCGCCACCCCCAGCCACAATGGAGGCGCTGTTGGCCCTGCTGATGGAGGATCGCCAGGCCACCCGAGCTGAGAGTGCAGCTACCATTGCCGCTCTGCAACAACTGGCTGCTACCAACAACAACAATGGCAATGGCAATGGTGCTCGCTCGATACTGAGAGACTTTCAGCACACCAACCCCCCAGTCTTCACTAGGATTGTGGAGCCTCTCGATGCTGACGACTGGCTCCGCACTATGGCAAACAATCTGGAAGTTGCTGCAGTTGAGGAGAATGATAAGGTCCTGTTTGCCTCCCATTTTCTTGCTGGTCCTGCCAGGACTTGGTGGGAAACTACACGTGAGACTGTTGCTGCTGGTCACGTGTTCAACTGGGAGGATTTCTCTGCCAGATTCCGCAAGTACCACATCCCCCAGGGAATGATGGAACTTATGCGGGAGAAATTTCTGAAGCTGACGCAGGGAAGTATGCCCGTGTCTGAGTACTGGGAGAACTTCAGTACTCTGTCCAGGTATGCACAGGAGGATATCAACACTGATGCTAAGAAGAGGGAGAGGTTCTTAAATGGGCTGGATGATGAGCTCCAGTGCGCCCTAGTGGTGGTTCCATTCCAGGACTTGGAGACCCTTGCAAATGCTGCTATGGTGCTGGAGCACAAGCGGAAATCTGCTGATGACAACCGCAAGAGGAAGATGACTGTGCATGGAGGACCGAGTGCTCAGAGGACTCGCAACACTCCGTATGCGAGGCCACCCACCCACAAGGCGCCTGCTTATGGACCCCGCCCCAGCCACAACTATGCACCAAGGCCCAACAATTACAACCGCCCTACATCGTATGCACCAAGGTACGGAGGAAATAGCTATGGTGGTAACCATGGTAATCACTCTGGGAATAATCATGGAAACCGCTATGGAAGCAACAATGGAGGAAATGGGAACAACTCCAACAATGCTCCCAAGCCTAACCCAAGCCCAAAGGTTTCTGGAGGTTGCTTTTCCTGTGGAAAGGAGGGTCACTTTGCTCGTGAGTGCCCCACCAGAGTTGCTGCTCCCGCACAGCCTAATGCAACCAAGATGAATCATGGTCCTACCACTGGACGACAGAATAGGATGAAGGGACACCTGAACCACGTCAATGCTGCAGAAGCTCAGGAGGCACCAGACATGGTGATGGGTATGTTTCCTGTCAACTCGGTGCCAGCCGCAGTACTGTTTGATTCTGGTGCATCGCATTCCTTTGTCACTAAACCGTTTGCTGAGAAAAGTGGTATGAAGCATTCCCGTATGCACCACCCTATGTTAGTACAAATACCTGGGGATAGTACTAAAGCCAACCTAATTTGCAATGAGGTACCAGTATAAATACAAGGGAAAACTTTTCATGCTGATCTTATAGTGCTGGGATCCAAAGGAATAGAAGTGGTACTCGGAATGAACTGGATGGCCAAGTATAAGGGAGTTATTAATTGCACTAAGAAATCTATTGAGATGATCTCAGAGGATGGGAAAAGGTTGCGTACACTGCAACTCGACCCTCGTCACAAGTTCACTGCCACACTGGTATAGCCCACCCTGACCTTGAGGAAGTCCCGGTCGTTTGTGAATACCCGGATGTTTTTCCTGAAGAATTACCCGGTATGCCCGCTGATCGGGATATCGAGTTTGTGATCGAGTTAGTGCCCGGAACTAGACCCATAGCACAGAAGCCTTATCGGATGAACCCAAAAGAATTAGATGAGTTGAAGAAACAGCTGGATGACATGTTAAGGAAAGGATTGATTCGCCCTAGTGCATCGCCATGGGGATCTCCGATCATTTTTGTGGGAAAACGGGACGGTACCACTCGTTTATGTGTGGACTACCGCAAGTTGAATGATGTTACCATCAAGAACAAATACCCGTTGCCCAAAATTGAAGACCTGTTTGACCAGCTGAATGGGGCTGTAATCTTCTCTAAGATTGACCTTCGGACTGGTTATCACCAATTGAGAGTCCGTGATACTGATATTCCCAAGACTGCTTTCACCACTCGTTACGGGCTATATGAATACACCGTGATGTCCTTTGGTCTAACCAATGCCCCTGCCTATTTCATGAATCTCATGAATAAGGTATTCATGGATTTTCTAGACAAGTTTGTCGTGGTGTTTATTGACGACATTCTCATATATTCGAGGAGTGAGGAAGAACACGAAGAACATCTGAGGATTGTGCTCGGAACACTTCGGGAGCATCAATTGTATGCTAAGTTTAGTAAATGTCAATTCTGGTTGACGGAAGTCGGATTTCTTGGACATGTGGTATCTGCGGGAGGAATATCTGTTGACCCTACTCTAGTTCAGTCTGTGGAGAAGCGTGCTGCTCCGACCAACCAGACTGAAGTCAGATCCTTTCTGGGTTTGGCAGGATATTACCGCAAATTTGTTCAGGGATTCTCGAGTATAGCCAGACCCCTCACCCAGTTGCTCAAGAAGGATAGCAAGTTTCTCTGGACGGACAAATGTGAAGAGAGTTTCAATGAGTTGAAGCGTCGACTTGTGTCCGCCCCAATCCTTATAATGCCAGATATCACCAAGAATTTCGACGTATATTGTGACGCTTCTAAGCTTGGTCTGGGAAGCGTACTTATGCAAGAAGGGAAAGTGATATCTTTTATATCCCGTCAGTTGAGACCCCACGAGTTGAATTATCCCACTCATGACTTAGAGCTTGCTGCCGTTGTTCATGCCCTCAAGACATGGCGGCACTTTCTTATGGGAAGAAGGGTTGAAATTTACACGGATCATAAGAGTTTAAAGTATATCTTTACTCAACGTGAGCTCAACATGAGGCAGCGCCGCTGGATTGAGCTCATTAAAGATTATGATCTTAGTATTCATTATCACCCTGGAAAGGCAAATGTGGTTGCGGATGCTCTTAGTCGAGAGCCGGCCTCTCTAAATGCTATGATTCTAGTGAGACAGCCCGAGTTGTGGAAAGAGCTAGACCAGCTTGGCATCGAAGTGGTCAGCTATGGTATGCTAGACGCCATAGAACTTAAACCAACTCTGGTTGACCAGATCAAAGAAGCGCAGAAAGGCCAGAAAAGTATTGATGGTATTAAGGCCCGCATGGAGAAGGAAAAGGTTGCTGGGTTTACCATCGATGCTGATGGGGGATTGTCGTGGGATAATCACGGCAGATGTTACCTGGGGTAACTGATCCTGGGGCAAGTCGACACAGGTATTTGGGAGAGGGTTTAGCTCGAAGGAAGACATGGCGAAAAGCAATCTAAGAACCGGAAAATAACTCGCCGGATCTCAATACGAATTATACTGGATACTCGATAACAGGTGTTACAACTATGACTTGAATCTCTGGCAAACCAAACCTAGGGGCCGGTTTATAAAGCACCCGTACACCCCTAACTTGCCCTTTAAGACACATCTTGAGTCCTATTCGAACTTTACTTACAAACCCTAGCTTTCCTTACCGCAACCCACAACCCGGGTTACGAGGCCTATAAACTTTGGGCCTTCCAGAAGTCTCTTTATTCTTAGCCGGATCCTGTGCAAGATCCTTTGGGCCGGGTCACACCTTGGAGTTGGCCTACCGGGTTACTATCCCCCCATCAGTAGTCCCCAGAATAGCCTGGGCTTCCAAGATTTACTCTTCGAAGTGCTGGCTATTCCCTGCAGAAATATTGGATACAAAAACACATGAAGATCAAGATACAAGATGTTGACGAATGGCTGGGATTAGCACCAAGGGGATCAGGTAACAACCCGGCTCTCCCTCAAAGGCTCTCCCTCAATCTTCCAGACTTGAGTCTTAATAGGGAACTCAATGATTTCACATCTTCCTCGACAACTATCGCTGATACCAGGAAAGAGATTTCCCTTTCCTTTTTCTCTGGATTATATCGATCTATGCATAAGGCGCGTCTTTCAAATTTCAAAATAGCCAAATATCACTCCGCACCTCCCGGGTTTCGCCCGTTAGGTTAGGCTTTTCCACCCGGGCTATTATAAATAGACCCCAAGGAGCAAGCTCAACCCTAACGGCTCATTTCCCCCACTCCTCTTCTCCTCAAGCTCGAGTTCGCGGAGTGCCACCACGGAAGCCCTACGCACATCGCCGGAGCCCATCCGCCGTCGCTTGCGCTCCGCCACCGTGCAACCCACTCCAGCTCCCAAATCCACCACTAAGCCCCCGATTCGCCGGCCAGAAATCGCGAAAGGGCATCAATCTTGCGCCATCTGTCTCCGCAAATCCCTACTTCAACCTCCTCCGGTAAGTTCTTGATATCCTCCAGCCTAACCTTGCAATCTCTTAGCTTTTCCTTAGATCAAATCTGAATCGAGTCGCCCGCAATTTCTCGGGCCCTGCCGAATTGACTCACTAGTGTTTACCATAACCACTCCCATAGATAGGATGCGCAGCTTATCTTACTCCCCTACCACTAAGTATCATTAGCCTGGCCTTAAATACAGAAATTGGATTTCCCATCTGGGCTCGGACCACCAAAAATTTCCGCCCTTGTTCTTATCATCCGGAAAATCTCACTTCTCCGGCTCACTTGCTGATAATAGACATAAGGGTATCCTCCTACCTTCCCCAGACACTTGCTTTACGGAAAAACTTCACAGCTTCCGTAACGACATGCGATACCCGGACAGATCGTACTTGATCCAGCAAGGCAATACCCGGATCATGTTTAAGTTACCGGTAACTGATTATTCATTAATTTCCGAGTTCTCGCTTCTCACCTCCTTTCCTTTGATGTTTTACCAGGTCAATCCCATGGCACCCAAGAGGCAGGGGAAACAATCGGCTAAAGCTAAATCCACTAACTCCATTTCAGCCAATTGGGGGAAATCCTCCGTTACCAAGGCCAAACTGGAGGAGTTGGTCGAGCTGGGAATCCTTCCTCCCCAGGAATCTATCCGCTGGAGAGTACCAAGCAACGAAACCCGGCCTTCTCCAGCAACGGATGAGGTAATATGTTTCGTCGAACACGTGACCCGGGGCTTCAGGCCTCCGGGTCACCCTTTCTTTCGTGACGTCCTAGACCACTACAACCTCCGTATTTTCGATATAGGCCCAAACTCCGTTCTGAACATCACCCATTTTATCGTTCTTTCCGAGTCTTACTTGTGCACTCCGCCAAGTCTGGCTCTCTTTGTTGAACTCTTTCAGTGCAAGCCGTGCCGCGAAAGCGGTGACGGCGCACTTCTTACCTGCGGCGGGGTTTCTATCCAGCGCCGCAAGAATTCCTTGATGCCTCCCCTCACTCTCAACTCTCATGTAAAGCACTGGCAGCTCTCATACTTCTACTGCCAGGATACCTCCCCACCCGGCGAGAAGAAGTTGCCGGGTTACTCGGAGGGTCAGCTTGACATTTCCGAGACTTTCAATGCCTTCGCCCCTGACTCGGACAGGGAGGCGATCTTGCCTTCGTTGGCTAAGATCTCCATCTTATCAGCCCGAGGCCTCATCGGGCTAAACTTGGTGAAGACCTGGGTTAGCTTCCGCATCCAGCCCAACTCTATTCGTGAAAAACTGATGTGTAAATATTCGGGTCAAACCACGGACCCGATCCGATACTCCACCAGCACCTTCACTCCTAACGATACAAACAAGACGATTAAAGGTTTCTTAACAGAGAAGCTCGAGGTAATCCGGAACATAGCCGGATTAGAGCCTTTTACCCTCGAGAACCCGGCCCCCGCAGTAAGTTTCCTACCCTTTGATTTTGGATTCTCACAAGCCATATTTTATCCGCTTCTCTTGACTCAATATTGGCCCTTACCCTGGCATTTTCACCTCAGGCCGATAATGACTTTTGGACAATCGACACTCCTCCCAATTCTGGAGACGCGGAGGAGGAAGATGACGTCGTTAACTCGGACGAAGGTGCATACTTAACCCCCTTGCACGCATTATATCCTGTCTCCTCTTTTTCCTTATGCTATAACTTCAATACCTTTCAGAACGAGAGGACCAAGACGAGGAAGAAGAGACAGATGGCTGGGAAGAGTCCGCCAGCGAGGAGGACGAGCCGGAGCCGGCCACCAAAGCTGGATCCAAAAGGAAATCCCAGAGGATCGCCCTCCAGGTTTTTATTTCGTTCCCTTGCACTTTAATTTTTGTTCCCATAACGTCATTTCGGGGCTAACCCCACCTTCACCCCTTTTGATCATAAATGAAGGAGCCACCCGCGACTAGGCGCCGAGTAACCCGGAACCATCCGGACAACGAGGCCCTTAACCCGGGCACTTCATCACCCCCGGCTCGACACTCTGGTATTTATATCGTAAATAAAAACTCTTTCCGGACATTCCTTTGCAACATAATCTCAAACCTTGCTTGGCATTTTTCAGTATCTTCCGGATCTAGCAGCGGCTTTCCTTCGGACTTCCCGGTGAACACCGGGTAAACGCCTTTTCCTGACATTATACCGAGCTTTTATCGCCTTTTTCATAACCAAAGATTAATTGTGCCTTCGCACCTTCTTCAGAGCCACGGTCGTTATTAGCGACCAGGAGGACACTGAGGCTAAGGTCCGGGTCGAGAACGAGCCGGCTGATGATGCCTTCACCACAACTGGCGACGAGCAAGCGTCGCCACCGGAGCTAGCTAGGCATGACACCGGGTATCCAATCGCTTCGCACGCAGGCGAGAAGGAGAAGGGAGCAGCTTCGAGCGCGGGAGGGGGACCAGACTCCGACATTCGGATGACCCGGGTGCCACCTCCTGCTACAAGAAAAGCTCCTTTTCCCACTTTCCAGGTACCCGAGTCATCTAACTCGGATAACGCTGATTTTAACCAGCTGATGAGCGCTCTTCTCGCCATGAAAGCTTCAGAAGGAAATATCCTAGAGCGTATGGCTGCAGCACATCAGGTAATCTTACTTGATACTTCTTACTATACATCCAGTCCCCAAGTTCCGAGCATAATTTTCTGTAATTATTCTCGGTACTTCGCATAATAATTTTCTGTAATTATTTTCTCAGAAGGAAATATTCTCGCGATATCCGGCTTACAGTTGCACTCATTCTTTGCAGGCGGAGATAACTCAGTCGGATGGAACATTACTTAAAACTGAGCAGCTCTTGCTTGCGGAAACAAAACGTAGGGAAACCCTTGAAGCGGAGATAAAGACTTTGAAAAAAGATGTCTCCAAATACAAGAACAAATACAATGCTGCCCAATCCTCGCTGAATAACCTGTCGACTCAAATTACGGACACTTACCGTATCTTGCTAAGTAAGTTTGTTATTTGCAATTAACTTGCGTATCTCTATCTTGCCGTTGTAATAATCAAGATTACTGATACGCTTTTGTGTGTTTTGACTGCAGGTGCTAACCTTGCTGCTCCGGAGGAGAACACCGTTATTCAGGCTAAAACTCTGAAGACTGTGCTCCGGACATTTTTTGCCGGCACGAAACTTTTGCTGGATGCTATAAAGTGGCCTTCGGAGGTATACCCGGGCGAAGAAAATCTCATGCAGGCCTTGTCCACAGCGCCTGGATGGATTGAAATATTGAAGCGTTCGTCTTGCCGGATTGGGATGACCCGGGCTTTGACGCTGGCGAAGGCTTATTTTCCTAAGCTTGACCCGGCCAAGGTAGTATCCGGGTTCCCAGAATTCAAGGCTGACGGGTCTAAGTTTAAACCCCAGGACTTCAAAGCTATACAATCTTCGGTACGTCACTCGGCCACAACTTTGGCAGATAAAATGGATCTAGACACAATCATGAGCTCATATGACTCTGAGGGCAAGGTTATTCTGGTGGAGGCACCCCCTCCTTTTGATATGCTGGAAAAGTGGTCGACTGACCTGGCCAGGAGGAAAGAAGAGGCTGCGAAGAGAGAAACCGAACTAGGCGTAAAGCCGTCTACCTCAACACCAGCCGTTCCTCCTCCTGTCCGTCCTGACGTGAAGAGTCCGGGTAAAACTGCTGGCAAAGCCAAGGAGCAAGTCCAAGACGAAGACCCGGAGGACCACTCTCAGGATGCCGAGTAGGATGATACCTAGTGCTTTGCGTTTCTCGAGACTGATATGATTTTTAGCGATGCGCCTGTGCAACATTGATACTGATATTATGACTTTGCGCTTGTTAATTTATGATAACTCTTTGCCTCTCCCGGCTTTTGATAATCTCGATCCTTGTGTTACCTGTAAACTTATTCTCGATACTTTGAACTCTTGCTTTTGACTCCCTTTCGAGACTCGGCTAACCGAGTATCGTAGGTTTTGATAGACGGACTTTTCTTTAAGTCCCCAAGACTCGGAAACTATGGTTTACGAGCTTTAGTAGTTAAGCAGTTTGCTTCTGTCTCGAAGTCCCCAGTCCCCATGACCCAAAGTACGAGCTAAGGGGGCGTGGCCTTTCTCAGATGACGAACTACTCTTTACCAAGCTGAAGACCAATAGCTACTCACATAAATACTGAAGTCATGCTTAATACTTGTTGAGTTTCCGGCTATTTGAGCCTTATACTCTGCATGGACTTGTGGTTTAGATGACCCTTTTGATTATCTTGTACTGTAAGCCGGCTTTCGCGTGGATACCATGTTGTTACATCTATACGAAAAACAGGGTCAAGCAAGTCCCATTGGGCTGCATAGTTTGATTGTAATCGTAAGTGAACAGATCATGCCACTTTGGCGCGAGTCACATCGAGCTTAAGTAAGAATAATCAAGAAATTTGGCTCCTTTGTCCGGTTATAAGATTGCAGCCGTACCCGTTTTTTCGAGTAATCAGCCCTCATAACTCATAGGCATCAAGGCCGGGTCTCCGGGTTTGTGATTACTTATTTAAGCACACCAATCCCCGAAGACCTATATGCACGTGACGTATTTTGATGATATTGACATATTGATAATAACAAGCATTACTTACTTGTAACTGAAGCAAAGACCATGATAAGACTCGAGACCATCTTCTTTTATTGATAAAAATTTCTTTTTTGAATCAGCAGGCCGCCTCGTTAAAAACCTTCCAGTCCCCTTAGGTACCCTGGGTAGGAAAAGAGTGCGTATGAAACCTGCCGTCCGTTACACTGCTTTAGTTATTCTCGAGAATCGGCCTCGCGTTGGTGCGGCCGATGCACATTCTCCATTTGCTAGGCCCTTTCATAATGAGTACCGGATTTGCTAGCCAATCCGGGTATATCGTCCTTGAAGCGTGATCAGCTGCGGATGGTGGTACGTCTTCTTCTTCCCTGCTAGGAGTTTTGAAAGGATCGCTCCTAATGAAGCCTACCATCTTAGGGTCTTGTTCTGCCCTAATTTTTGCTTTGTCCCCCTCAGGAGTTGGCTTTTTTGACGTTGTCCTCTCTTCTAGATCTACCTGAGAACGGTAATGTTTGAGTTCTTCCTTCCTGCAGGCTTGCTCGGCCATTGCCGCATCTCCCTCATCACATTCAGCTGCTATATCTCGATTTCCGTGTATTGTAATGGTCTTCTTAGGACCCGGGATTTTCAGCTGTAGGTACACATAACACGGTCTCGCCATGAACTTGGCATAAGCCGGCCTTCCAAACAATGCATGATAAGGACTGCGCAACTTTACTACCTCAAAGGTAAGCCACTCGACTCGGTAATTGTCCTTTGACTCTCCAAAAGCTACTTCCAGTGCCACCTTTCCTTCGGGGCATGCCGAATGGCCCGGCACTATCCCGTGAAAAACTGTTGTACTCTTTTGCAGCTGCGATTCCTTTAAGCCCATACGCAGAAAAGTTTCCCAGTACAGGATATTGATACTACTTCCTCCATCCATCAAGACTTTTTTCAGCTCGTAGCCGTTGACCTGTGGTGCCACTACCAAAGCCAAGACTCCCGGGTGATCAACTCTGTCCGGGTGATCCTTCCTGCTCCATGTTACCTCTTGTTCTGACCACCTCAAATATCTTGGAACAGCGGAAGAGACCGAATTAACTGCTTGTTTCAGTATCTTCTTATCCTTGTTAGAGCCTCCCGTAGTGTGCACATGATATTGACCCAGCTGTTTGGGGTTAGCTTGAAAACCTCCCGCTCCCCCTTGATTGTTACCTTGATTTCCAGCTGGCGGGTTGCCGGCTGGGGGCGGTCCGTTGCCCAAATTTCCACCTAGGCCCGGGCCTCCTCCTCGGCCTGCACCTCGCATGGCTCTGTTCACTTCCTCGTTCTTCCACCTTTGTAAGTCGGCACATTGCTCCAATGAATGATTGGTCGGCTTGCCGTTCCTGCTATGCTTCGGGCATGCCATCCTAAATATGTCCCAACTGTTGCTTGGTCTTGGAGGTCCTTGGTAGTGTCCCCCATTGTGATTTCCAGTATTAAAATTTCCTTCGGATCTAGGTCTTGAAGACCCGGCCTCCGTGTTGGCTACAAACTCGGAATTCCCTTCAAACGGGCGCTTGTTTTGGTTACTTCCATTATTGTTTGGCGCCGATCCATTGCCGGTTTTCCCACTGCTACTTGTGTTTGCTTTTGCTTTCTTGTCATCAACTTCCTCCTCTGTGGTATCCGTTGCAGCGTGTTTGTTGCACGCATCCATTAACTCTCCCATTGTAACCTCCGCTGCATTCCTACTAGATTTCATGCGAGTTAGCTTTTGCACTAAAGGAACATACTTACATGTTTTTGCCATAGCTTGTAGCGCGTCCTTAGGCTGGATATCCGTAGACGAGTGGAGTATCTCCATAACCCGGCGTACCCAGCTGCGTGCTGACTCTCCTTTCTTCTGAACGCATCTTTCTAAATCGTCAATAGTAAATAACTTTCTGCATGTCCCATGAAAGTGCTTGATAAATGCGGTCTTTAGCTCCCCCCACGACTTGATCGACTTTTCCGGTAAATTGGTGAACCATAACTTTGCTGCTCCCTCTGACATCATTAAGTACATGAATTTGGCTTGGAGATTCTCGGTTGCGTTGCGAATCGACATCGCCATCTCGTAGCTGCTCAGCCACGTTTCTGGATCCATTGTTGGCTCATAATTTACTACTTTCCCCGGTTCTTTGAACTTCTCCGGGTAAGGTTCTGCTCTGATATCGTCCGAGAGGCACTTGGGTCCCGCCAGGGTGGTTGGGGCTGGTCTTACTCGGGAGGCACGTGACCCGGCTGGGGGTGCCACGAGGTGCGGCGCCACCGGCAACTCGTGCCCTGCAGACCCGGCCCCGGCTCTTCTGGCCCTGGAACTGTCCACCACCGCCTGCGCTGCTGATACTACTGGTACTGTCTGGATACGCGGTGGGGGCGGCATTTGCTGTTGCTCTTCCCTTCGTCGTGCCGCACTTGCTTGGACATTGCCCTGTTGCTGACTGACGTACGGCGTCCCATGCATTCCGCTTCTATGATCCGGATAATTGGCTTGCTGTGCTACCGCGGTGTGTAGCAGATCGATCGCTCGTCGGGTTCCCTCTGCATGAGGCGAATCTCCCACAGGAATCTGGTTTAATGCGAGCGTTGCTGCGTACACGTTGTCCATGGGATTGTTGTAATGACCTGCTGGTGTGTGGAATCGTGATGGTGGTGGTGGTATGGTATTGCCGGCTGTCACCCCCGTCTGTGGCAAAGGTAACCCGGCTGGCGCGTTTACCGGCTGTGCTCCTGTTGACGGTCGCGGTATGGTCCCTTGGTTCGCCGGTGGAATCGGCTGATCTTGAGGCGTGAACACCAGGGCAGTCGGGTTAATAACCCCTCCTGTTGCCGGCAGCATAGTTCGATGCCTTTGGTGCATCCTTGTCGTTTCCTCCCGGAGCCGGGTCTCTCGATCATCCAATTCGCGCTGCCGCGCGGCCATCCCCTGCCTTTCTGCTTCTACTTGCCTTCTTTGCTGCTCCAATGCACGACGAGCCACGTCCAGGTCTCTTACGCGCTCTGCCGCGTTTTCCGGGGTAATAACTGTGGCCAAGACTGTGGGGTCCAAGATCAAATTATTATCAAACAGAGCCGGGTGGCGCGGATTCGAGGGGCCCGCCCCCGGTGTCCGGTTTGCTTGGAACCCAAACATATTTGCGTGTCGCTCCTCGTCTGCTGGGCGACTGGTGACTGATGCCGACTCTCCATCGACCTGGACCAAGACCGGGTCAACTGTACCTTGCTGCTGGGCCACTGCCTGAGCCGCGCCGACTGGCGCCGCAGCTGCGTTTTCTGGATTGAGATTGATCGCAGGAGCCGCATAAACTGCAACCCGGCGCATGATGCCCGGTGTAGATTCGTATTGTTCTTCCTCGCTGTTTTCCTTCTCATATCGATCCTCCGATAAATCCCGTATAGACTCGGTATCATCCTCCCTCTCTATCTGACCCGTTGTTCCAATCGACTCTTCTTTTTCCGATTGGACATACGTGTCTTCCCCTGATACAGAATCAGATCCAAGATTATCACGATTCGAACTGGAAGTACATACCATACCGATGAAGACGTTGATGCTGCCGACTGTCACGATGGATCCGGTTTCGAGGTGATCCGACTCTGGCCCCCAGCCAGAATCGTCTACCATCTTCTCTCCTTTGCTGTTGACGTAGATTTCTCCGACGATGAGGTTCTTCATGCCCTTCCGAGCTTCTCCCGTGATGTAAACACCTTTGGACGCAGGCCCCACGGTGGGCGCCAACTGTCGTGGGATAATCACGGCAGATGTTACCTGGGGTAACTGATCCTGGGGCAAGTCGACACAGGTATTTGGGAGAGGGTTTAGCTCGAAGGAAGACATGGCGAAAAGCAATCTAAGAACCGGAAAATAACTCGCCGGATCTCAATACGAATTATACTGGATACTCGATAACAGGTGTTACAACTATGACTTGAATCTCTGGCAAACCAAACCTAGGGGCCGGTTTATAAAGCACCCGTACACCCCTAACTTGCCCTTTAAGACACATCTTGAGTCCTATTCGAACTTTACTTACAAACCCTAGCTTTCCTTACCGCAACCCACAACCCGGGTTACGAGGCCTATAAACTTTGGGCCTTCCAGAAGTCTCTTTATTCTTAGCCGGATCCTGTGCAAGATCCTTTGGGTCGGGTCACACCTTGGAGTTGGCCTACCGGGTTACTATCCCCCCATCAGGGATTATGGTATGAAGGCCGTATTTGTGTTCCCTCTGAATCTGATCTCAAGCAGACCATCATGGCCGAAGCTCATGAGACCATGTATTCTATCCATCCTGGAGGAACAAAGATGTATCAAGACCTGAAGGAGAGATTCTGGTGGCATGGAATGAAGCGAGAGAATGCTTCATTTGTAGCCAAGTGCCATGTCTGCCAGCAAATAAAAGCTGGGCACCAGCGTCCCGCTGGATTGCTCCAACCGTTGCAAGTGCCTGTTTGGAAATGGGATGAAGTGGGAATGGACTTCATCACTGGACTTCCTAGGTCCAGCCGAGGAAATGAATCTATATGGGTTGTCGTGGACAGGCTCACGAAAGTTGCTCACTTTATTCCTGTCCGGACCACCTATCGTGGAGACCAGCTTGCTGATCTTTACATTTCTCGGATTGTCAGCCTACACGGAGTCCCAAGCAGGATTGTATCTGATCGAGGTACACAGTTCACATCTAGATTTTGGAAGAAGTTGCACGAGAGTTTGGGAACCAAACTAGCTTTTAGCACAGCCTATCACCCGCAGACTGATGGAAAAACAGAGCGTGTGAACCAAATTCTGGAAGACATGCTCCGTGCTTGTGTGTTGTCCTATGGAATTAAATGGGAAGACTGTCTGCCCTTCGCAGAGTTTTCTTACAACAACAGTTATCAGTCTAGCTTGCAAATGGCCCCTTTTGAAGCACTGTATGGACGTAAATGTCGTACACCTTTAAATTGGACTGAGACTGGAGACAGTCAGGTTTTTGGTGTGGACACTTTGAAAGCTGCAGAGGAGCAGGTCCAACTTATTTGGGAACGTTTAAAGACAACTCAATCTCGTCAGAAGAGTTATGCTGATACGAAGTGTCGTGATGTCTCTTTCAGCATTGGAGATTTCGTGTACCTTCGTGTTACGCCACTCAAAGGGATGCAGCATTTCCATGTCAAAGGAAAGCTGGCCCCCAGGTATATTGGCCCTTTTAAGATCTTGGCACGTCGTGGCAAAGTTTCTTATCAGTTCGAATTACCTGAGGAGCTATCTGCGTTTCACAATGTTTTCCATGTGTCATTGCTTCGGAAATGTCTACAAGTACCTGAGAAGGATCTCTCGTATCAAGGCGTAGATTTCAGGACCATTGACATCAATGATGACTTGACTTATCGTGATAGACCCCTGCGGGTTCTCGAGGAGATTGTGCGCGCTACCAGGAGGCGTGCTATAAAATTCCTTAAGATTCAGTGGATGAATCACTCTGAGGAAGAAGCTACCTGGGAGCGTGAGGATGATATCAGGAAGGAGTTCCCTGATTTTCTTAAAGCCTAGACCCGCGAATCTCGGGACGAGATTCTTTTAAGGGGGGAGATTTGTCACACCCCTGTTTTTAAGCACCTGTATAATATTAAATTAGCAAGCCTTTTAAGACTTTTGTAATACAATTAAGTGGACAACATGTTTGGGTAGTAATGTTTATCTATGCAATTTAAGTGGTGTGTTCTTTTCACTCACTTGAGGATTTTTCTCCTAAGGAAAACATTGTTTTCTATTTGTTTTCCTATGTTTTCCACTAAGGTTCTTAAGAGAATATTCTTCAAAACTTGAGGTAACACTTTGTATCAACTTAAAAATGTGTTATTGAGGGTTAGGAATCAGCTTGACCTTGAAATAAAATTAATTGGAAAAGCTTTCATTAGATTTCCCAATATAATTTTTGTCCTGAAAAACAGCCAAGTAGCTGTTTTCAACCCTTGTTTTCCTTCACAAGGATTATCCAATTATGGATTTTCTTTGATCAAAACTACTCTCTGTTATGAGGACAACAAAACTACACCCTTGGAAAAACCTACAAAGATAATTAACACACAATTCCATGATGGTTTTTGAGCCATCTTGTTAAGACAGATTGTTAGGCAATTTAAAAACAGAGAATGTACTTACTTTGCCATTTGTTTTCAGAGCCTTAAACCCATCCTTTTTCAGAACAAATGATTGGTTATGAAACTTGGATAGTTTCTCTTTGTTTACCATTTTAAATCACTCTTTTTGGAGTTTGTTTGCTTGGTGAAAACAACTCCAACTTTTGCTATCTATGTCTGTTTTTCCAGCACTTACAAAAATTCAGAAAACTGCCTAACTGAATTTTTCTGACAGAACAATGATCAACACTTTTAGACTTGATGATTTATCTTGTGTGTACTGATCCAAGCCTTGCCACTTTGCCAATTCGAAAACAATGTTATTGAGCTTCTAGAAGGTGGCATTGGATCCCATTTTTGTTGACCAAGGAGGGAGTGAGTGAGGTGGCAAGTAGACTAGTGATGATGTCATTTGGGAGTTGTTGAAATAGTGGTTTTGCTTGCTTTTGCCCATCCCTGGCCTTTCTGTGCCTTTGCTCATGTTTGAGTACGAAGATAACCTCTAGGACACCCCTCTGTAGCATGGTCACCACTGGGAAAGCTCGAGTTGGCAAGTCATGGCCATGTCACTTGTACCCGTGCACACCCCCTCTTGCAACCACTCCTATAACTCACCCCGAGGCCAATCCTCTCGCCACCAAGCTCCACTCACCCCTCTCACTCACCCCATCGAGCACTCGTGTGCTCGATCACTCTCTGTGGGCGAGGCGAGCCGCGCCCATCTGCGAGCCCGTGCAGGCCAAGGTCGCGATGGCGCCACGATCTCTGTGCCTCCCGTCCTCCTTTCACCTCCATTGCGACCCCCTAGCTCGTGCCTACCTCCCTGACACCCTCTTGCCCTCGATCGCTTGCAGATCCATCGCCGCCGTCCCCGGAACCGCCGCAGAGCACCGCCAAGCCGCCGCCGTGCCCGAGCTTCTTCACCGACCGTGCCTGCGCCAGGGAGTCGCCTAAGCCACCGTCATCCACACCTGTACCACCCCGCTCCATCTCGCAAGCCCTAGGTGAGCCAACTCGCGCATTCGCTAGGTGTTCGTCCGCGGGCATAAGAGAGAGAGAGAGAGAAGAGAGGCGCGGGGAGGAAGAAGGGAGGAGAGCCGTCGATCTGCGAATCGACGGTCCCCTTTGAAACTTACCGCTTCGCGCGCGCGTGCGCTGGCGGGCTGATCCGCGCGCTAGTTGGGCCAGGCGCAGCAGATCTGGCCCATCTGGGCTTTTTCCTGTTATTTTCAAAAATAGGTTTTTCTGGCAGATTAATTAGGTGTTAGCTTTGGGCTTGAAAAAGGTAGCAAATAATTTTATTTAACCTTGCTAATTTTTGTACTCATATCCATACAAAATCACAACCATCTCCCACTGGCAGAATCAAGTTTGGAATTTTAATTATTTTTCTATAGCTAATTTGCCAGACAGTACCCTTAAAATTGAAATGAATAGAACTTCAAAATACATAATATTTTTGAGCAAACTCAACTGTTTTGGAAAGCCCTTGTCAATACCTACTAGTAGAATTTTAGTTTGCACCAAGGTGAGTTACCATTTGGAAATGCCATCCATTTTCGTAAAGCATCTGTGAGCTATTCCATGAATTTTAGGGGGAGTTTGGGACATTATTTTTGAGTGGGACCAATTGGAGAGGCTTTGTAATGTTAAGGACTATCACATCCTAGAAGGATTTAATTTTTGGAGCCATAGAAAAAATTAGAGAGACAGAACAAGTTTTGGTACTTTTCTGTCTAATTTTTATTCCTAGATCTTGTTTATTATGTTCATGTTGTGATGTGAAAATGATGTTGTAGTGCTTGTAATGTTGTTTTCCAATGTGGTTATGATGTTTACAAGTTATATGAACATGTTAGAATAAATGGTTTGAGTGGTATAATTTTTAGAATTATTCTCCACGCATAGATCTTGCTCATAGCTTATTTTTTTTACATATGTTTTGAGTAGATCTTTAAATGCTTTTTAGGCTTATTGCTAGATTAATTCTCATAAAACCAGTACCATTTAGGTACTGTTATTTTTGTTATAGCACCTCTAGATACTTGGTGCTTGTGTTTGAAATAGATTTAAATAGCAATGCTTAAAGTCTAGATTTCATACTAGGATATTCATGTATGCTTTTTGTCTTGTTTTCCCCTAGGGAAAAATATGAATCTTTGGTGTTGAAACCATAGGATGGAATGTCCTTGTGGCATTATTATCTTAGGGTTTTCACCTCTGATAGGTTTCCTCTTAAGTAGCATAAAAGCATGAGTAACACTTGGATGACTAGGAATTAATCTCCTCACATGTGTAGCTTTTTAAGCTTAGTTTTTCCTTGTTTCATAGCTAAACTTTTTATGTTATTTTGTGGGATCCAGTAGCATTTTGGTACTGGTTAGAGGAGTATTTTACCTCTGCTAGCTTGCACACTTGTGCATAAAATTAACAAGTGTATCCTAAACTAGTCTAGTATTTTTCCTAATTTTCTACTAGTATGAGTAGGAGTTTTTTTGGGATGCTAGTTTGTTAGTTTGGGGCACTTTTATAAAAGTGACCAGAGGCTTATTAACCTCTTGGTGAGCATTTTGCTAGTAGAACACCCACTGGTATTTTTGCACCATGGTGAAAAATAGGCTTGACTTGTTGTCATGAGCTTTTTCACCACTTGGTTATTTTAGCAAAATATATGTGCTAGCCATAGAGATTGTTGAGGGAGTTTTTAGACATCAAGATGTGTTTTATGTGACCCCCTACTGTCTAGTAACATGTGTTTACCCCACTGGTCCATGGTGCTCTTAACTAAAAATCAGTGAGTTTGGCCACACATAAACACTAGGAAAAAGGCAGATTTTTCCACTATAGTTTTTATGCCAATTTTTCTTAAGGAAAACATTAAGTACTTTGGGTGATACTTTTTGATTGCTTGCTTTATGTATCACTTGTAGCATTGTTTGCCTTGTTTGGTTCTGAAAGTGTGTTTTTATTTCATTTTACGACGTTAGAAAACGAGGAGGAAGGAATTGCTGAGGAGGGGTATTGCAACTCCTGTTACTTTCAGGACCAGGACCATCACTTGTACCAAGGCAAGCCATCCTAATGCTTTCTGTATAAATACTTATCATTATCTATCATGCATGCCTTCCATTTCTGAAGTTTTCACAAAACTACATCTTTAAAAACTATTTTTGTGTGAATACTACTACTATTAATATTACTAGTAGAAGGAATCATATTAATAGTCAACTTGGTATTACCAAGCCCTTAGCCACTAAATGGTATATAAATACCATCCACCAAATTAAAACTTGAGTTCTTAAATGAACTAAATAAAATGTGTTTTATTTGTAAAACAAATGCCTTATGGAAGAAAAACCCCGGAAGAAGGGTGGGACCCTGTCTACCGGAAGGATGTCATGAAGTGAAATTTTGAGAAATGTTTACAAAAGACACATAACCTAGTCTTCGCTGGACAACCATTATCGTACTGCCACTTTACTCCAATATGGGTAGGGGCTTGATTAAAAGCTTGTTATGGTTAGTATGTGTGCTATCTCAAGTGCTATAGGGGATTGGATCCTCCGAACCGAAGTGTCGCTAGGAGTGAGCATACGGGACATCTAAAGTGTGGGATTAATTTTCCCTCCGGATGCAGCAGTTGGGTCTCCTGTTTGGGCGGTGTGGGACACGGCTTGCCGGGGAGGTTAAACCCAATTGAAGAGATAGTCATGTACGAGCTTGTACAGAGTGGATAGTCAAGACCAGCTATCTGATGTTCTCATAGGATGAGAGCAGTCCATGGTTGTTTCATGGCGGATTCTGGATCTGGTGGAAATGTGTACACCTCTGCAGAGTAAAACTATTTCGAAATAGCCGCATCCTCGGATATGGACGGTTGAGTGGCCATGTAGCTAGCATTGTGTCAACTTTTCAAAAGTGGTTTTTGAAGGAAGGTTTTGTACCTGCGAGGTACTACGGAGGAATGACTTGGTATCTGCGAGATACGGATGAGAAGGAAATTACTGCTAAAAGTTTTTCTGAAAAGAAAACTTTCTTTTCTAAAAAAAACCAATCTTAGAAAACCTCCGAGATATGTGATATCGACGAGAGAAAAACTACATTATTTCAAATGATTTTTTTCACAGGGATTTAAACCTGAAGAATCAACCATGATAAATCTTTTATCTGTCATGGGTAGCTGAACCATATGTATGGCCTACCCATTCCACAAAATAAGCATGTATGCATTATTGTAAGCTCATAAAGGATGTCTTGTTGAGTACATTCAAATGTACTCATTTGGTTTCGCCCCTGGTATCTACTTATCAGACTACGAGGAGCCACCTCAGGAGGAGTACTATGAGGAGGAGTTCTACGCTGATGGCCCTGCGAACTAGGAGCGCCTCCCAGTCAGCAGCCTGTAGGATGAGGCGTGACTCGGGTTCTACTACGCTATGCTTATCGTCTTCCGCTGTGTTAATGTTGAATGTCTGTCCTGTGTGACAGTTGCCAAGAACTTGGTCATGTGACCATTTATGTAAGACTCTATATTCGTGTAATGGATGATGTATTCTGTATGCCAACTACGTATGTTGTTCACGACTAGTTCTTCTGGGATCGTGAATGAATGCATATGAGGGGTTCTGGACCTTCCGGTCTGGGGCCTCTACATTCTTCAACCTGTAGGCTCCGCCTGGGATAACTTCGTGTATGATGAAGGGTCCTTCCGATGGTGGCTCTAGCTTGTGTCCTTCCTTCTGTTTGAGCCGCAGCACTAGATCTCCTACCGTGAATGCTCTGTGGCGTATGCGGCGACTATGATAGTTTCGCAGTGATTGTTGTTATACTGCGGATCTTGCAAGCGCAATATCGTGCATCTCATCGAGTGCATCCATGTCTTCCGCGAGTGCCTTGTTGGAGGTTTCTTCGCTGTAAGCCACAACTCGTGGGGCGCTGAATCTAACATCCTCGGGAAGGACTGCTTCTGCCCCGTATACCATGAAAAATGGTGTGTAGTTTGTGGATCGGTTTGGAGTTGTGCGGAGGCTCCATAGTACGGAGGGTAGCTCTTCGGCCCCAATGTCCTGCTGCTGGGTGTAGACGATCGAGTAGGCGTTTCTTGATGCCAGCTGAAACTAAGCCGTTGGATCTTTCGACTTGTTCGTTCGTTTGCGGGTGGGCAACTGAAGCAAACTTGAAGTTGATGCCCTTTTCCTCGCAGAACTGTTGTGTTTCCTTTGCTGTGAAGTTCGTACCATTGTCTGTAATGATGTCGTGTGGTACCCCGAATCTGCATACGATGGAGTCGAGGAACTTGACGCCGCATTGGGCGCTAGCCGAAGTTACTGGCATGGCCTCAGTCCATTTGGTAAACTTGTCAACTGCGACCAGCAAGTGTGTGTATCCACCCGGTGTGGACTTGCGTAGTGGTCCTACCATGTCCAACCCCCATTGTGCAAAGGGCTAGGCGATGGGTATCATATGCAGTTCCGTAGCGGGTGCATGTGGTCTTGGTGCGAATCGCTGGCAAGCATCAAATCTGTCAACCATCTCCTTTGCGTCGGTGGCCGCCGTGAGCCAGTAGAATCCTGCTCGGAATGCTTTTCCCATGATTGCTTTCCAGCTGGCGTGATGTCCACAATCTCCTTGGTGGATGTCTTGGAGTAATTCCTTGCCATCTTCGGGTGCGATGCAGCGCTGGAGTATACCCGAGATGCTTTGTTTGTATAATTCTCCATTGATCGCCCGAAAGGATTTACTGCGTCTGATTATCTGTCGAGCCTCGCGAGGATCAGCCGGGAGCTGCTTGTTGGACAAGTAGTCGAGATATTTCTGCGTCCAGACCGGCTCGACCAGAAAAACTTGCCGTGAAATGTTATGAATAAGCTCGATGATGGCAACTTGCGGGCTGACCTCTGTTTCTGGTGCTGCGGGTGCTCCTGCAGCTTTTTTGACTTTGACCGATCGCTTGGTCATCCGCTCAAAATATATTCCTGGCGGTATGGGTGTGTTTGTGGAACCCATGTTTGCCAGTCTATCTGCTTCTTCGTTGTTGGATCTTGCAATGTGCTTCAGCTCGCATCCTTTGAAGATTCCTTCGAGTAGGTTGTACATATCACGATATGCGACCATGTTTTCAGCGATTGCGTCGCATTCTTTCATTGTCTGCTGCACGATGAGATTGGAGTCGCCGTAGATCATCAATCGGGTGGCTCCACAGGCGACTGCCATCTTCATTCCATGCAGCAGGGCTTCATATTCTGCGTCGTTGTTCGATGCTGGGTCATCGGGTGGAAAGTCCAATCGTAGGACGTATTGCAGCTTGTCTCCCCTAGGAGATATGAGGACGATTCCAGCTCCTGCTCCTTCGTTTCTTTTGGACCCGTCAAAGTACATTATCCAGTTGCTCGTGTATTCAGGTGGTCCGGGTGTTTGTAACTCTGTCCACTCGCTTAGGAATTCTACGAGTACCTGGGATTTGATTGCATTGCGTCCTATATAGGTGATGTCCCAAGCGCCCAGCTCGATGCTCCATTTTGCTATTCTTCCGGATGCCATAGGGTTGTTCATGATTGTCCCGAGTGACGCATCATTAACCACTGTGATGGCGTGTTCCTGGAAATAGTGTTTGAGTTTTCGAGCTGTAAGAACAACTCCATATGCGAGCTTCTGGTAATGAGGATATCGTTGCTTGCACGGCGAGAGCACTTCGCTGATGTAATAGATTGGTCGCTGGACTCCGTACGCTTTGCCTTCCTCAGGTCGTTCGACTACGATTGCTGTGCTGATGACCTGGTTTGTGGCGGCTAGGTACATGTAGAGTGGCTCCCTCTCTTGCGGTGTTGCCAGGACGCGCCTACTTTGCAACGATCGCTTCAGGTCTGCGAACGCTTGTTTAGCTTCTGGTGTCCACTCGAATTTGTCCGTTTTCTTCAGCAGCTTATAGAAGGGTAACGCTTGCTCTCCCAATCGTGCGATGAACCTGCTTAATGCGGCTAGTCGCCCTGCGAGCTGTTGGACGCCGCGTAGATTGGTTGGCTCCTTCATAGTCAAGATTGCTTGTATTTTTTCTGGGTTGGCTTCGACGCCTCTGGCGGATACCAGGTACCCGAGAAGTTTTCCTGCTGGAACGCCGAAGACGCATTTTGTCGGGTTGAGCTTGATCATGTATGCGTTGAGGGCGTCGAATGTTTCTCTAATGTCCTCGAGGGGTGTGTCCTCAACGCGAGTCTTGATTACGATGTCGTCAACGTACACTTGTACGTTCTTGCCAATGAGCTTAGCGAGGCATTTCTGCATGCAGCGCTGATATGTTGCGCCTGCGTTCTTGAGCCCGAAGGGCATTGTCGTGTAGCAATATACACCGTGTGGTGTGATGAATGATGTTTTTTCTTCGTCCTCCTGTTTCATCCGGATCTGATTATATCCCGAATAGGCGTCCAGGAAGGAGAGGTGTTGACAACCTGCCGTAGAGTCCACGATCTGGTCGATTCGCGGGAGGGCAAAGTTATCCTTGGGGCAGTGCTTATTTAACGACGTGTAGTCGATGCATACCCGAAGGATGTCAGTGTTCTTTTTGGGGACCAGTACTGGGATGGCTAACCAAGTGGATATCTTGATCATCCTGATGAATTTTGCTTCTAGCAATCTATTTACTTCTTCTCCAAGCGCTTTCTGCTTGGGTTCTGAAAATTGTCGAGTAGTCTGTTTGATGGGTTTGGCATCTGGAAAGACTTCGAGTGAGTGCTCGGCAAACTCCCTGGGTATTCCTGGCATATCTGAGGGCTGCCATGCGAAAATTTCCCAGTACTCACGGAGGAGTTCGACGAGCGTGCTTTCCTATGCTTGTGAGAGGGTGGTTGAGACCATCGCTGTCTTCGCGGAATCTGCCGGGTGCACTTGATGCTTTCGGGTGTCACTGTTGGTGCTGAACTCCAGCTCAGGCGCGTTTTTCTTCGTGAGGGGCATCACGGAGTGATCCGTGGTTTTTGCCAGCTCTTGCAGTTCTTCTTGCATCCCGAAAGATTTCGCGATCTCATTGAATTCAATGTCGCACTTGTTGGATTTCTGAAAATCTCCGTCGATGGTGATCACACCATATTCTCCAGGTAGTTTGAGCTTCAGGTATGCGTAGTGTGGTACTGCCATGAATCTGGCGAACGCTGTTCGACCAAGAATGGCGTGGTACTGTGAAGGCCAGTCGACGACTTCGAAGTCGAGAAATTCTCTTCTGTAGTTGCTTTTAGTGCCCAGCACAACTTCTAAGTTAATTGTTCCGAGTGGACGGATTGCCTTTCCCGGGACTATCCCGTGGAAGGATGTTTCTGATTCTGCAAGGCCGTCCAGGTTCCTGTTCATCCGACGGAGCGTATCCGCGTAGATAATGTTGATGCCACTACCACCATCCATGAATACGCGGGCCAAGTCGTAGTTGCCAATCTGTGCTTGGATGACGAGGGCGGCGTGTCCCGGTCGATAGACTCGTGGTGGGTGGTCTTTCATCGAGAATGTGATCGGCTGGTCTGCCATCTTCAAGTACTCGGGCTTTGTTCGCGGTGTCTGCACAGCCATGCATAACTGCCTCGTGTTAGTCTTTTGAGCTCTGCGAGATGGACATACCTTCTGAATCATTGCTAGTTGTCCTGCCGGGTTCGGGTACGTGTTGGCTCCGGCGTTTTGCGCAGGTGGTGCAGGCAGTGCAGCTAACGCCATGTTTGGATTTGCTGGTGGAGGCGGGGGTTGTGGCGGCTGGAATCCTTGGTGTCCTGCTCCTGGAAGCGGTGGGTAGTTTTGGCTGGCTACGGGTCTTTTCCTCGAGAAGTCTTCCGAGATGTCAATGAATTTTCGGCAATCCTTAAGAAGTTGTGTTGCCTTAGTTTTGCCCGTGCGCTTATCTATAAATAGATGTAGCGAGCAGTAAGCATCGAGGTCCTCCTCGGGAGATTTTTCTTCAGCCTTTGGTCTCCATTCGCGATTTCCACGGCGACCGGTGTCGCGATTTCGCGTGAATTCCGCCGCTACCATCTCTTCTCGATCCTCGTGATCATAGTATTTCCTCCTCATCCTTCGGCCATGACGGTCTTCTTCATGTGCAGGTGATGACGGTCTCTCGTTGTGTACTGCGTCTTCTCCGTTAGCCCACTTTTCGGCTATGATCATTAGCTCCCCAATAGTTTTGGGTGCGGCTCTGCCTAGTTCTTCTCTGAAAGCAGTTCTTCGGGGGCCTTTTGCGAAGGCTTCAGTCGCTAATTCTTTCGAGATGGTTCCCGCGGTGTTCCTGAGCATGGTCCATCGCTGGATATACTCGCGGGTGGATTCGCCGCTTTTCTGTTTGCACGCTCGTAGTTCTTCGATGGTGGCCGGCCTCTTATAAGTCGACTGGAAGTTTTTGCAAAAGTCGCGGTGCAGGTCGTCCCACGATGCATAGCAAGATCTTGGCCTCCTTTCCAGCCAGCTACGGGCTGCGCTGACGAGATGCAGATTGAGATATTGCATAGCCGTGTTCTTGTTCCCACGTTGGCATTTTACTGCCGTGAGGTAATCGTTTAGTCACTGAGAAGGCTCGAGTGAGCCGTCGTACTTTGTCACTTCTGTGCTGAGCTTGAATCTTTTAAGTAGAGGTGCTTCGCGGATGCTGCGGGCAAAACAGAGCGCCCCGCAGGTTTCGTCATCCGAAGAACCGGACGAGGAGCGTTCGCGATATCGTGATGCCCTTGCCTTATCCACCTTATTTTGTGCGATGTTCGATCGCGCATCATATCCTGGTTGGTCGCGGTCAGCGTCCTTCCTCGGGTCCTTGCTTCGTTTTCGCGAGAGGTTGTTGTGGTGTCGCGAGCTTTTGTCTCTCGGGCTACCCTCGCTGCTGCTTCGACTGTCGTCGCGGCGTCGAGCTTCTTTTCCTCGACCACGACATGGCGATTTGTCCCTTCTTGGCGAAGAGCTTATGTGCCTGTGGGGCGTTTCTCTTTCTTTCTCCTTCTCCTTCTCCCGTTGTTCCTTCTCCAGCTGCTCTGCGGCTTTTTTGCGGTCGTAGGAGGCGAGCCTTGCGGCTGCTAGTCCTAGTCTCTTGCGCACTTGTTTATACTGCTCCGCCCGAGGGTCACTTTCCGTCGGTTGGTTCATCTGCATGTAAGTCGCTGCAGCCAGGACCGCGGCGGCAGGAGTTCGCGGGTAGACGTTCCCGTCGTCATCGACCTGCATGAGAGAAGGTGTGACTGACCTGCTGGTTCCGGCTAGGGACTCGATGTTCCTGGATGTAGATGTGTGTCCCTTCCTCGTGGGTCGGGTTCCGGCCGAGGGTGCTAGGGACAGCTCGGCTCGTCGTTGACTTGATTCATCCGCCGCTCTTCTTCGGCGGGCCAGGTCTATCCGAGCGTCCTTGATGGTTGAAGCTGCTCTCACTAGGTGATAGTGGTAGGCAACCATATCTTCGTGTGATGCTCCCGCCGCAGGTGGTTTTCTTGTTCGCATGGCCTCCTTGGCTCGATCCCAAGATTCCCGGGATACGCCGATTATGTTGCGCTCTGTCGCACTATATTCCGTCTCCGGGGGTTGTTCCGACCCTGCCATGCGGACTTGAGCCAGTCGAGGCTTGTGCGTCCTAGGCGTAGATCAGAAGGCCCTTTGGACCCGAGAAGGTTCCTCTGTCGAGAGGGTATGGTAGTCGTTGGCGTTGAAGCGGACGGACTCGCCGCTTTTCTCCAGATGACGACGCGAGTCGACGGCTTCAGATTCAGATCTTGATTCTTCCGGGAAGTGGAAAATACCATCCCTGACGGTCATGAATTTTAAGCTTCCGAACGTCAAGGTGATGCTCTTCTCCAGATCGTCGAATACCGGGCGCGTTTCTGGCGAGTGAGGGGTGACCACGACAGATCTGATCCGTATAGGATTGTACGGAGCCGCAGTCGAGGGTTTCCAGCGAGAATTGGTTGTCGATGAAGCCGAAGATGCCGGTGATCCAGCGCCCGCCGTTCCCACAGACGGCGCCAATTGTCGAATCTCTGACTCTACAAATCCCTTAGGTGAACCTATCGGGTTTCGAATAGGAGAACCCATGAGCGCTGGTGGCGATCGTCGGCTAGACAGGGGGCGAGATTTACCCAGGTTCGGGGCCCTCGTAGAGGTAAAACCCTTACTCCTGCCTCTGTCGATCTGTATTATTCGAGTAGATCGGTTACAATGATGGTGGCTCAAGTCGAGAGTATGATCTCAAGCTCAAGGCTTTGGTGTTGCGGTGTTGCTTGGTCCTCTTCCGGTGGTTCTCCTGGCCATATATAGGTGGCCAGGTCTCAAACCCTACCCGGAAAGGACTCGAACTCTAACCTTAGGTCGGTTACAGGTTTCCTAACTTATCCCGCAAGACAATGCGGGTGGACTTCACGTGGGCCTTCTGGAACACTTCAAGGGCTCCTCTTCTTGGGCCTTAACCTTGGGCCTGAGACGGGGTGTCCTTACCCGCAGGGTCCAGGATCCATATCTTCGTCAACTCCCATGAAGAGGGAAGAGGTGGGGGCACCCCATGGCTGGCCGCACCCCCCTCTTGGGCTGCCTCCCCCTCCCCTATAAAAGGAGGGTGAGAGCTCCTCTTCTCCACACACGTGTCCCACTCCATTTCCTCTCCACCCACTGCTCCATTCCATGGTCTCTGGCTTAGCGAAGCCCTGACTGTGGGATTCTTATTCACCACCACGCCATCGTGCTTCTGGAGTTCCGAGGGATCCTCTACTTCCGCGCCCCGCTGGATCGAGGGAACGGAGGTCGTCATCAACCGTACGTGTGACCGATCACGGAGGCACCGCCGGATTGCGGTGCACATCTTCTCGCTATCGGGATTGGTGTGAGTACGACTACGCCAACAACGAGATTTGATCTCGTAACGCTTTGTGTCTTCGAGGGTATGTGTTCTCCTTAACCCTCTCTTTACCCGTTGCACTTCGTCTCCTAGA
This sequence comes from Alopecurus myosuroides, assembly GCA_028641055.1. Lineage (NCBI taxonomy): Eukaryota > Viridiplantae > Streptophyta > Magnoliopsida > Poales > Poaceae > Alopecurus > Alopecurus myosuroides. The sequence continues at coordinate 246,028,121 of CM054060.1, read as the reverse complement.
TTAGATCTTGGCCTTTCGGGTGTCTCTCGCGTAGGAAATTTTTTGTTATCTATGCAACGACCCCTTCACTTATTTGTGTTCTGGTTTTTGTGCGCGAAAAATATGTTTGTTTTACATATTAATATAATTTTGTGTAATATGTAGCACCTGGAATTTGTTTCCATGATTTATAGATGAAATACATTGCTGCTGTTTTTTTGGGCATGAATTAACATTAATTGATCAAACATTAGGAGGCTTAGATACAACTCAAATTTAACAACAAACTCGAACATTTTCAAACTGACTAGAGATAAAACTGACATATTACACTAGATAATAGTCGCAATATAAGTAAAACATTTTAAAACTGACTAGAGATCAAACTGACATATTACAACAGATAATAGTCGCAACATAAGTCAAACATTTTTAAACTGACTAGAGATGCACGATACAATACACAATTCAGACTCCCAACAGATAGCAGCTGCAACATAAGCCAAATGATATCTTCAGATAGCAGTTCAAACAACAGCTCAATCTTCTTCAGTCAGCAGTTCATTCTCCATCGGCAGATCCGTTGCTGTTGTGCCCACCGAAACAGTAGCCACCGTGCCTCACCTGAGGAGGGCCACTGTCATCCATACACCCACCGAAGAATGGGTAGTGGTGTGTGCGTGTGGTGTCGACCTCGTCGTCGTCCCACAGTGGAGTGTCCGAGACGACTGGGACATGGTCCACGACCTCTGAGACATGGATGAGGACAGTGTGCTCCAATGTCCTCATCGAGGTCGGGGTGCGCACAGTGGCCGGCATGTACGGCCCTCGCACCTCCACAATGTAGGTATTTGGAACTGCACTCGTATGCTTCATCCAGGCCTCCACCGACAGGAACCAGCTGTCCACCGGGACATGCATCTGCACCAGATCACCGCCAAGATGGTTGACGAACTGCCCCACCACAACGGGCTCCCATTCCTCCCAATAGAACCGCTCGAAGGTGAGCTTTGTCAGATACGGTAGCTCAGATCGCTCGGCGCCGCTACCACGGTATGAGCGAATAAATCTGAGCGGCGCTCCACCAGCGACGACGCGCCGGGACAGATGTAAAATGGCGGTGCAGTCCTCCTCGGAACGGAATCGAATGAGAAAGTCCACCGGCGGCACGCTAACATCCACCTTCACCTGCCTACGGGTGACTGCACAATGCGTGACCAGCGTAGCCAGGACTTCCTCAGGCGACGCCCTCCCACGGTGACCTCGAGCGCGCCACCGTGTCACTTCTCCTCGAGCTTCTCCATTGCACGCGAGCGGGCGAGCACGCAGTGGACTTGAGTCGGCCGTAATGCGGGCTCCCCAGTCCGGAACATCTCCTCCGGGAACATGCGGCGGGCAGCCATCAATGAAGGAGACAGCGAATAGACGTGCGCGATCTATGGATTCGGTGGGGAAGAATGGGGAATTTGGGGTTCGATCCTGTTTCAGTCTTCGAGCTAGGCAGATGAGCAAATGGGGAATTTTGGGTTCAATCCTGATTTAGTCTCAATTTGACCATTTTTTAACACAAAATCTGCACTAGGGGCTCCAATTCTTATTATAACATGTGCTATATTTTGGTTTTCTATGTATGTACGGCATGCCCCAACAAAGTGAGGAAATAAATCCATTGGTCTACCCCCTTTCTGATGCCAGTTGAAGGGGTAAACGGAAAAGTTTCGGTCAACACATGCTAGAGTTTCGTTGGAAAGGGGGCTCCGGAGTAGGAATCCTTCCTAAGCCTATATGGAGTAAAATCATGTCCATACAAGTGTGCTAGGAGGTGAACAGAGCCAAGATCCAAACCCGAGGTGTGACCGGTTTCACCCGCATCGTTTGCTATATATGCAGGAAGGATCTATACGTACACCTCCACCCCGTCCTCCTTCGCACGATCCTGAGGTAATACTATAACAACTCCGGACCGTCTGAATCCCACCCAAAATAAGGGTTTGCCATACCATGGTATACCCGAGATTCCCTCACTCTTTGTGTTAGGGCTCACAGGTGTCGGATTCTCTCTAATGGCTTCCTGGACTACTCAGAACCCGAAACTCCCGGTTCTGAAGGAACGTGGGAAATGTTGACAATAGGTGGGCTCTACCATTGTCTTGGGTGTTCCTTGGGCCTAATAAAACACAACCGAGCATTTAGTTCCACTTTGCTACCACCTTTCCGGCTCATGTAGAGGGTCCAGATCGATAGTTCCGTCCTTTTCTCCAGCGGGCCTAGGGTTTCTCCGGAGAGAGGCTCCAGAGCGTGTGAATCCCACCCAAACCTGGGGTATGCCATATAATTTGTGTTAGAGTGTGGCATGGGTGTTGGATGCCCAATATTACCTCACTCTCTGTTTTATGGCTTGACCGGCATCAGATTCTCTCTCGCGGGTTCCAAGGCTACTCAGAGCCCGAAACTCCTGGATCTGACGGAACGGGGGAATATTTCCAAGAGGTGGGACCCAACATTGTATTGGGTATTCCTTGGGCCTAACATAACACAACCAACCAATTATTTCCATTTTTCTACCCCCAACCGGCTCACGTAGAGGGGCCAGATCGGCAGTTCCGTCCTTTTCTCCAACGGGGCTAGGGTTTCTCCGGAGAGGAGCTCCAGAGAGTCTTAATCCTGCCCAAGCCTAGGGTATCATGTAACATGTTTGTTAGAGTGTGTGGCATGGGTCTTTGAATCCCAAGATTCCCTCACTCTTTGTGTTAGGGATTCACCGGCGTCAGATTCTGTCTAGTTGTTGCAGGACTACTCACGGAACAAAACTCTCGGATCTGACGGAGAACGGGGAAATCTTTCCAAGAGGTGGGCCCAACCATGTTCTTGGGTGTTCCTTGGGCATAACAAAACACAACCAAGCAATTAGTTACACTTTGTTACCGCCTTCCGGCTCACGTAGAGGGTCCAGAATGGAAGTTCCGTCCTTTTTTTCAACGGGCCTAGGGTTTCTCCGGAGAGGAGCTCCTGAGCGTCTTAATCCCACCCAAACCTAGGGTATGACATACCATGTATGTTAGAGTGTGTCATGGGTCCTGGATGCCCAATATTCCCTCACTCTTTGTGTTATAGCTTCACCGGCGTCGGGTTCTCTCTCGTGGGTTCAAGGACTACTCAGAGCCCAAAACTCCCGGATCTGACGGAACGGAGGAAATTTTGCCAATAGGTGGGCCCTATCATTGTCTTGGTTGTTCCTTGGTCCTAACCTAACATAACCTAGCAATTAGTTCCACTTTTCTACCCCCCCCCCCTTCCGGCTCACGTAGAGGGTCCAGAACAGCAGTTCCGTCCTTTTTTCTCCAACGGGCCAAGGGTTTCTCTGGAGAGGAGCTCTAGAGCGTGTGAATCCCATCCAAGCCTAGGGTATGACATACCATGTGTGTTAGAGTGTGTCATGGGTCTTGGATGCCCAATATTACCTCACTGTCAGACCCCGGACCCAGAGATATACACAATGTTATGTGCTCCTAGTCATGGACTCACAAGGGCTTCAGGCTTACCAGCCCCGGCCGCAACAAACAACGGCAGGCAGACCGGATTCATCGGTACGTAGTCCGGATCCCCGGTCTACTACTCCTTGTATCCATGCTAGTCATAACCAATTATGCATACCCAAGCGTCCACGATTCAGATGAAACTGAAGGAACGGGACCAAAGTTATACAGAGCTGCTATGTGTCCAGAAAGTGCAACAACATTCGAGGGTTACTGGGGTTACCTCGCCCCAGGCCGAATCACATCGGCAGGTGGGCTCGGACATGGATCATCGGCTCCACAACCCCTCGACTGCGACAACTATGCAGGCATATCCAAAAATGTATAACAACGGGCTCGAAACCAACAACCAATCAAAGCAGCACTCTAGGCATGGAAGCTCTATTAAATAGGTGTTACTAGAGTATAGCTTACAAGAAGAGGTCACACGGCCCAACATTACATCAGACAACGGAAGGCAAATTATGTTGCTAATCAACAAGAACCAAAAGGCATAAGAGGCCGCAACATAAGGCGACGTCCCAGCCCATAGATTCCAGGCTGCTACCTGGGAACCCCAAACTACTCGTCGATGTCCACGTTGAAACACCACCGAAGTGAGGAACTCCACCTGAACCAAGTTTAAGAAAACATGAGTACGGGAGGTACTCAACAAGACTTAGTTAACCTATTATGTATCTGCTTCTTTTAGAAAGAGTTATGAAGGTTATTTTGCGTAAAGCCATCTTTGTTTTCCAAGTTGAGGAAGGGATAGCACGTCTCATGGAGTATTTTGAAAACAGATGAGAAAGCTACTCAACTACTGATATCATCATCTTTTAATTCACCAAATCATTTCAGCACCTCGTGCTTCAAAGATCACCTCCTCCAGTTGTTCCACACTATCTCATGCTACAAGGTAAACCCTCTCGGCATATCCGAGGAGGCATCCTTCATTCGTTGTCAGCAAGTTTTAGTCATTCCGTTCAAGTTATCTATGATCAAAGAATCCGTCACCAAGTCGTCTTTAACCGCAGACACGGCTTTTCGAAAAGATTTAACCCTGCAGGGGTGTACAACTTTACCCACACGTACCAACTGACTCTTAGTGCCACCATGGTTAGCACTAGTCCGGGAAGTGCCGACAGAGGGTAGTCGATTCCCAGCCTTTACCTTGTCAAACCATATCCATGAGTCAACCCAAACAGGTCCACCCCGTCAACAGGGAGTTGGCCACCTATTGACGGCACCTGTTCTGTCAGTCGGGATCAAGATCCGTGTACGTCCATCACTTGTCTCGGTCACGAACTAATTTTATCCAAATCATTTTCCGACTCACACACAAATGGAAAGCTCAAACTACGTGGCTCATGGATAAGGTTAAACAAGTTAGTCAGCCGGGCGGGGTTCATCGGCCCACGTGTGGCTGTACACTCAGTCTTGGCTCGAAGGCGAGAAATTGCTCCTAGGGGCATGAACAGGACAAAACGCCACAACCAATTGTGGCCTCACATCCATGCCGTGATTAGTCAGGTTATCAAAGATAAATCAAAACACAATAACCTAACAAATTAGATTCACGCATTGACCAGATTCACCAACCGAATGGATCAGATCACAACTAGGCATGGCTAAGAAAGACTCACAAGGTTTAACGAAGCGCGCACAAACAAACCTATAGCTGCTAGGAGCAGTGGATCAGGATATTTTAGGCGATGCAATAAGTATAGGAGAACTCTATCTAAGACCATAAAATACTTTGAACCGCATGCAATATACGAGATTCAAAACACTTCGAAAACTATATATGAGCAGATAAGAGGTTATGCTTGCCTTGCTTATAACAAAACCAGATAGAGGCTTCAGGAATAAGTGCTTGACTTGTCGGTTAAGATCAAGTATTCACCATTGAAGTTGCTGGCCTTCACTTCGGAGTCGCGTTCTACCGAGTGGGGAACAACACAGAAAAGAAGAACAACAATCAAACATAGCATCCATGCAATGCACAATATGTATGCATGATCAAGTTAATGCACTGAAATAAAGCCCTAAACAGGTTCAATGGGTTGCTAGGGTTTGGATGTCAGTTATGCATTTGTAATAAAATTAGTCCGAAACAAACCTCGGAGGGGCACTTCGGGCAATTCTGAAAGTGAGTACAATTTTAATTGCTCAAATGGGTTTGAACACATCATAACTAGGTTGCATTTGTCATTTTGAGCACTTTGGTATGTAACATGTAATTTTTTTATTTTATGAGTAAAATCTTATTTTCTTTATTTTTAAATGATTTAAACAACATTAAATAATGTTTATTTTTGAACTTTGTCAAACATGACTGAAAATGATATGAACAGATAGATTACATTTTTCTGAACATTTTGCATATTTTTTCATAATTTTTTGAATTATAAATTAAAAGTTATTTAATTACAAGATTTAAATATTTTCTTCAATTCTATATACAGTGGGTCCCACGTGTCATTTCGAATTTCGTTTAAAAAAGAAACCCTGAAAAACCAGGGGCCAACACGTGGCCAGGTGACGTCACCTCGACGTCACATGGTGGCCGGCCGGGGACATTTGCGGTCGCCGACGGCGATTCTGGCCACCCCTGGACGCGTGGTTTGGCTCGTTGGGACCGCCTCGTCGAGCTCTACCTAATAGTGGCGGCGGCCCCCTCAGAAGGTCGTCTACGGTGAGCCGTCGTGGAGGAACTGCGGCGAGGCGCTCGGGTCTCCGGCGGGAAACACGGATACGGTCGCGGGGAGCTCAACGGAGAGGATGGGGAGGCACGGGAGCTCACCTGGACCGAGACAGAAGGGTCAGCGGGGTCGGAGAAGGTCGGGAGCGGCGGCGCGGTGAAGAATTGGCCAGCGGCCGGAGAGGAAGGAGGCGACAGAATTCGCGACGCCTAGCCCATCCCGGGGTCTCCGAGCACTTGTGGAGAAAGAGGAGGTCGTTCCGGTTCTGTGGGGCTGCTCGGTGAGGTTGCGGAGGCTGTGAGTCGACGGCGGCGGCGGATCTCCGGTGGCTATGGTTTCGGGTGCGCAGGGACAGAGAGGGAGCGGAGGCGTTTGTGGGGGGTTTCTGCGAGAGAGAGATCGATCCGGACGGCTCCCGGTGTAGTCATCCCCTCCACGTCGTGGAAGCAGGAGGTGGCAGCGGCCACCTCATCGTTTCTCCGTCGTTCTGGCCGGACATGAGGAAGAAAGGAAAAGAATAACAGTTTTCTGGAAAACACCCTACATGTTTCGGAAATTGCAGAAAGGTCCTTTTCTATTTAAAACCAGAACCAAAAAAGTTTTGAGGGCCTTTTTGTAAGGAGAAAATTGGCAAAAATACATTTTTGAAACCTTACAAAATTTCCAACCTCACCATGTATTGCTTTGGTGAAATTGAAATATTTTTTCTTCTAAATTTTGAAACCCACATTAAGTAGTATTTGTGCGGTTTTTCTCAAACCATTTAAATTCACAATTTAAATTGTTTCAAACATGATTAAATTTTTGTTTCATGCATGTATGAGATGAACACAACACCACACACCCTAATTAAGCAAAACAGGAATGTTACACTCACTCTCTGTGTTATGGCTTCACCAGCGTCGGATTCTCTCTCGTGGGTTCCAGGACTACTCATAGCTCGACACTCCCGGATCTGACGGAGAACGGGAGGAATCTTGCCAAGAGGTGGGTCCCTACAATTCTCTTGGGTGTTCCTTGGGCCTAACCTAACACAACCAAGAAATTAGTTCCACTTTGCAACCCCTTTCCGGCTCACGTAGAGGGTCCATAACGACAGTTTCGTCCTTTTCTATAGTGGGTCTAGGGTATCTCCGGAGAGGAGCTCGGAGCGTCTGAATCCCAACCAAGCCTAGGGTATACCATGCCATGTGTCTTATAGTGTGGCATGTGTCTTCGATGACCAAGTCACTTCAAACATCTAGAACACAAGCTTCATGAGGGCACAAAGATGGTTCTCGAGATTTTCCAACATCAATGTCAATTATTAAACATGAACCTTTTGCAACTTGGAGAAAACAAGAATGTTGTAGATGAGCTCAACAACACCTTTATCAAGACACTCAAAGAAGAGGGATTCATATGATACATGAAGGAGGCAAGGTATTGGCCAGACTGAAGGACATGAAGGTATCCTCGGGGAAATACCATGAGTAGAAGCACCATCAAGAGAGTCCTTGAATCTAGACTGTAACATCCCAAGTCTGAAAAACAGCCTTTAGAATGTTTGCTCTCTGTTATTTTATGTTTTGCATCATGGCATCATGTTGATTGCAATTGTTTTGTTTGTTTTCCATTTGTTTTCCAACTGTTTTCAGTTGTTTTCCTTTGTTTTCTATTTGAATTCCAAACCAAAATTCAAACCCTTTGTTTCATCCTTGTGATGTTACAATTTCTAAAATGATATTTCAAAATAAAACAATTATTTGTTTCCATTAAAGTGTGATTCCAAACTATTGTTTCATTTCTATAAAAATGCATCCAATAATCAAACCCTTTTCAAATTCAGTTTGTTTTCCATTTGAAATTCCAAACCAACATCCAAATAGTTGTTTCCAAATCAAAACCTTAATTGTTTTCCAATAATCCCATAATGCTCACTTATAAAATTTGTTGGTTTCAATCAAACCATTAAATCACTCAATTAATTAAATCACCCTCAATTTTCAATCAAATCCATCAAACAAGAACCATTTTTGAATTTATAAACTTTAACAAACCAATCAACTAATTTTTTTAATCAAATTAACCATAGGGAGTCACCCTATTAAAATGCCTGTTTTCAGAATGTTTAAGTAATATTAAAATTCCTTCAATTTTGCTTTATTTTCTAAACATCAATAATTTTGGGAAACTTTGTGAAAACAAAAGCTAGCTTTTGGTTGCTATTAACCTAATAAGCCTAAACCAAATTTTCTAACATTTTTACTAACATAAACATCATGTTTTTCTTCCTAAAGCTAAAGCTACAAACAAAAAAAAAAATACCAAAAGAGAGAGGGAGAAAACCAGCCAGCCCATCTTTTCCCTTAAAGCCCACCAACCACTCAGCCCACTACCTATCTCTTCCACCTCCGTACAGGTGCTGACGTCCATGGAGGACAGCGACCTGCCCCTCCTCCTGAACCATCCGATGGGAATTCCCCCTCCTATTTATCTTCTCCTCCCCTCCACCAGCAAACCCTAACCCTAGGTGGTCTCCTTTCCCTCCTGTCTCTCCCTCAAGCCGCCATCTTTCCTCTTCCTCCTCTGCTCGATTTCCCTCTGTATCCTTTACTGAACCTCACACCCCACTCGAGCAGCCCCTTTCCTCCGGCGAGCGCCGCCGCCTTGGTCACCGGCGGACCGTGCCGAGGCCGGGAATGGAACCGGGGGGGTTCCCTCTCCGTCCTCGCTGCCTCGGCCGGCCCGGAGGAGCCCCGGATGCGCCGCCCCGTCGCCTCCCGTCGCCGGCCGTCGCCCTGCTGTCCGCTCGACCTGCTGCTCCTGTACCGCCCCGACCTCCTCCTGCTGCGCCCCTCGGGTGAGTGCTCCTTCCCCTCTCGCTACCCTCCTCCTTTCCCTTCCGCCACCATCACCCACACGGCCACCCCCACGCCCTAGCGCCTCCAGCGATTGCCCCTGCAGATCGATGTTTTATCTCTGTCGGTCGAGGCACAGCAGCGATGCGTGCACTTAAATTCAGTTAACTTCCGCGCAGCCACAGCTTAAGCCCCCCCCGAGTCCCCTTCCATCACAACTCGAGTAGCTAGCCCACTGGTTCTGTCCCCTTGAGCGCATCAGGAGGTGGGGGGTTCGAATCCCCCCTCCCTCATTTTAACCAAAACATTTTTTTCCCATGTGTTTGGTCACAGCAACATCCCAAAATCACACATAGGCCCCTGGTAATTAAATTCTAGCCCTGAAATAATATTTCCTAAGTCCCTAGATCATAACAAATGGCAGATTTGCACTATATCTTGTAAATTGCATAAGAAAATCATTTTAACTCCAATTTTAACTTTTTAAATATGTTTTCTGTCCCAAATTAAATGTTCTATCCAAATATAAAATTTGTTTACTGTTTTGAATATTTTAAATTGGTGCAATATTTGAAAACTTGTCAAATTCACTTAAACTTGCAAAATTCATAACTTGGGCATAAAAATTCCAAATTCAACAAACCAAATATGTTTTCCAATCAACTTTTCATGTACTTTCCAAATATAAATTTTGTTTGCTGTTTTGAATAATTTAAATTGCTGAAAACAACTGTTTCTTGTTTAATGCATTTAAAATTGCCAAAATAATAACTTGCTCATTTTAAATCCAATTTCCACAAATAAAATATGTTTTCCATGCAAAATTAAACCACCTTTCCAAATATAAAATTTGTTTCATGTTTTGAATAATTAAAATTGGTTAAATAATTTACACCTTGTTTAATTCATTTAAAATTGGTAATTTCATAACTTGATCAAAACAAATTCTTTTGGGACATATAAAATATGTTTTCCAACCCTAAAAGTATAAACTTTTCAAATATGAATTTGGTTTAATGCTTTGAACAAATAAAAATTCAAATAAGTTCATGTTTGAATTAAATTCATTTAATTCTTGTTTGACCTTGTTTGATTCATAAATAATTTATTTAAAATCCTTTTTCAACAAGTGAAACATGTAATCCACCTAAAATTTGGTGCTCTTTTCAAATATGAACTTTGTTATCTATTTTGAACAATTTAAGTTGGTGAAAACAACAAATTCTTGTGTGACACCTTTAAGAAACCAAAATTTCTTAACTTAATAAATGAATTCCCAAACTTGGTAAACCTTATTTCCAATTGGTTCTATTATTGTTTACTTCTTGTTTTCATCATGCATGCATCATGCTAAACAACTTACACATGTTATCTAATTGTAGATCATTGCTTCAACCTCAATCATTTGCATCCATATGCAATTCACATTGCATATGGGTCCAATTAAATTGTGTTATTTTGTTGAGTAGTTTACTTTGATGCATCTATTAACATGACATGCATCATCCCGTGTTTGTGCACCTATGCCATGTATTGATTGTTCGTCTCTTTCGATTGTGTGTTTGCTTCTTCTCGCTTTAGACGACGACGTTGAGACCGACGAGACGTACGGTACCCCTTCTAAGGATTTTCAGCTCAGTACCAGGCTACTGGGTTTGCAGGCAAGTTATCACTCACATGAATCATCGAGTTCTCTTCCACACTTGTTGTCGATACTATCCTTTTGTCTATTTCTGCTAGCCCTATGAATCGATGCTTGTTCTCCGAACCCATCACATGCTACCTTGAGCCATGATATTGCCTCACCTCCATACCTACAGCCTTTGTTTGTGCCTGTTCTATTCTAGCATGCTTAGGTTGTTTTGCTCGAGTCTGTTACCCGTTACTTTCTGTTACTATTTTCCATTATGTTCTGGGGGCTCGATGTTTAATCAATCAATCAATCATGCTATTGTTATTGTTTAATAATAAATTTGATGATAAGGCACCGGCAGGAGGCCCCTTTGTGGTTTTGAGGCCTGCTAGTGTCGACCCTAATAGGAAAAGGGTCTTGTCTACTGATCCATGATGAGCGCACTACCCGCATGTGGGAAGCGAGTATGGGCGCCCCCCTCAACTTGACCCGATTCGCATCTCGTCCAAATCGCCGTACTAGTTCGTGTGTTCCATTTGCTGCATCATATGCAGGTACGAACCCTTGGCGCCAGGGTGGAACTTTCGTAGTCGGCATTTAGGGCGGCGTGGTCTTCCAGTGCTATGAGGGTCCCCTTTTCTTCGTGGGGCTCGATTAGCCGCGCACGCACAGCACGCGGTGCTTTGGGCTTGATGCGAAGAAGGGTTGGTTGTGTTGAGTACCTCGCTTGGTGGGGTGATTTCCCATCTGGCGGGTTATTCATGCGTGTACGGTTACTATGGTGCACCCCTGCAGGGTAAATCTTCTCGAGAAGCCGTGTTTTCCGCGGTTATGGATTACTTGGTGAAAGTACTGGCTAACAAGTACTCAGGACAACTTCAACTTAATGATCAATCATGTTACACCCAATGCTTAATAACTTGACTAGTAATAGGTTATTCACACAATAACTTGACCCATCTTAATACCACGGTGTGAGTTATCCTCGGATTGCTTCTTTGGATAAGGGGCGAGATCCAGGATGGGTTTGTTTGAAGTTATCTTTCAGTTGGTTACAATCCCCGATCTTATCTCCTTTCTGTTAGCCGGTTGTGGTAGAATCTCTGTAGTGGGTTAGCGCAGCCAGTTGCCGCATCTTGTACATCCCTATCCTTCCGTTGAACCCAAAGCATCTGTGCTTGGTGTTGACGGGTTACACTTTGGTGAACTGTGAGTCTTGCTTGCCAGTACGTTGGTGTACTGACCCCTTTGGGGCTGTGGTTTACGCAGACGACGTTTCCGAGGATCTACATGGTGGCTACTACGTGGAGTATGACGACGAGGCTGCTGACGAGTAGATAGCGGACCCGGGCAGGATCCGAGACTTCGTGGATGGGCTCCGTCTTTTCGTTCCCGGCCTCTTAGGCCTATTTGGTTCTTGTCTGTACTCAGACATGTTGAATGCTTCCGCTGTGATGTAATGATGATATGTTGGGGCATGTGCCCTCTGAATGATTGTATTTGCTATCTCTGCTCTAATGAGAGCCATTTGCAACTTATTTCAATCTTTTGTGTCGTAGAGATCTGTTGTGATATCACTTGTTAAACGCCGTTGACGTACCATGTGTGTATGGTTTGAAGTACGTCGACGGAAGTGCCTTTGATCTCTAGTGGATAGTTTACATCGACGATGGAATAGCAGGGCTTGTGTTGTCGCGCATAAGCGCAGGCCTACCAGGAAGCTGGGACGTGGGAGCAGTTATGCCCCATAATCCAAGCATCTGCTATCCAGTTCGTACGGTGAGTATCCCCTAGAAATCAGGGTGCGACATAGACTTGATCTAACGATAGCCCAAATCAAATCAAGGTAGAACGGTAGCATGTCCACTGAAGAGGTACTACCATGGTTCAACACGATGAGAACTAGACACGCCATTGCAAAGGAACAAGTTAGGATGAGCTTTTGTCTTTCAACTCTCCAAGTTGTTGTTTAGGATCAACCAAGTAGTCCAGGGTGTCCAGCGGAGTTCCCTGAGAAAGGAGTAGTTTGTATTACCCCTTGTTTAGACATCACAGTCAGGTAACAACCTGGTGATACTTCTTGGAAGACAACCAGAATATCACAAACCACCAGTATGTCTTGGAGTTCGAAAGGAGGCTTGGTTTTCACAGCAATCAATGTGGCCTTGAGAGCTTCGTTATGAACCTAACTCTCTGACCAAGGATGTGCACCGGGATGAATGGATTTGGTAACACAATCAACTTCAAACAGAGACCGGGTGACCAATAGTGATAAGAAGGATACATATGTTTCTTAGATTTTTCAAAGCAATAAGAATTGCTAGGAATATCTGACACACATGTCAATACACAGACCCATCATTATCAAGCATTCAACCTTGAAGGAAGGAGTAAAGACATGTAATAACATCACTTCATCAATAGGGCCATGAAACTCAACACGACCTCTTGATACAAAAGAGTGTGACACTTGAAGGTAGAACAGAGCAGAAGCTAATGTAGCCTCTTAATTATGCGAATTACAAAACTTTGACTTGGTCCTGAAGATAACGAGGTACTGGAGTTTGTCTCTCTTGACATTCCAAGGTGGAATTCTCTGACAGAATACAATAGCAAGTGCATTGGAAGACTCCAACACACATATGCAACTTGGTGTCCAAAACAACGGACAAAGTTTGGGAATCAACTAAAGAATAGGAACGTGCTCTAAAGAATCCAAAGATCACGTTGAATGCACAGGGTATTACTCATTTGCAGAACCCATGCCAAAAAGATAAACATATATGAATCAAGAAGAAAGGTGTGAAGACCATGATGATCTCTCTTGTGGTGATCCCTTCTGATTCCAGGAGAAAACCTATGGCTATGGAGTTAGAATTACCTAGCCATCCCGAGGTAGAACAGATTCTTCAGGATCCACAGAAACAGAACTTGGGTTAAAGGTCAGCATCCTGTACTGGTAGCGTGAGCATCTGATAGTTAAGAAACCACATGATACAACCCACCATAATCCAGCACATTCCGGGACCTTCGGTTCAAGTTCGAGGTTAAAACAAAAAGAAAGTAGTAACCACTATATGAGTGCCTTTAAGGTCACTATAATGTAGTAATCACGAGGTATCTTTCAAAAGACCACATAAATATGGAAGAATTTGAACAGAGGATAACGGATACAACCGAGATGAAAAGGAAATCTCGAGGTTCAGGATTTGAAACTCTAGAACATGGAGGAATGTGTAATTCGAACAACTATGAGAGATTATGATGGAAAGGAATCTCCGAGTTTGAACAAGAAACAACAGAGTAAGGAACACACACGACTCGAGAAACTCAACACTAGGTCCACTTGGGTAAAAGACGTCCTTGCCAAACAAGGCACCTAGGTTTTGAATGACTAGAAGAGATAACAAAACCTTTTCAAATCAAAACAGGTAAGGTGACCCAGAGTTTGAGCGATACCAGATACGGAGTAAAAAGAATCCTAAAGAGATTTTCACAACTCATTTGGAGTTTCAAAATAGTTTTCACAAACTCTAGACTCAACATCGACCAAGCAGTAAGGTTTTCCTACAAGCAGTCCTACTCTGATACCATGACTTGTCAGACCCTGGACCCAGAGATATACTCACTGTTATGTGCTCCTAGTCATGGACTCACAAGGGCTTCAGAGTTACCAGCCCCGGCCGCAACAAACAACGGCAGGAAGACCGGATTCATCGGCACGTAGTCCAGATCCCCGGTCTACTACTCCTTGTATCCATGCTAGTCATAATCAATTATGCATACCCAAGCGTCCACAAGTCGGATGAAACTGAAGGAACGGGACTAAAGTTATACAGAGCTGCTATGTGTCCAGAAAGTGCAACAACAATCGAGGGTTACTGGGGTTACCTCGCCCCAGGCCGAATCACATCGGCAGGCGGGCTCGGACATGGATCATCGGCTCCACAACCCCTCGACTGCGACAACTATGCAGGCATAGCCAAAACTGTATAACAACGGGATCGAAACCAACAACCGATCAAAGCAGCACTCTAGACATGGAAGCTGTATTAAACAGGTGTTACTAGAGTATAGCTTACAAGCAGAGGTCACATGACCCAACATTACATCAGACAACGGAAGGCAAATTATGTTGCTAATCAATAAGAACCAAAAGGCCTAAGAGGCTGCAACATAAGGTGACGTCCCAGCCCATAGATTCCAGGCTGCTACCTGGGAACCCCAAACTACTCGTCGATGTCCACGTTGAAACACCACCGAAGTGAGGAACTCCACCTGACTCAAGTTGAAGCAAACATGAGTACGGGAGGTACTCAACAAGACTTAGTTAACCTATTATATATATGCTTCTTTTAGAAAGAGTTATGAAGGTTATTTTGCGTAAAGCCATCTTTGTTTTCCAAGTTGAGGAAGGGATAGCACGTCTCATGGAGTATTTTGAAAACAGATGAGAAAGCTACTCAACTACTGATATCATCATCTTTTAATTCACCAAATCATTTCAGCACCTCGTGCTTCAAAGATCACCTCCTCCAGTTGTTCCACACTATCTCATGCTACAAGGTAAACCCTCTCGGCATATCCGAGGAGGCATCCTTCATTTGTTGTCAGCAAGTTTTAGTCATTCCGTTCAAGTTATCTATGATCACAGACTCCGTCACCAAGTCGTCTTTAACCGCAGGCACGGCTTTTCGAAAAGATTTAACCCTGCAGGGGTGTACAACTTTACCCACACGTACCAACTGACTCTTAGTGCCACCAGGGTTAGCACTAGTCCGGGAAGTGCCGGCAGAGGGTAGTCGATTCCCAGCCTTTACCTTGTCGAACCATATCCATGAGTCAACCCAAACATGGCCATCCTGTCAACAGGGAGTTGGCCACCTCCTGATGGCACCTGTTCTATGAGTCGGGATCAAGATCCGTGTATGTCCATCACTTGTCCCAGTCACGACCTAATTTTCTCCAAAACATTTTCGGACTCACACGCAAATGGAAAGCTCAAACAACGTGGCTCATGGATAAGGTTAAACAAGTTAGTTAGCCGGGCGGGTTTCATCGGCCCACGTGTGGTTGTACGCTCAGTCTTGGCTCGAAGGCGAGAACTCGCTCCTAGGGGCATGAACAGGACAAAACGCCACAACCCATAGTGGCGTCACATCCATGCCGTGATTAGTCGGGTTATCAAAGACAAATCAAAACACAACAACCTAACATAGTAGATTCACGCATCGACCAGATTCATCAACCGGATGGATCAGATCACAACTAGGCATGGCTAAGCAAGACTCACAAGGTTTAACGAAGCGCGCACAAACAAACCTATAGCTTCTAGGAGCAGTGGATCAGGATATTTTAAGCGAAGAAATAAGTATAGGAGAACTCTATCTAAGACCATAAAATACTTTGAACCGCATGCAATATTCGAGATTCAAAACACTTCGAAAACTATATATGAGCAGATAAGAGGTTATGATTGCCTTGGTTATAAGAAAACCAGATAGAGGCTTTAGGAATAAGTGCTTGACTTGTCGGTTAAGATCAAGTATTCTCCATTGAAGTTACTGGCCTTCACTTCGGAGTCGCGTTCTACCGAGTGGGAAACAACACAGAAAAGAAGAACAACAATCAAACATAGCATCCATGCAATGCACAATATGTATGCATGATCAAGTTAATGCACTGAAATAAAGCCCTAAACAGGTTCAATGGGTTGCTAGGGTTTGGATGTGCGTTATGCATTTGTAATGAAATTAGTCCGAAACGAACCTGGGAGGGGCACTTCGGGCAATTCTGAAAGTGAGTACAATTTTAATTGCTCAAATGGGTTTGAAAACATCATAACTAGGTTGCATTTGTCATTTTGAGCACTTTGGTATGTAACTTGTAATTTTCTGATTTTATTGAATAAAAACTTATTTTCCTTATTTTTAAATGATTTAAACAACATTAAATAATGTTTATTTTTGAACTTTGTCAAACATGACTGAAAATGATATGAACAGATAGATTACATTTTTTGAACATTTTGCATATTTTTCCATAATTTTTGGAAATATAAATTAAAAGTTATTTAATTTACAAGATTTAAATATTTTCTGCAATTCAATATACGGTGGGTCCCACGTGTCATTTCGAATTTCATTTAAAAAGAAACCCTGAAAAACCAGGGCCCAACACGTGGCCATGTGACGTCACCTCGACGTCACATGGTGGCCGGCCGGGGACAGTTGCGATCGCCGGCGGCGATTCTGGCCACCCCTGGACGCGTGGTTTGGCTCATTGGGACCGCCTCGTCGAGCTCTACCTAATGGTGGTGGCGCGGCCCTTAGAAGGTCGTCTACAGTGAGCCGTCGTGGAGGAACTGCGGCGAGGCGCTCGGGTCTCCGGCGGGAAACACGGATACGGTCGCGGGGAGCTCAACGGAGAGGATGGGGAGGCACGCGAGCTCACCTGGAGCGAGACGGAAGGGTCAGCGGGGTCGGAGAAGGTCGGCAGCGGCGGCGCGGTGAATAATTGGCCGGCGGCCGGAGAGGAAGGAGGCGACGGAATTCGCGGCGACTAGCCCATCCCGGCGTCTTCGAGCACTTGTGGAGGAAGAGGAAGTCGTGCCGGTTCTGTGGGGCTGCTCGGTGAGGTCGCGGAGGCGGTGAGTCGATGGCGGCGGCGGATCTCCGGTGGCTAGGGTTTCGGGTGTGCAGGGACAGAGAGGGAGAGGAGGCGTTTGTGGGGGGTTTCTGTGAGGGAGAGATCGATCCGGACGGCTCCCCGGGTAGTCATCCCCTCCACGTCGTGAAAGCATGAGGTGGCAGCGGCCACCTCATCGTTTCTCCTTCCTTCTGGCCGGACTTGAGTAAGAAAGGAAAAGAAAAACAGATTTCTGGAAATCGCCCGGCAAGTGTCGGAAATTGCAGAAAGGTCCTTTTCTATTTAAAACCAGAACCAAAAAAAAGTTTTGAGGGCCTTTTTGTAAAGAGAAAAATTTGGCAAAAATACATTTTGGAAACCTTACAAAATTTCCAACCTCACCATGTATTGCTTTGGTGAAATTGAAATATTTTTCTGTTCAAAATTTTGAAACCCACATTAAGTAGTATTTGTGCGGTTTTTCTCAAACCATTTAAATTCACAATTTAAATTGTTTCAAACATGATTAATTTTTTTTATGCATGTATGAGATGAACACAACACCACACACCCTAATTAGGAAAAACAGGGATGTTACACTCACTCTCTGTGTTATGGCTTCACCGGCGTCGGATTCTCTCTCGTGGGTTCCAGGACTACTCATAGCCCGACACTCCCGGATCTGACGGAGAACAGGGGGAATCTTTCCAAGAGGTGGGACCTACCATTGTCTTGGTTGTTCCTTGGGACTAACGTAACACAACCAAGAAATTTGTTCCACTTTGCTACCCCCTTTATGGCTCACGTAGAGGGTCAAGAATAGCAGTTCCATCCTTTTTTTCTCCAACGGGGCTAGGCTTTCTCCGGAGAGGAGCTCTAGAGCGTATTAATCCCACCCAAGCTTAGGGTAGGTCATACCATGTGTGTTAGAGTGTGACATGGGTCTTGGATTCCCAATATTGCCTCAATATATGTGTTATGGCTTCACCGGCGTCAGATTCTCTCTCGTGGGTTCGAGGACTACAAACAGCCCGAAACTCCCATATCTGACATAATGGAGGGAATATTTCCAAGAGGTGGGACCTACCATTGTCTTGGTTGTTCCTTGGTCCTAACCTAACACGACCGAGCAATTAGTTCCACTTTCCAACCCCCTTCCGGCTCACGTAGAGTCCAGAACAACAATTCCGTCCTTTTTTCTCCAACGGGCCTAGGGTTTCTCCAGAGAGGAGCTCTGGAGCATTTGAATCCCACCCAAGCCTAGGGTATGCCATACCATTTGTGTTAGAGTGTGTCATGGTTCTTGGATGCCCAATATTCCCTCACTCTCTGTGTTATGGCTTCACCGGCGTCAGATTCTCTCTCGTGGATTCCAGGACTACTCATAGCCCGAATCTGACGGAGAAGGGGGGATCTTGCCAATAGGTGGGCCCTACCATTATCTTGGGTGTTCCTTCGGACTAACCTAACACAACCAAGCAATTATTTCCACTTTGCTATCCCCTTCCGGCTCACGTAGAGGGTCCATAAGAGCAGTTCCATCCTTTTTTCTCCACCAGGCATAGGGTTTCTCCGGAGAGGAGCTCTAGAGCCTCTTATTCCCACCCAATACTAGGTTATGTCATACCATGTGTGTTAGAGTGTTACATGGGTCTTGGATTCCCAAGATTGCCTCAATCTCTGTGTTATGGCTTCACCGGCGTCGGATTCTCTCTTGCGGGTTCCAGGATATACTCAGAGCCCGAAACTCCCGGATGTGACTGGACGGGGGGTAATCTTTCCAAGACGTGGGCCCTACCATTTTCTTGAGTATTCTTTGGGCCTAAACTAACACAACCAAGTAATTAGTTCCACTTTGCTACCCCTTTCCGGCTCACGTAGAGGGGCGAGGACGATAGTTCCGTCATTTTCTTTAGCGGGCCTAGGGTATCTCCGGAGAGGAGCTTCAGAGCGTTTGAATCCCACCCAAGCCTACGGTATGCCATGCATACCATGAATGTGTCTTGTAGTGTGGCATGTGTATTCGATGACCAAGATTCCCTCAATCTTTGTGTTATGCCTTCACCGACGTAGGATTCTTTCTCACGGGTTCCAGGGCTACTCAGAGCCCGAAACTCCTCGATCTGACGGAACGGGGGGAATCTTGACAAAAGGTGGGCCCTACATTGTATTGGGTGTTCCGTTGGCCTAACCTAACACAGTCAAGCAATTAGTTCCACTTCGCTACCCCCTTCCGTCTCACGTAGAGGGGCCAGGTCGGCAGTTCCGTCCTTTAGTTTCTCCAACGTGCCTAGGGTATCTCCGGAGAGGAGCTCTAGAGCGTCTTAATACCACCCAAGCCTAGGGTATAACATCACACGTTTGTTAGAGTGTGGAATGGGTCTTGGATGCACAATATTCCCTCACTCTTTGTGCTAGGGCTTCACCATCGGGAGATTCGATCTCTCTAGTTGTTGCATGACTACTCAGGGACCGAAACTCCCGGATCTGACGGAACAGGGGAATCTTGCCAAGAGGTGGGCCCTACCATTTTCTTGGTTGTTCCTTGGTACTAAACCAACAAAACCAAGCAAATAGTTCCACTTTGCTACCCCCTTCCGGCTCACGTGGAGGGTCCAAAACGGCAGTTCCATTCGTTTTTCCAGCGGGCCTAGGGTTTCTCTGGAGAGGAGCTCCGGAGCATCTGAATCCCTCCCAAGCCTAGGGTATTCCATACCATGTGTGTTAGAGTGCGGCATGCATGGGTCCTGGATGCCCAATATTTCCTCACTCTTTGTGTTAGGGCTTCACCGGCGTGAGATTCTCTCTAGTTGTTGCATGAATACTAAGGGACCGAAACTCCCAGATCTGACAGAACGGGGGGGGGGGGTCTTGCCAAGTGGTGGGCCCTACCATTGTGTTGGTTGTTCCTTGGGCCTAACCCAACAGAACCAAGAAATTAGTTACACTTTCTCTTCCCCCTTCCGGCTCACGTAGAGGGTCCAGAACGACAATTTCGTCCTTTTTCCAGCGAGCCTAGGGTTTCTCAGGAGAAGACCTTCGGGGCGTCTGAATCCCACCCAAGCCTAGGGTATTCCATACCATGTGTGTTAGAGTGTGGCATGGGTCTTGGATGCCCAATATTCCCTCACTCTCTGTGTTGTGGCTTCACCGTCGTCGGATTCTAGCACGTGGGTTCCAAGAATACTCATAGCCCGAAACTCCAGGGTTTGACGGAGAACGGGGGGAATGTTGCCAATATATGGGCCCTACCATTTTCTTGGGTGTTTCTTGGTTCTAACCTAACACAGCCAAGCAATCAATTCCACTTTGCTACCCCCCTTCCGGCTCACGTAGATGGGCCAGAACGACAGTTCGTCCTTTTCTCCAGCGGGCCTAGGGTTTCTCCAGAGAGGGGTTCCAGAGCGTCTGAATCCCACCCAAACCAACGGTTTTCCATACCATGTGTGTTAGAGTGTGGCATGCGCCTTGGATTCCCAATATTCTCTCACTCTTTGTGTTAGGGCTTCACCGACATTAGATTCTCTCTAATGGGTTCCAGGATACTAAGAGCCCGAAACTCCCGGATCTGACTGGACGGGGGGAAATTTCCAAGATGTGGGCCCTACCATTGTCTTGGGTGTTCCTTGTGCCTAACCTAACACAACGAAGAAATTATTTCCACTTTGCTATCCCCTTTCGGCTCACGTAGAGGGGCTAGATCGGCAGTTCTGTCATTTTCTCCAACGGGCCTAGGGTTTCTTCGGAGAGGATCTCCAGAGCGTCTTAAACACTTATTAATCCCACCAAAGCCTAGGGTATCACATAACATGTCTATTAGAGTGTGGCATGGGTCTTGGATGCCCAATATTCCCTCACTCTTTGTGTTAGGGCTTCACCGACGTCAGATTCTCGATCTCTCGCGGGCTCTAGGGGCTACTACTCATAGCCCGAAATTCCTGGATCTGACGGAATGGGATGAATCCTGACAAGAGGTGGGCCCTACCATTGTCTTGGGTGTTACTTGGGCATAATTAACCTAATAGAACCAATCAATTAGTTCCTCTTTGCTACCCCCATCCGGCTCACATAGAGGGGTTAAATCGGCAGTTCCGTCCTTTTGTCCAATGGACCTAGGGTTTCTCCGGAGAGGAGCTCTGGAGTGTATTAATCCCACCCAAGCCTATGGTATCACATAACATGTTCATTAGAGTGTGGAATGGGTCTTGGATGCACAATATTCCCTCACTCTTTGTGTTAGGGCTTCACCGGCGTCACATTCTCTCTCTCAGGTTATAGGACTACTCAAAGCCCGAAACTCCTGGATCTGATGGAATGGGGGGAATCTTGCCAAGAGGTGGGCCCTACCATTTTCTTGGGTGTTCCTTGGGCCTAATATAACAAAACCAAGATATTAGTTCCAATTTTCTATCCCCTTCCGGCTCACGTAGAGGGGCCAGAACGATAGATTCATCTTTTTCTCCAGCGGGCCTAGGGTTTTTCCGGAGAGGGGTTCCAGAGCGTCTGAATCCCACCCAAAACAAGGGTTTGGCATAACATGTGTGTTAGAGTGTGGCATGGGCCTTGGATTCCCAAGTTTCCCTCACTCTTTGTGTTAGGGCTTCACCGGCGGCAGATTCTCTCTCGTAGGTTCGAGGACTACTTAGAGCTTGAAACTCCCCCTTCGGACGAACCCGAGGGAATACTATGAGAACATGTGGTAGATATTGGTTTTCCATCTACCTATAGCCTACCCTAACACGACGAAACAAAACATTCCATTAGGACACCCCCTTTCCGACGCCGGTGGAAAGGGTAGACGAACAAGGTTACTTTTCGGTCAACATGCCAGAGTTTCGCTGAAGCGGGGGCTCCGGAGCATAGGAATCCCTACAAAACCTAGATGGGGGTCCAATCATGTCTATACAAGTCTGTTTGGAGGCGGAGAGAGATCCAAGATCCTAATAAGAGATGTGACCGGTTTCACCGACATCACTTGTACCGAGGAAGGGTTCTTCCACTACATCTCGAAACTCCCCCTTCATACGAACCTGAGGAATGTCTTATCAGAACTAGTGGTAGATATTAGTTCTCCATGTACCTATGGACTACCCTAACACAACGAAACATAATATCCCATTGGATCACCCCCTTCCGACGCCGGTGGAAGGGTAGACGAAAAAGTTGACTTTGAGCATGAGAAGCCTACCACAGGCAAACTAAATATACAATTGGGACACCCCCTTCGGAGCTGAAATTTAGGGAGTTTCAATTAAACTTGAGTCAAAATAAATATAATACATTCCCACTGAAGGGAGCTTAATTAAGATAATAATAATTACGGTCAATAAAAGCCTAAACTAGGTGGTGGCACTCCTCGGACCCGCGGCGCAGGTTCCCGGCTGTGCAAGTGCCCAGCTGGAAATGGTGCAGTTACATGGGAGGAAGAAGGAGTTTGCTGGCGGGGCGGCAGGTTCCGGCGGTGCCAAAGGGCGCCACTCTGTCTCCTGTGAGTCCTCTTCCTCCTCCTCCTCGTCGGAACACTCCGTGTCGCTGGAGTGCACGCTGCTGTCGATGATGTAGGAGTGGAGCCTCCCTAAGTACTCTAGCTCCACTTGCTCGTCCCAGTACAACTAAGACATGGCGTCACGGGGGACATGATGCCTTGTCTGCCACGGCATGTTATCGTAGCACTGGTTGATGTAGTCGACCCGTGCCTGGCCGCAGAGACGCGGCGCCACCGGGACAAAGATGGTGTTGGTCGTCCAACCTTCCGGGAGGCATAAAGCAGCCGGCGCGGGACTGTTCGTTCGGATAAGTGCGCGCGAGTCCTCCGCCGTCAGCAGCTTATCGTCAGATGGAGGCGCGTGGGCACCCGCAGCTCGTTGTCCGGCCGCGTCGCGTCGGCGTTGGTGCATAGTGGAGGCCGAAAGAAGCGAATGGATGAGTGGACTTTAGGAGTTGAGGAGGAGAGAAGCTTATGGAGGAGTGGACTTTCGGAGTGCAGGAGGAGAGATGCTCGGCCCCTTAAAATTTCATGTCTCAGTTCATGGGAAAGACGGGACGTCGCCATAGTTATGTCTACATGCGTGTTGAGCCTGCTTTCGCGCTAGCTAGCTGTTGCACGCCATGCGTGCAAACTTTGGGCGAGCTAGCATCATGCCGCGCCAGACGTGCACTCTTTGCCTCTGTGCGCTGCGTGTTGTGCCTGTGTGACCCGTCGCGTCTTGATCTTAATGCGTGCCTGCGCGCGTGCCCAGCCATGTGCATGCATGCCCATGCCTCGCTTCTACTGTTGCACACACAAACAGTTAGTTGTGGGCTGCTGGGTCAAAGTAGGCGCCGGCCGTATGCGTACTGGTCCGTGCTGCATGCGTTGCTCCGCGCATGCATGACCTCGACGTTTGTGTGTTCTCGTTGTCATCGATGCGCCTGGACAGCAAATTCAATGGTAAAGACCGGCCTCAGCACCAATTAATGTTGTTTGGTGATTCGCCGGCCGGCCTCTCCCCGCCGCTATATTACCCGATCGGTGCATTTGGAGGGCCTCTGCAAAGTGCACCCCCATCATCAACACGTCTCGAATAGATAGTTATGTCTACATGCGTGTTGAGCCTGCTTTGGCGCTAGCTAGCTATTGCACGCCATGCGTGCAAACTTTGGGCGAGCTAGCTGCATGCCGCGCCAGACGTGCACTCTTTGCCTCTGTGCGCTGCGTGTTGTGCCTGCGTGACCCGTCGCGTCTTGATCTTAATGCGTGCCTGCGCGCGTGCCCAGCCATGTGCATGCATGCCCATGCCTCGCTTCTACTGTTGCACACACAAACAGCTAGCTGTGGGCTGCTGGGTCAAAGTAGGCGCCGGCCGTATGCGTACTGGTCCGTGCTGCATGCGTTGCTCCGCGCATGCATGACCTCGACGTTTGTGTGTTCTCGTTGTCATCGATGCGCCTGGATAGCAAATTCAATGGTAAAGTCCGGCCTCAGCACCAATTAATGTTGTTTGGTGATTCGCCGGCCGGCCTCTCCCCGCCGCTATATTACCCGATCGGTGCATTTGGAGGGCCTCTGCAAAGCACACCCCCATCATCAACACGTCTCGAATAGATAGCTTGTGCAAAACACAAGAGCTAGGTCAGCTTTGTGCTCTCTGCGCGCGCCATGGCATGGACGACCATCGAGCTGGTCGGGGAAGAACTACTCGAGGACGCACACCAAGTGGAGTACGTCCGCCCCGACGGCTATGACGTCTGCGACGTGGTGCAGTTCTTCACCGCTGGTGGAAATATCTCTGCTTGGAGCGCCACGCACATTGCGCTTGGCGCAAAGTACGCCGATCGGCGGATGTTCATCATCGACCACGGCAAGGATGACGGCGGGGTCTACGCCAGGCTTTGGGAGCATGGCTCGGGAGCAAATCTACATGGCGGCCTCTACTCGCTGAACGACACCCTGGTATGCTGTGTCCAGGTCAACCCTTTGCTCTTATGGAACAAGTCCGTCCCACTGGTGCGTCCGGTTGGTCGTGTCCTTCATCGTGGCAACTAGTGTGCTTATAGAGCATATGTGTAACCTACTACGTCGTCGACTCGTCGTGTTTTACTTGTCAACACGTCTGTGTGTGCTGTGATTGTGTTTTGCTACTCTATAATTAAGTTAATACCATGTGTTGTACGTGTTGCAAGTACTCAGTTATCTGTAGTTCTTTAGCTACTGTTGGCTTCACATAGAACCGTTCTGCATATTCTAACGCGTTTTATGCCCGACGACCTCAACTCCAAAATTATTTCATAATACTTTTTTATTTCCTCACAAGGTCCCTTTAGTAAATTATTGCAGAAAAGGTCAATTTGTTTAAGCCACCCATCATGTCCCTTTAGTAAATTATTGCATAAATGGTCAATTTGTTTAAGCCATCCATCAGCATCCGACGGCTAGCATAGTTTCCCTCACTTCCGCAAAAATTTCGCGTCCCTCCAAAAATTTGGCGCCAGGACAGCCCACTCAAAAAATTCGCGCAAGAATATTACTTCTCAGCCCTCCTGCATACAATGGTCAAACTTTATCGCGGAGGGAATTTCTGTAATCATTTTGAAACCCTCCCTTATCCCCTCGGCCCTCGCCCAAAGAATCGACTACTCCCCCTTCTCCCCTCGAGTCCCCGTCCTCCCAGACCAGATCCCACCCCTCTTACACATCGCCGTATAGCTCTCTTGCCAGATCTCCGACGTCACCGTCGAAATCCCCCACCCCGCCTATCTGGCTTTCAGATTATTCTCTCAATCAATGAATGTGGGTCATCGTGGAGCACCGTCCAGGACCACCACCTTGCCGTCGTGCTCACCGGTCTGCCATATCGTCACCAACCTCGCCGTCGTGTTCTCCCTGGTGTCCCACCTCGCCGTCGTGCTCACAGGTCTACCACATCATCAGCAACCTCGCCTTCGTGTTCTCGCTGGTGTGCCACCTCGCCATTAACCTCGTCGTACGTCCAGATCTGCCACCTCCTCTCCAACCTCGCCTTCGTGTGCTCGCTGGTATGCCACCTCTCCATTAACCTCGCCGTACGTCCACATCTGCCACCTTGTCTCCAACCTCGCCGCAACTTCACCGTCAATGTCTGCAACCACGCCGAGACGGGTAAAGGTTGAAGGCGAGAAACGCAGTAAGATTGATGGTTCTTCATATTTTCGATGCAATTAATATTTCTGAATTAGTTGTCTGTTTAATTGTATGCTTGATTCTTCTTATGTTCGATGCAATTAATCTCTCTAAATTGTTTGATCGATGCTTCTTAATTATCCTGCTAATGTTTGATGTAATAAATCTCTCTAAATTGTTTCCCTCTTTAGTTGTATGATTGATGGTTCCTTATATACGTCTTTGTTATTGGCTTTGCATTTATAACTTTGTATAGTGGCAAACAGAGACTTGTCCATGTGTTAATTCTGACAAATATGTAGCGGAAATGGGTGTGTTGCCCTCCTGATGCTCCTTTTTTAATTATTTGCTTTCGTAGTAGAAAAGACTGCATGGTTTCTTTTAATGGAAATCGGTAGGGGGGGCCTTCTTGCTAATATTGCATTAAAATAAAAATAGAAGTATCCAGCTTTGTTTTCCTACGGTAAAAGTTTGCTTATTTCCAGCCTGTATACTATTAGGTTTAAGCTCACTTTGCTTATGATCCTATCAGTCTTAGTTACGAATCTACGATCAGAATTTATATTACTTACACTGGACTGTTCTTACAGGATGAGCACCTTAATTTTTTATGATGTATTAGGTTCTTACTAAGTGTTTATATTTGGAGTTTACTTTGAGTTATTTATTCATGTTAGGATCACCACTACACCCCATGGAAGAAGAGCGTGCCAGAACTATCGTGAAAAACAGTGCAAGGATGCATCAACTGGGTGTAAAGTCTTTAGCAAGTATTCTTTCATGTCCTACTATATTCACACAGAAAAAGATCAAGAAGGAAGACTCTGGATCTGAGTACACTCCTGAGGATGATGTTGAAGAGGAATCAGATTCCAGTGACGGAGACTGGTCATGTCAATCCCTATTCAGTGAGGACAATGCGTTGCAGGTTATTCCCTAACTCGGCAGCTCAACATTCTTCCCTGATATCACAACAACTAGGGTGTAATGCTTAAAACTCTTTAAGTAATAAAAATGCCCTTTAGTTAAAAAAAACAACAACTAGGGCACATCTTACTTATCTTGTGTTGAACAGTTTGATTACTGTTGTGTCGTATATTTTGTGCTACTTCATCTATTCCATACCATAAGACATTTTGGCAAGATAATTAAGGTTGTGGTTGTCATTTTAACATGGTTTCCATCTATGCTCCTGACATGCTTGACATCTACTAGGTCATTTGTCATTACATACACGCTTGTTTGATTGTCATCTGCTATTTTTCAAATATTTTCTGTATATTGCTGGTCATCTGTTAGTTTCATCTATTTTCTGTACATTGCTGGTCACCTGCTAGCTTCATCTATTTTGTGTACATACTTACATCTATTTTCTTTGCATGCTTGATTGGCAAGCAAGAAAAGGATGATGTTGACACCAGCTTCAGAGGATGAGGATGATACTTAAGGTGCCATGCTGGATTGTGGAAAGAATACTTTGTCGAAGAAATCTCGTGTGGAAACAAGTATTTCAAAGTCTGAACACCAAGTGCAAACTGATGTTGAGAGAGGGGGGATGCCAATATGCGCATCACAATTGCTGATTTGAGGGCGGCGAATGCAGAATCTTAGCGAATGAGGCTCCGGTTTGCATTTGAAATGGAAGAATACGGAAGGAACAAGACGAGTTAAAACCGTGCCAACAAGAAGGAGTTGCCCTGCTTGAGAAGTTAGCTCAGCGCATATGTGGTAATTGAAACTATGGTCGTGTTGCTAAAAGCTAAATTTATGTATGTTGTTTTGCTTTTATGTAAAATAAACCACTAGTGTTGCAATTTCTGTATATGATGCCTGCTATGTGGTTTGCTTTTTTGCGTATGGAACATGGAAAGGTCAATTACAACGATGATTTAAGCACCCATCTGGCACGAAAAAAAACGTCGTAGTATCGTAACGTAAAAACAGACCCGGATTAGGACACATGGTGCCGTATGCCATGCCCACGGGTCGTTTTACGGTTGGACAGTTCCACAACAAAAAAAAATACTGCGAAAAGGTGCCACGTGGCACCGTACACATGGTCCACTTGTCATTTTATGACTGGGTAGTTCCAGAACGAAACAGAAACGTCCCCGAAAAAAACCACGTGGCGACGTACGATTGTTCCACGTGGCGTCATCTTGTTGCGTCATTTTATACCACAATGCTAGCAAGTTCATCGCAGATGGCGTCCACATGGTTTCACATGATTGGTCGAGGCCGCGACAACAAAAATCGTCGTGAACGGGATCGGCGGTTATGACGTCATGAACAGATTGGTGATGTCATAAATGGGGCCTTAACAGAATATATTTTTGACGGAAAAAAAGGTTGCGATCGTAATGACGTAAGGTGCATGTATTGTGACGTCAGCTGATTACGCTAACGGCTGTCAGTTAATCCTTTGCCACATGTCAGCCGACAGCGACGAAAAACAACGTTTCCGCCTAATGGGCCGGGACCGGATGGCCCAGATGCTCGTGACGATTTTATGAACGTTGCGGATAGCCTCAACGTTCTCCCGTTCAAATTAACGTCGCAGAATCGTTCGTGACAGTCGATCAGGGACGTTCTCACTCCGTCGAGCAAACTGTCGCGGATTCCCATTAGCGACGGTTTGGAGCCCATCCGCAACGGTATTGAAACGTCCCAGACCGCGTGGAATTTGGTAGTGGTTATGTTGGGTAGAAATTTCTATAGCTTTGTTTCTAATCTCTACTCGTCCATGCTAAGCCAAATCAAATCCCATACCCATTTACCAACCATAGATATCTACCATATGAAGTGCAACAACAAAACTTCACCCAAGAATGTCACTGTTTTCAAGATCCTTTTTTGTGAAGGAACAATCACATCCATGATCAATTCCAACTACATCATAAGGAGAAGCAAGCCAATCAACAAGTGAAGAAAGACAAGTGAACCCCAGGTTGCATGAGCTATGAAGATTTCAGAGCCAACTACACCAAGAGAAGAAACAACGAAGAAACTACAACAATTCATATAGTGTTGTATAAGAGTTTTACTCAACCCACAAGTTGAGAAACAATAGTTTAGCTCAGGTTTGTCTTTCAGATTGGAAACTTTCTGTTAAGAAAGTGAGATGACCTAGTGTTATTAAACAAGATTCACCAATCCAAGTACATGGTAATGATTGAGTGCAACATGGATTGGCCCCCATGGTGACTACTCACATATTTACTTTTGTTATGAGGAATGTTAAATCTGAGTGACATACCTATTAGAGAGACGACGATGTTAAACTTGAACCATAGAATGGGAGAATACAATAATGAACCTATGTTAGTGTTGCTGAAAACGTACTATTTTTGGTGAGGATCAAGCCAACCTTGGAGGTATCAAGCAATGGAAGATTTTTTCCTACCATGAGAGTTTCTTTAGAAATAGCATGGTGTTTTCCTTCAAGGATGAGAACAACAAGATGGAAGATTTTCCAAGAACATCAAAAGACAAAGTTGAGAGGAACCCAAAGACTTTTGATTGACCCAAAGAGTGACCTCTCAGTGTCAAATGTAGTTCAACATACCTATGTTGGTCTACAGCTCTACCACGAAGGAAAGTTCTACTCAAGCCAATCTGAAATCAAGCAACACTCCAATATAATGAAAATAGACTACCCACAAAAGTTTCTTTTGAGGGTGGTAGCCCACCAAGTTATTTTGGAAACCTAGTTACCCAAACCTATCTTTCTTTCTTGCCTTCCCAAATCTCGGGACGAGATTTCTTTTAAGGGTGGTAGTCTGTAACATCCCTGGTTTTTGGAAAGTGCAAAAATCACCAAAATTTGAAACTTTTGTTCTCTTGTTAATGGAAGTCATTAAAACAAAGAAAAAAACAAAACACAAAGAAATATTATATCTCTTTTCCAATGTAATTGGAAATGATTTCCGGACATGCCTCTAATTCCTTAAACCCTAAACCTTATTCAAATAAGTTTTCTTTACTTAAAATTATTACTTCCCTTTAGCAATCTCTAATCTATTAACTGTTTTCCACTCATGCTAATTTGAAAATGGTTTCATGGCATTCAATACTTGAGGATCACAAAACTCCAAGAATGTTTACACCATCAATAAATGTTTTATGAACTAGGAATTAAATATATGACTACAAAACGATTATCCAAACCTTAGTATTTAAAATATTTTCCCCTAGCTATATGTTTTCCAAATAATTGTTTTCTATATCTACCTCAAAAATTTAGAAATAAAGTGATTTCCATAAAACCCTTCTTTGAAAAAAAAGGGGCACATAACTTATACAAAACAATATTTTGAACTGTGAAAACCTCTGATTTATTTTACCAATTATTCAATTAATTATTTCCTTTTTTGAAAAAAAATAACATTAAGTTACTATAAGTGTTATTTCAAATTTTCAAATTTGGAAAGTTCAAATGTGAGGGAAACAGGACAAATATCTCTCTATTTTAAATATTTTGTTTTACAAATTTCTAGTATTTGGTTTGAGGAAATTTGGATTTATGAAAGAAAAGTTATAAAAAAAGAGAAAACAGAAAAATAAAACAAAAATTAATAATAAAAGGAAATCGACCCAGCCGAGCCAGCCCACCTCCCTCTCCCCTTCCCTCTTTCCCGCCTGCGCGAGCAGAAACGGCCCAGTCGCGGTCAGCCCAGCCCGCTTCTCTCTCTCTCCCTCTGCGACTGACATAACGGTCCCACGATGACGCCACTGATGGCATCATCGTCATCAACCTCCCGTGAAGGAAACGAGTCCGTTTTGGGCGAATTTTTCGTGAAGTGATTGTGAGCGTTTAAGAGGTCCATTCATTCCCTCCTTGGCGTCCCCTTAAAGCCCCCGATGCCCTCTACATTTCCCCCCTCCTGCCGTCTCAAATCGTGCCCCCTCTCGGCCGAATTTCCTCGCCGGAGTCCTCAGTACCCGCTGTCGTTCGTCGTCGATTGCGACCGCCGTAGCCCATCCCTGCCTTCCTCTTTCGTCCCTTTCGAATCCCCTGTTCTGGGCGCACGCGTTGATGCACTTGCCCTATTTGTTTTTGCATAGAATCGATGGCGCCAAAGTCGCCGGAGTCGAGAGCTCATCCGTCCGCTTGGCGCCAACGCTCGAGGAAGTGAGCGACCGCGCCGTGGCCACCCGCGTGTTCGTTGTGCTGCATTGCATCTTCTCATCGTCTTCCCGGAGTCAGGCGACCACCGAAGGGCCACCATCGTAGTTTCTTCCTCTCGGATCGCCGGAGAACCACTGTCTCCGCCATCTCCGGCCACCGGAGCGCTGCCACGGTAAGCCCTAGTCCCTACGCCTTTGGATCTAAATCGGATCGACGAGATTAGACTTAACCCGAAGGGTTAAGCTCCCGTTGGATCTGGATCCAACATCCCGGATCGTTTCACTTAACCCCGTAAGCATGTACAGTCAGCGCCACGCAGAGAGCACAGTCAGCACAACCAGCCAATCTTAGACAGACATGTGGCCCAGCCCTTTTTCATTATTGTCCCGAATAGATTTAATTGGGCAGTTTTACAGATTAGCCCCTGCAACTTCAATTCATTACAACTTTTTATCCACAAATCCAAATTTAGCAAATTTGGACTTTTTGAAATCCCATGGATCTGTAGAATCTTTTAGCACTATTCAAATTAAAATTTGACAAACTTAAATTGGTTCAAATTTAAATATGCATGTTTGATGAATTTTGGCATAATTCAAATTCTACAGATCCAAAAATTGTAAGTAAAATATATTTGGAAACCTTACGATGTGTACTTTCATAACTTTTGTCCCAAAATAAATTTTGAACAAGTCAAAATGGAATTTTGAATTAAGTGGTATAATTGAGTATTTTTTACATAGATTTAATTCTATAAATATTTCCAATATAGTTCCTTTTGCATTTTTGTTCCAATTGGCAACCTTGAACCAGAAAAAACCTTGCCCAACCATTTTGGGACACCCTTGGACTATGTCCATGTATTTTTTACCAAAAACCCAACATAGTGATACACCCATTTTCACCATGTCTTAGAATTTGTTTCCATCATCTATTCTTTGATGTTATGGCTATTTGGAGCCAAGACCAAGTCCTTAGAGTATGTCAATCATATAAAAGACCAAGTAGTGAACTTCAAACACTAGTACCTTGTTTTCCATATACTTATCCACTCCCCCATTCTTGCTTCAAGTATTCACCAAGTCGGGAAAATGGAGATCAAGACTCAAGCACAAGAAGAAAACTTCAGTATCAACTTGGTGGCAACATGAAGATCTACAAAGAAGACCATTGAAGAATTTTAAGTAAGGGATTGACTTCACAACAACTACAAGCAACTCAAGGAAGTACAAGTGTGAAGAAATCCAGAAGAAAACATCTCCCTCTTTCTTTCAATCTTTCTTCTTATTTCTTTCAAAAATGACTTAGTGGTATTTGTGCCCATCCCATACCAAAACCAATTAGTGAAGACCATGAAGATTTATCAAGTTCAATATAATCTTAACAAAAAGGAGGAAACTACAATAGAAGCATGAAGATGAACTTCAATAAGACAAGCATGTGAAGACTTGGAGCCATCCACACAAGTTAAAGAATAACAAGTAGTTTTTGTCCAACCATTGACCCAAATGGAAAACAGCAATACTTTATCTTGTTATCTATATTGATATGAAGTTAGTTGAACCTAGACCTACCCTATACCAAAATGGAAGGACTAACTTAGATCACTCAAATGTTTTGATGAAAACAACTAAGTGTTACACTTTGTTATGTGTTACTTTAGTTGAAATAGTGAGATCACCTTGGTGACCTCTTGGAACTTCCTCGACAAGTAAGGTTATAATAAAGCTTGATATCTTCAAACCCAACCTAGTCCATCCCAAGTAAACCCTTGGAAAACCCTTAACAATGTATTAGCTTTTCAAAATCAAACCTTGACCTTGTTCTAGCAAACTTGGTTAAACCCATTTTGTTATGTCTGTTGCTTTGTATGTATTCTTCACATGTGTATTTGATTGCTAGTATGCTTGTTTATTGTGTTTGTTTTCAGTGAATAGATTGTATGGAGAGAAACAATATTTTGTGAAGAGAGTGTGATTACTTCACCAACTTCAACAAGGCAAGTAACACACCATCAACTACCCATTATCTTCTATATGCATTATTTGATTTTGAGTAGTATGCATGATAGGAAATTTTACTAAGTTATATTATGCTATGATATAACCTAGTAGCGTGTAGCCATCTTTATACCTTGTTATTTTGATGCCTTGGTACGTATTAGATGCTTAGCCATGCTACAAAAAAAATCTAGATGTTGAGGAAAAATTCTAAGTATAACTAATGAATGAACCACTTGGGTGGAAGTGGTAAGATTGGTTTATGTTGAGTGTTTCCTCAGGGCCCTTGTCAAAGGGTTATTCCACTTGAGGTTGTCACTTGTGTATGGCCACCCAGGAACGAAGAGATTACTAAGTCCCTCTAAATCTAGTAGCTTCCCGTGCAACCTTTTGACATTATGGGCTCTGTCTTGATCAATTAAGTTGTAAGGGTTCAGCCCAGGCTTGACAAGCAGATATAGAATAATTATAGGTGGAGCAGGTCTTGCTGGTGGGTTGAACTTCTTCTTCTGAAAGATCTCGTCTCAATTCTTTCCTTTCCATAATGCACTCCGGGTGTATAGGATGTTTTGGATAATTGAAGACAAAGGGTGAAAGTGCACAATCTCCGCAGAGTTAGAAACTAAGATCTTAGTCGTGTCCCTGGTTATGGACAACTATGACCAGCTGGACAAGAATTGACGGAAGAATCTCATCACCATTTTTGATAAGTAAAATTTTGACCAAGTGAACAGTATTGTGGTGCTTGGATCATAGTCCAATGATGCCACCCCTTGAAAAGAAAAGTTTGTTTTACAAAATATAGGAGAAAACTGGCTTTATGCAAACTTAGCCAAAACTCCACTCAGCCAAATAAGCATATAGTATTAGTCTTGCCATTTATATCCACCATAATGTTACCTGCCAATACATCAAATTATATTTACTCCCTTGTGGCTGCATATTCCATCCTGCAGATGATTCTAAAGACGAGTGAGGATTTTGTTTAGAATCTCGAGACTATCGCCAACATGTTTTTCCTGTGGAACATGAAGAAGATGTGCTCAATGTTGTACTATGTTTTTCGCTGTATTTCTTAGTTTTCTTCTAGTCTTCTAAGACTATGCAAGTTGTAATATTATTTTGTAAAGACTGGATCATGTGATGTCATAGAATTTGATGCATTTGCATGATATGCCATCTTGTACTGTGGTGATAGCAATTGATCCAGGGACTAGCACAATAACAGAGATGTTCTTACATTATTTAAATCTGGGAACGGTACGAAAAATAACTGAGGCGACAATGCCTCCAAAAGTATGCCCTTTGGCGGAATTATCATCAATTTTCCTAGAAATTTGCGCACAAATGCTAAAAGAATAATTCTTATTCTTCAGCGGCAAGCATGATGTGGGAGTGGTACTGGTATTTTACCTAGCAAGAACTCCTTGAGAAAGATAGTATGCAAAATAGCAAACTGCAGGATGTTGAAAACAGGAAGTCTTACTATGTTGCTTGGTCTTCTTGTGTTGATAACAGAGTCTTGTATATAAATAATGGAGTTATGTGGGATCTAATATCTTTCCTAGCCCTGATTGGTCACTCCAATGGTCCCACGGGAATCATTAAGAGACATTTTCCTTTTCCTGTGATATCGACAAAATTCACCATACGGGTCATCCATATCATAGAACTGGAAGGTCTGCACAAATATGCAAGTGAGCTTCCTATATTGGTCCACATAATTTGTTGTGAAATCCACCAAACCTGCATTGGTAACAAGCATATAGAATGATTTATGAATGCTCAATGCTAACAGAAGATCGTTGCTAGTATAAGCAGATGCTCGAACATCTTTCATCCCATCAAAATTCAGCGAGCTTAAGTCTGCAACATCTTCATCGAGGGGAGGCATTTCATTTGATATGCTTTTGGAGGATTTACGATGCATTCCCCTTGCTCTCCTCATACTCTTACTCTGAAATTTGTAGCAAGTCCAATAAAAATCAATTATGAGTATAAATATTGTATCGAACTATTCTAGCAACCTTGGAAGAACTAGTACATGCATCATAACAACTTAAATCAACTTAAAATCACGCATGCAAGTTCAAATAACCATCCACCCGATGTAGAAAAATACTCAAGATATACACCACCAGTCAAAAATCTATAAATACAAGTGGAGAAGTCACATACCGGAAAAGAGATGTATAAATGTTCAGCACAAATGGTTGGCAACATAAGTATGTTGATCGAAGAAATCCGAGTAAAAACAACAAGAACACAAAAAATTCCTAGAGCAAAGTAGTTTCTGAGGAGAGAGAAATTATAGGGAGGCAGCCACTCAAGTAGTGGAGCCCTGGGCCCCCAGGTGACCCCTGGGTGTGGCCTAGGGCGTGCCCGCGCCTCCTGCACCCTGGGTGATATGTGGGTCCCCTGGATTGGCCCACGTGCGTCTCTGCCCTTTTACGCATAAAAAGTAATATGAATTTTCTAGAAATTTTCGCGAAATTTATTTTTGGGCATTTCCAAAATTTTAATAAATGATTATAACGCGGATTTTTTTACGAAATGATGGAAAACAAATGTAAAACTAATTCTATAGAAGTTCTAAGACATGCTACAATTCAAATGAAAAGTGAAAACATAAGAGAACCAGGTGAAAAGGGAAGAAAACATTATTGGGCACGATGAAAATATGTGAAAACAAGATGGAAGAGGTGGAAAACCAAGTGGAAACATGAGAAAATGTGAACAAAATAGAGTGAAAACATAGTTTCATTCATTAAAAATTAATTTGTTAACAAGGTTGCTCAAGTCTTGTCACCAAACCAATTTTATATGAAGTAAACTTTGCACTGCACTACAAAAATCATGTTACCTCAATTTTAATAGACATGGACCCAATCATAAGAATATTATATTCTTTTTGTGGCAACAGAATGGGACAATAGAATTATCCAATCTTGATGGTCTCAATATTTCCAACTGAATTTAGACCATATTTCTTATCAGTCTTCTTCGGGAAATAAAATGTATGTTCTTTATCATTGACATTTAAAGTGACCTTCCTTTTATTACAATCGATAATATCCCATGTAGTATTAAGAAAAGGTCTACCAATAATAATAGACATATTTTCATCCTCAGTCATTTCCAACGCAACAAAGTCAGTTAACAATTAGCCAATTGGACAGGAACATCCTCACAAATGACAATAGGAATAGCAGTAAATTTGTCAGCCATTTGCAAAGAGATATTGATACGTCAAAAACGTATCTCCTTTTTCCGAACACTTTTGCTATTGTTTGCCTCTAAACTTGTAAGTTTTGGATATAACTAACACGGACTAACGCTGTTTTCAGCAGAATTACTTTGATGTCTCGTTTTTGTGCAGAAAATTCAACTTTCGGGAAAATGCCCAGAAAAGATCCCGAAGACCTTAAAACACCCGAAGACCCAAGGAGCCCAAAGGAGAACTGGAGAGGGGCCATGAGGGGGGCACACCACCCCTGGGCGCCCCCCCTTGGTCATGCCGCCTGGTGGTGTGGGGCCCCCGGGCACCCCTTTCGACTACTTATCGCATGTAACCCTAAAACATCAGGGGGGTCGTCATATTCCAGAGAAACACCATAGAACGCCGCCGCCACCTCGAAACCCAATTCGGGGATCAGAAGTTCATGTTCTGGCACCCTGTCGGGACGGGGATTTGAATGAGATCATCGCCATCGTCACCGCTACCTCTTTGTAACATCCCAAGTATGAAAATCTCCCCCCTAGATGTTTGTTTCTTGTTTTATTTTTGTTTGCATCATGTCATCATAACCATTGCCTTTTGTTTGCATTTGTTTTCATTGTTTTCCAATTGTAATTTCAAACCAGATTCAAATCATTATTGTTCATACTTGTTATGTTACCTGTTTCAAATAAAAAACTACAAAACAAACAATAATTTGTTCTACAAAAATTGGAATCAAAAACTTAAATTGGCGTAACTTTCAATTATTTCTTTTGATACCAAAGTTGCTCAAATCACTTAATTTCCAAACAATAACATCAATTAAATAATTGGAAAACAAAAGTTTATTTTAATGTGTGGTTACAAAAATGAATCATTAAAAATTTATTCCAAAATTTGCAAACCCCTAAGAACCATTGTTTTCTCTCCCTTTTCCCAAATCTGCAAAAAAAACAGAAAAGGTTAAAAAGAGAAAGGTGAGGGGGGGCAAAAGGAGGCAGCCCATTTGGGGCCAGCCCAAGTGCTCCTGGCCCGTACCCCCTCACGGTTGTCTTCTTCCTCGGTACGGCTTACATCTCCATCGACCACGCAGCAGGTTCAGAGAAGAACGGCCGATCGGCGGCTCCTCCTCCCCCTTAAAAGTACCTGGCCGAGCTCCTCCTACCCTAATCTCTTCCTCCCTCCTCCTCTACCTCGCGCCGCAGCTCTCCTCCCTCTTTTTTCTCTCCCTCTCGCTCCTCCCTGTTTTCTCTGCTCCCCGCCGAAGGTCACCGCCGCCTCCCTCCGGCGAGCGCCGCCGCCACGGTGCCCGCCCGGCCGCGCTTGGGCCGGGAACGGA
Source organism: Alopecurus myosuroides (assembly GCA_028641055.1). NCBI lineage: Eukaryota > Viridiplantae > Streptophyta > Magnoliopsida > Poales > Poaceae > Alopecurus > Alopecurus myosuroides. The sequence goes on along the minus strand of CM054060.1, from coordinate 245,990,497 downwards.
AACGGCGCGGCTCCCTCTCCCTCGCCGCGGCCTCCGTTTCCGCCGAGGCCACCTGAATCGACGCCGCCATCCCCGACTCGCCGCCGTCGCCACCACTGCTCCGACCGCTCCCTCCTCTGCAGCGAGGTGAGCGCCTATCACACATGTTCCCTCTCCTCTCCCTGCCCTCGTGGCCCCGCACGACCACCGCACACGCGCACCGCGGGCGAGCAACCGCGGCGGGGCTGGCCACCGCGAGCAGCGCTCGCCGGCCGCCTTCCCTGTCCGCTCGCTGTCTGCCCGCAACTGCAGCGAGATGCAGGCAAGTTCAGTTAACTTTTAAACACCTTAACCTGCTTCGCTACTGCATACCTGACAAGGAGTCGTTCCAGCCCAACTGGCGCAGAGTCCTTGCGCGCTCGCAACCCACGCGGGTTCGAATCCCACGGGAGGCGAATTTCGCCTCCCCTTTTTTCCTTGGCCGCACCCGTGCGGGGCCCACGCGTCATGGACCCTGGAGGCCACATCACCCCCCAGCCTGCCACCTAAGCGCCACAGTGGCGCTGGCCCCACTGTCAGTGGCCGGGGCTGGCCACTGCGCGGTGCCTTTAGATTTTCTGCCCATTTTTCTTTTAATCCCAGTCCAGCTAATATTACAGTTTGGTCCCTAAACTTAAAAAAATGAATAACTTCTATTTCATAACTCCAATTAATAAAAATAAAATATGTGCACTGCTCTAAATTAAATTGTCTATCTATCTATAGCATTTGTTTTCTGTTTTGAATTTTCAAAATGCAATTCAAATTTGAATTCAAATAATTCAATTGCAATTTGATAAAATCCATAACTAATTCATACTTAATCCAAATAATGAAAATAAAATATGTTTTCCATGCTATTTCAAATAATCTTTTCAAATATAAATTTTGTTTGATGTTTTGAATAATTTAAATTGCCTAAATAATTTAAACCTTGTTTAAATCATTTAAAATTGATAAAATCATAACTTGCTCAAATTAAATTATTTTTGAACATGCAAAATATGTTTTAAACCTAGAAAAGTATAAACTTTTCAAATATGAATTTGAATTTATGTTTTGAACAAATAAAATTCAAATAAAATTCATGCTTGCTTTAACTTCATTTAAAACTTGTTTAATATTGTTTCAATCATAATAAATTCATCCTTACTCCTTTTTCAATATTTGAAACATGTAATCCAACTAAAATTTTGTATTCTTTTCAAATATGAATTTTGTTAATTATTGTGCACAATTTAAATTGGTGAAAACAACAACTATTGGTGTAATCCCTTTAAGGAACCAAAAATTCCCTAATTCAATAAATAAATTTCTAAATTGGTAAACCTTAACTCCATTTGATTCTATTGTTGTTATTTTTCTGTTTTCCTCATCCATGCATCATGCTATTCCACTTTCACCTGTTGATTAGTTGTAAAACAATTATTTCAACCTTAATGCATGGGCTTTTCATATGCAACTCAAACTTGCATGTGGGTCCATTTAAATTGTGTTACCATGTCAACTAGTTTATTTTTGATGCATCAATTAAATGGTCATGCATCATCCCATGATTGTGCACTATGCCATGTTATTGATTGTTTGTTCTATGCGTTGTTTGTTTACTTCTTCTCGATAGACGACGACGTTGAGACCGACGATCTTTACGACACCCCTTCCGAGGAGTTAGCCCAGTACCAGGCTACTGAGTTTGCAGGCAAGTTATCACTCACATGAACCACTGTGTTCCTTTCAACATTGGTTACCGATACTTTCCGTTGTCTATCTTGCTAGCCCTATGTGTAGTTGATTCTGTTACGAACCTATCACATGAATCCCCTTAACCCTGATATTGCCTCACCTCCACTCCTACAACCCCATTGTTTGAGCCAGTGTCTTACTAGCATGCTTAGGTTGTTTTGCTCGAGTCTGTTACCCGTTACTTTCTGTTATCATATGCTATTATGTTCTGGGGCTCGATGTTTAAACAAAAACCTGTTAATGTTATGGGTAATAATAATTTGATGATAAGGCACCGGAAGGAGGCCCTGCGTGGTTTTGAGGCCTGCTAGTTTCCACCCTAATTAGGAAAAGGGTCTTGTCTACTGATCCATGATGAGCGTGCTCACCGCATCCGGGTGGTAGTATGGAACCCCCCTCGACTTTGACCTGATCCGCAGTTTGTCCGAAGAGCCACACTTAGTTCGGGAGTTCCATTTGCGCATAAGCATGAATGGGTCGCTCCCATGGTTACTGTTGGTGATGATTATGAGGATGATGCATATAGGGCGAGGCCTGTGGTGCCGGGGGGTGTGGTTTTCACCCTTGCGCTTAGGTTAGGTCGGACTGGCCGGGACCTTATAGCTCCGTGGCTCCTAGGACATGCTGTAGAGATGGTTCGAGTCGTGTTGAGTCCACCTGAGTTTTAGTTGGTGGCTCGAGTGTGTACGGGTACTGGAGCACACCCTGCAGGGATGAATCTTCTCGAGAAGCCGTGTTGTCCGCGGTTATGTGACGACTTGGTGAAAGTACTGGCTAACAAGTACTCAGACAACTTACACCTAACTATAATAACTTGACTAGTAATAGGTTTATTGACACAACAACCTGAACCATCATTAATCCAACTGTGTGAGTTATCCTCGGATTGCTTCTTTGGATAAGGGGCGAGATCCAGGATGGGTTTGTTTGGAGTTAGTTATAGTTGGTTACGATACGCTATCTTATCTCCTTTCTGTTAGCCGGAAGTCATAGTATGTTTCTGTAGTTGGTTAGTGCAGCCCGCTGCCGCATCTTTTATATCCCCTTTCTTCCGTTGAACCCAAAGCATCTGTGCTTGGTGTTGACGGGTTACACTTTGGTGAACTGTGAGTCTTGCTTGCCAGTACGTTTATGTACTTACCCCTTTGGGGCTGTGGTTTCCGCAGACTACGATTCCGAGGATCTCCATGGTGGCTTCTATGTGGAGTACGACGAGGCTGCTGACGAGTAGATAGCGGACCCGGGCAGGATCCGAGACTTCGTGGATGGGCTCCGTCTTTTCGTTTCCGGCTTCTTAAGCCTATTTGGATCTTGTCTGTACTCAGACCTTTTGAATGCTTCCGCTGTGATGTAATGATGTTATGTTGGGACATGTGTCCTCTGGATGATTGTATTTGCTATCTCTGCTCTAGTGAGAGCCTTTTGCAACTTGTTTCCATCTTTTGTGTCTTAGAGATATGTTGTGCTATCATTTTGTTCAACGCCGTTGACGTACCATGTGTGTATGCTATGAAGTACGTCAATGGTACTATCCTGATTTCTATGGGATAGTTTACGTCGACGCTGAACAGATAGGGGTTGGTTGTCACACATACGTGTGTGGGCCTACTCGTAAGAGGACGCGGGTGCCGGTAAGCCCCGTAATCCAATCTACTACTGTTCAACGGAACGGCGAGTATCCTTTAGAAGTCCGGGTGCGACAAATGGTATCAGAGCCTGTCTGCCTGTAGGATCCCTTTTACTGGTCGCAGTTGAGTCTAGAAACTATTTTGTAGCTATATAGGAAAAATGAAATGTGAGAGTAGGAATTCTGCCATTTTATTTCTTTCCCCACCCACCCTCACTTTTCTGGTAAGGAAGTGCAACGTTGTTTTTCCCTTCTCATCTAAACTTTCAAATTAGGATTTCACGTATCCTGGTTTCTCTAGGATGGTTATATCTACTAGACCATAGGAATGGAGGTGGTTGTGACATGATTTATCATGTTGCCTACTCACGATTGAGAACGGTGGCAAATAAGCCCCGGAAGCAGATCCTCTATTCCTTAAGCAGTAGATATTGATCCTTTAGAAGCCCGGATGGGTTTTCTCCGTAGTACCTCAGGTGTTTGTGGTCTCCTGTTTCCCAGTTGTTGCTTCGATATCGTCCTTCATAAATCTTCTCTTACGTTGTAACAACTTATCTGTTGATCCGTTGTTAACCTCCATCCTTGTTCTATGTTGTCGACTTACCGTCTGAAGTAATCCTTTTAAGCACTTATATTGGATTTTGTTATCCGGTTAGTGTGTTAACCTTGGTATCATCTTCAGGATGGAAAGTGGTGACGAAGAACCCACACTGCCACCTGAGATGGGGAAAGTGCTGTCTCAGATGACACAAGTTATAAAGCAGATGCAGCAGAACCAAGACCTTGGGAGTAATGGCAACACCCGGGTGTCTATTCGGGAGTTCCTTGAGCTCAATCCGCGCACGTTTGATACCTCCTCCGAGCCATTGGATGCTGATGACTGGCTCCGTGAAATGAACCGTACTCTCATGGTAGCTCATGTGGCTGACGAGGACCGTGTTCCTTACGTGACCTACCTTCTCCGTGGACAATCCATGTCTTGGTGGGAGAATTTCCAAGAAATGAGAGGTTCTAGTGTGGCAATCACATGGGAGGATTTCAAGCAAGCCTTCGTGCGCCATCACATTCCCGATGGGCTCATGGAGAAAATGCGTGAGGAATTCTATTCTTTCACACAAGGCAATTTGGACGTTCTGGAATACCAAAGAGAGTTCAATCGTCTGGCTCGCTACGCCGGAGATGAAATCTCAACGGAAGCGAGAAAGATGGCAAAGTTCCGCAGGGGTCTCAACCCGGAACTCAAGTATGCTCTCACCAACGTCAAGGCCAAGAATTTTGAGGACCTCATCAACATCGCTCCAAATGAAGAGCATGGGCGCAAATTGGTTGAGGAATCTCGTAAGCACTCTCGTGAACAGGCTAATCTCTCAAAAGCTATCATGCCTCCACAAAAACGAAGAGTTTGGGTTCCATATACCACTCCAACACCGCCCATCTGCTTGCCAAGCCCGACAGGATTTCTTGCCCGCCCTCCCACCCCAGTGGTATCTTCAGGAGATGCTCCATCTCAGCTAGGTCCAACAACTCCTCGTTCTGTTGTTACATGCTACAAGTGTGGACAGCCGGGCCACTATTCCGATAAGTGTCCGCAAAGGCACCTCTTTCCACCTCCACCTCGCCACAGGTCGACCCCGACAAGAATACGTGGTCCTCCGTTGGGTTGCTACAACAGCAACGACCTTGGCGTGAGAACAGTTAAGGTGAACCATGTCAAGGCCCAGGGAGCAGAAGAATCTCCAGAGGTTGTAATGGGCACACTTCTTGTGAACTCGTTTCGTGCTAAAGTCTTGTTCGATTCTGGTGCTTCACACTCTTTCATCTCTCAATGCTTTGCAAACAACAGTGGAATCAACTTCGAACAGTTGTCTATCCCTCTCCTAGTGAAATCACCGGGATCTAGCTGGCAAAGCAATAAAGTTAGCCAGAATATCGAGATCACAATTGAAACCTTCCATTCCAGGCATCTCTGATAGCTCTCCACTCTTCAGATATTGATGTCATTCTTGGGATGGATTGGCTGGTAGCCAACAAAGCAGTCATTGATTGTCCTGCTAAGTCTGTCAAAATCACACACCCTTCTGGCCAGATAGTCTACTTTCATGCTGAAAATCCAGTTGCTCAACTCTACACTCTCAATGCAAATCCTCTACCATCTATTGAAACTATTCCGGTGGTTTGTGAATTCCCTGATGTCTTTCCAGAAGAATTGCCAGGAATGCCTCCTGACAGAGCGGTTGAGTTCGTGATCGAACTTGAACCAGGCACTGCTCCAATCTCTAAGCATCCATACAAGATAGCTCCTCCTGAACTGAAGTTGTTGAAGGAGCAATTCGATATGTACATGGAGAAAGGTTACATTCAACCTAGTTCCTCGGCTTGGGGTTGCCCAACTCTGTTCGTTGCGAAGAAGGATCAAACAAAGAGACTCGTGGTTGACTATCGTCCTCTTAACGAGAAAACCATCAAAAACAAGTATCCAATTCCTCGTATCGATGATCTTTTTGATCAACTTGCTGGAGCCTCAATATTCTCAAAGTTGGATTTGAGGATGGGTTACCATCAGATAAAGATCAGAAAGGAAGATATTCCTAAGACACCTTTCACCACTCGGTACGGTCTATATGAATACACCGTCATGTCCTTTGGTCTCACCAATGCACCGGCGACATTCTCTAGACTCATGAATTCTGTCTTTCATGAATACCTCGACAAGTTCGTTGTGGTATATCTTGATGACATTCTGGTCTACTCCAAATCTGAGGAAGAGCATGGAGAACATCTTCGTCTCACTCTCATGAAACTTCGCGAGCATCGTCTATATGCCAAATTCTCCAAATGTGAGTTCTGGATTCCAGAAGTTGCTTACCTTGGTCATGTCATCTCCGCCAAGGGCATAGCCATTGATCCAGAAAAGGTTAAGGCAATTGTTGATTGGAAACCTCCTAAGACGGTGAAGCAAGTAAGAAGTTTTCTTGGCTTGGCTAGCTATTGCCGTCGTTTCGTCCAAAACTTCTCAAAGATTGCCAAACCTCTCACTGATCTCACAAAGAAGGACAAGAAGTTCGTTTGGTCTCCACAATGTGATGAAAGTTTCAATCTCCTGAAGACTAAACTCACTTCTACGCCAGTTCTGGTTGGCCCAGATACTACCAAACCCTTCCAGATATTCTGTGATGCTTCTCTCCAAGGTCTAGGTGCAGTTCTTATGCAAGAACGTCAAGTTGTGGCTTATGCTTCACGTCAGTTGAACGCACATGAGCTCAATTATCCCACACATGACCTTGAACTTGCAGCAGTTGTGTTTGCCCTCAAGAAATGGAGGCAATACTTGTTGGGTAATCGCACTGAAATCTTTTCCGATCATAAGAGTCCGAAATACATCTTCACTCAACCAGATCTAAACCTCAGGCAAAGGAGATGGATCGAAAAGATCAAAGACTTTGATCTTACCATTTCTTACACTCCAGGCAAGGCTAATGTTATGGCCGATGCTCTCAGTCGCAAGTCGTATTGCAATAATCTCATGATCATGGAAAGCCAACCTCCACTTCATGAAGAATTCCAGAAGCTGAACCTTGGTCTTGTTCCTCAAGGTTATCTTGCAAACTTGACAGCTAGTCCAACTCTCAAGGATAAGATTCGTTCTGAACAACTTCGTGATGCTGAGATCAAGAAGATCGCAAATAACATCAAAGCAGGCAATGTGAAGTATGAGTGCTTCTCAATTGATGACAAGGGAACTGTGTTCTTCGAAGGACGCATTGCAGTTCCTCAAATTCAAAGTCTCAAAGATGTGATTCTCAAGGAGGCTCATGCAACTCCTCTTTCCATACACCCTAGAAGTACAAAGATGTACCAGGATCTCAAGACACTGTATTGGTGGTCTGGCATGAAACGTGAAATTGCTCAATACGTTTCTGAATGCGACGTTTGTCAACGTGTTAAGGCAGTTCATCAGAAAACAGCTGGTCTTCTCCAACCTCTGAAAATTCCTGAGTGGAAGTGGGACATGATTGAAATGGACTTCGTTACTGGTTTTCCAAAGTCCAAGAAGGGCAATGATGCAATCTTCGTTGTTATTGATCGTCTCACTAAGGTAGCTCACTTCTTTGCTGTCAAAGAAACAATCTCAGCTAGCCAGTTAGCAGAGCTCTACACAACAAAGATTGTTCCTCTTCATGGTGTTCCTTTGGAAATAAGCTCAGACCGTGGAAGCATATTCACTTCTCATTTCTGGAAAAGCTTTCAAGAAGCATTGGGCACCAAACTTCTGTTCAGCACAGCTTATCACCCTCAGTCTCAAGGGCAAGTCGAAAGAGTCAATAAGATTCTCGAGGATATGCTCAGAGCATGTGGTCTCTCCTTTGGCATGAAATGGGAGGATTGTCTTCCATATGCTGAATTCTCCTACAACAACAGCTTCCAGGCAAGCCTAGGCATGGCACCATTTGAAGCTCTCTATGGCCGCAGATGCAGGAGTCCAATCAACTGGTCTGGAGCTGGTGAACGTTCACTTTTAGGCCCTGACATTGTTAAGGAAGCCGAAGATAAAGTTCGCATCATTCGTGACAATCTCAAGATTGCTCAGTCTCGTCAGAAAAGCTACTATGACAACAAGAACAGGGATATGATCTACGCACCTGGTGACAAGGCATATCTCCGTGTAACTCCCCTCAGAGGCACTCATCGTTTTGGTGTCAAAGGAAAGCTGGCACCGAGATACATTGGTCCGTTCAACATTCTCTCAAGGCGTGCGGAAAATGCCTATCATCTTGAACTCCCAGAAAAACTATCCAAGGTGCACGATGTGTTCCACGTGTCACAGCTCAAGAAGTGTTTCAAAGATCCAGATCGTGCAGTTGATCATGATTCCATTGAACTGCAAGAAGATCTATCTTATGAGGAGCACCCTGTTCGTATTCTCGATGAGACCGAGCGTAAGACTCGCAACAAGAGCACCAAGTTCTTAAAAGTGTAGTGGTCTCATCATTCTGATAAAGAGGCAACGTGGGAGACCGAAGAGGATCTTCGCAAGAAGTATCCGGACCTTTTCACTTCTCAGTAGGAATCTCGGGGCGCGATTCCTTCAAGGGGGGGCGTTTTGTAACATCCCAAGTATGAAAATCTCCCCCCTAGATGTTTGTTTCTTGTTTATTTTTGTTTGCATCATGTCATCATAACCATTGCCTTTTGTTTGCATTTGTTTTCATTGTTTTCCAATTGTAATTTCAAACCAAATTCAAATCATTATTGTTCATACTTGTTATGTTACCTGTTTCAAATAAAAAACTACAAAACAAACAATAATTTGTTCTACAAAAATTGGAATCAAAAACTTAAATTGGCTTAACTTTCAATTATTTCTTATGATACCAAAATTGCTCAAATAACTTAATTTCCAAACAATAACATCAATTAAATAATTGGAAAACAAAAGTTTATTTTAATGTGTGGTTACAAAAATGAATCATTAAAAATTTATTACAAAATTTGCAAACCCCTAAGAACCATTGTTTTCTCTCCCTTTTCCCAAATCTGCAAAAAAAAAACAGAAAAGGTTAAAAAGAGAAAGGTGAGGGGGGCAAAAGGAGGCAGCCCATTTGGGGCCAGCCCAAGTGCTCCTGGCCCGTACCCCCTCACGGTTGTCTTCTTCCTCGGTACGGCTTACATCTCCATCGACCACGTAGCAGGTTCAGAGAAGAACGGCCGATCGGCAGCTCCTCCTCCCCCTTAAAAGTACCTGGCCGAGCTCCTCCTACCCTAATCTCTTCCTCCCTCCTCCTCTACCTCGCGCGGCGGCTCTCCTCCCTCTTTTTTCTCTCCCTCTCGCTCCTCCCTGTTTTCTCTGCTCCCCACCGAAGGTCACCGCCGCCTCCCTCCGGTGAGCGCCGCCGCCACGGTGCCCGCCCGGCTGCGCTTGGGCCGGGAACGGAAACGGCGCGGCTCCCTCTCCCTCGCCGTGGCCTCCATTTCCGCCGAGGCCACCGGAATCGCCACCGCCATCCCCGACTCGCCGCCGTCGCCACCACTGCTCCGACCGCTCCCTCCTCTGCAGCGAGGTGAGCGCCTCTCACCCCTGTTCCCTCTCCTCTCCCTGCCCTCGTGGCCCCGCACGACCACCGCACACGCGCACCGCGGGCGAGCAACCGCGGCGGGGCTGGCAACCGCGAGCAGCGCTCGCCGGCCGCCTTCCCTGTCCGCTCGCTGTCTGCCCGCAACTGCAGCGAGATGCAGGCAAGTTAAGTTAACTTTTAAACACCTTAACCTGCTTCGCTACTGCATACCTGACAAGGAGTCGTTCCAGCCCAACTGGCGCAGAGTCCTTGCGCGCTCGCAACCCACGCGGGTTCGAATCCCACGGGAGGCGAATTTCGCCTCCCCTTTTATCCTTGGCCGCACCCGCGCGGGGCCCACGCGTCATGGACCCTGGAGGCCACATCACCCCCCAGCCTGCCACCTAAGCGCCACAGTGGCGCTGGCCCCACTGTCAGTGGCCGGGGCTGGCCACTGCGCGGTGCCTTTAGATTTTCTGCCCATTTTTCTTTTAATCCCAGTCCAGCTAATATTACAGTTTGGTCCCTAAACTTAAAAAATGAATAACTTCTATTTCATAACTCCAATTAATAAAAATAAAATATGTGCACTGCTCTAAATTAAATTGTCTATCTATCTATAGCATTTGTTTTCTGTTTTGAATTTTCAAAATGCAATTCAAATTTGAATTCAAATAATTCAATTGCAATTTGATAAAATCCATAACTAATTCATACTTAATCCAAATAATGAAAATAAAATATGTTTTCCATGCTATTTCAAATAATCTTTTCAAATATAAATTTTGTTTCATGTTTTGAATAATTTAAATTGCCTAAATAATTAAAACCTTGTTTAAATCATTTAAAATTGATAAAATCATAACTTGCTCAAATTAAATTATTTTTGAACATGCAAAATATGTTTTCAACCTATAAAAGTATAAACTTTTCAAATATGAATTTGAATTGATGTTTTGAACAAATAAAATTCAAATAAAATTCATGCTTGTTTTAAATTCATTTAAAACTTGTTTAATATTGTTCCAATCATAATAAATCATCCTAACTCCTTTTTCAATATTTGAAACATGTAATCCAACTAAAATTTTGTATTCTTTTCAAATATGAATTTTGTTAATTATTGTGCACAATTTAAATTGGTGAAAACAACAACTATTGGTGTAATCCCTTTAAGGAACCAAAAATTACCTAATTCAATAAATAAATTTCTAAATTGGTAAACCTTAACTCCATTTGATTCTATTGTTGTTATTTTTCTGTTTTCCTCATCCATGCATCATGCTATTCCACTTTCACCTGTTGATTAGTTGTAAAACAATTATTTCAACCTAAATGCATGGGCTTTTCATATGCAACTCAAACTTGCATGTGGGTCCATTTAAATTGTGTTACCATGTCAACTAGTTTATTTTTGATGCATCAATTAAATGGTCATGCATCATCCCATGATTGTGCACTATGCCATGTTATTGATTGTTTGTTCTTTGCGTTGTTTGTTTACTTCTTCTCGATAGACGACGACGTTGAGACCGACGATCTTTACGACACCCCTTCTGAGGAGTTAGCCCAGTACCAGGCTACTGAGTTTGCAGGCAAGTTATCACTCACATGAACCACTATGTTCCTTTCAACATTGGTTACCGATACTTTCCGTTGTCTATCTTGCTAGCCCTATGTGTAGTTGATTCTGTTACGAACCTATCACATGAATCCCCTTAACCCTGATATTGCCTCACCTCCACTCCTACAACCCCATTGTTTGAGCCAGTGTCTTACTAGCATGCTTAGGTTGTTTTGCTCGAGTCTGTTACCCGTTACTTTCTGTTATCATATGCTATTATGTTCTGGGGCTCGATGTTTAAACAAAAACCTGTTAATGTTATGGGTAATAATAATTTGATGATAAGGCACCGGAAGGAGGCCCTGCGTGGTTTTGAGGCCTGCTAGTTTCCACCCTAATTAGGAAAAGGGTCTTGTCTACTGATCCATGATGAGCGTGCTCACCGCATCCGGGTGGTAGTATGGAACCCCCCTCGACTTTGACCTGATCCGCAGTTTGTCCGAAGAGCCACACTTAGTTCGGGAGTTCCATTTGCGCATAAGCATGAATGGGTCGCTCCCATGGTTACTGTTGGTGATGATTATGAGGATGATGCATATAGGGCGAGGCCTGTGGTGCCGGGGGGTGTGGTTTTCACCCTTGCGCTTAGGTTAGGTCGGACTGGCCGGGACCTTATAGCTCCGTGGCTCCTAGGACATGCTGTAGAGATGGTTCGAGTCGTGTTGAGTCCACCTGAGTTTTAGTTGGTGGCTCGAGTGTGTACGGGTACTGGAGCACACCCTGCAGGGATGAATCTTCTCGAGAAGCCGTGTTGTCCGCGGTTATGTGACGACTTGGTGAAAGTACTGGCTAACAAGTACTCAGACAACTTACACCTAACTATAATAACTTGACTAGTAATAGGTTTATTGACACAACAACCTGAACCATCATAAATCCAACTGTGTGAGTTATCCTCGGATTGCTTCTTTGGATAAGGGGCGAGATCCAGGATGGGTTTGTTTGGAGTTAGTTATAGTTGGTTACGATACGCTATCTTATCTCCTTTCTGTTAGCCGGAAGTCATAGTATGTTTCTGTAGTTGGTTAGTGCAGCCCGCTGCCGCATCTTTTATATCCCCTTTCTTCCGTTGAACCCAAAGCATCTGTGCTTGGTGTTGATGGGTTACACTTTGGTGAACTGTGAGTCTTACTTGCCAGTACGTTTATGTACTGACCCCTTTGGGGCTGTGGTTTCCGCAGACTACGATTCCGAGGATCTCCATGGTGGCTTCTACGTGGAGTACGACGAGGCTGCTGACGAGTGGATAGCGGACCCGGGCAGGATCCGAGACTTCGTGGATGGGCTCCGTCTTTTCGTTTCCGGCTTCTTAAGCCTATTTGGATCTTGTCTGTACTCAGACCTGTTGAATGCTTCCGCTGTGATGTAATGATGTTATGTTGGGACATGTGTCCTCTGGATGATTGTATTTGCTATCTCTGCTCTGGTGAGAGCCTTTTGCAACTTGTTTCCATCTTTTGTGTCTTAGAGATATGTTGTGCTATCATTTTGTTCAACGCCGTTGACGTACCATGTGTGTATGCTATGAAGTACGTCAATGGTAGTATCCTGATTTCTATGGGATAGTTTACGTCGACGCTGAACAGATAGGGGTTGGTTGTCACACATACGTGTGTGGGCCTACTCGTAAGAGGACGCGGGTGCCGGTAAGCCCCGTAATCCAATCTACTACTGTTCAACGGAACGACGAGTATCCTTCAGAAGTCCGGGTGCGACACTCTTATCCATCAACCATCCATGATTCCCCCTTCCATGTGTGAGTAAACCTTGCCGTAGGATGAGAGGGGTGGAAGGGATTGGATCATAGCGTTCATGTAATAATGCCAGATTGTTAGGGCATAGTGCCTAGTATCTGTTGTTAGTGCTATACACCATTGTTGCAACTTGTTATTCTTTATGCTTGTAACTTTGGGCCCGAGTGCCATGATCTCAGATCTTAACATGTTATTGTTTCATGATTATAATTATGTTTATTGATCATATATGCAAGTTGTTTACACAAACTGTTGTCTGAAACCCGAGGCCCCAAATTGACAGAAATTGGGATAACCGGAGGGGATGGCTATGATGTGAGGATCACATATGTTCACAGAGTGTTAATGCTTTGCTCTGTTGCTTTATTAAAAGGATCACCTTAATTGGCAGTAGTTTCCCTAGAGGCCCCGCTGTCACGGGCTGCTAGGACAAAGGATGTTGTGCAAGTTTCTCATTGCGTGCACGTACGACTATATTGGAACACATGCTTATGGTTTGCCTAGAACTTGGATGCTTTATTATTATCTATCTCCAATGCCCACGGTATTATTATTATATGAACTATCTTATCCATGCAACACACATTTGTCCATTCTCTATGCCTACGGTATTTTCATCCTGCTGTTTTCACAATTGCTACTATTGTTTTCACGATTGCTACTATTGTTACTATTTTACTACTGTTGTTATTTCATTACTGCTGCTATAAAACTATTACCATTGATAAATTGTTGTGAGCAAGTCCACTTTTAGGTGCAGCTGAATTGACAACTCAGTTATTAAGGCTTATAAATATTCTTTGGCTCCCTTGTGTCGAATCAATAAATTTGGGTTTTACTTCCCTCGAGGACTGTTGCGACCCCCTATACTTGTGGTTTATCAAGAATATTTGCTGGCGCCATTGCCGGGGAGCATAGTTTTATTTATTTGCTCACTTGAACGTCATATTGTTTGTTGCAAGACTTTCACCATGGGTAAGACTCGTGATTGAAAAGTTCATATATTACCATCCACTACAAGGAGAGGTACAACTTTGAACACCTTTGTTGCTCTTGACTCACCATATGTTATGAGTAAGCTTCTTACACCGCCACATGCTACACACATTGTTACTTCTACTGAGTCTTAATTTTTTTTTTATGATGCTTCTACTGTGCTTGAAGATATTGGTTCACTAGGTCCTTTACTAGATGCTACTATTGCTAGATCCAAACAAATTGAAAATGCTATAATTCCTGTTGAAAATGCTAGCACACCTGTTAATTCAACTGAGGCTATAATTCCCGTTGAAAATGATCTTGATGAAACCTACATTGAACTTAATGATAACTTTATTGAAGAAGCTTGGGCTACTACTAGTGCAAGTGCTCTTAAGAATCTTCTTGCAAGACATGCTGTTAAATATAAATCTTCTCATGATGCTAAATTTGCTAAATCTCCCAAATACATTAGAGACAAGGATTATGATTTCTCTCTAGATTTATCTTATATATCTATTATTGAGAAGGAACCTTTTTGTGGAACTGAAAGTAAAAGTGCTATGGAACACATCAATGATCTTTCATGTTTGAGTAGTTTATTTTATGATGATAGTAACCTACGTACTTATTTTGTTTCCAAGATTTTTCCTTTCTCACTAAAAGATGAAGCTAAAACTTGGTTTAAAAATCTGTTACATGGATCTATTACTAGTCCTATCGATTTGGTTAATGCTTTCTTTCAAAAATATTTTCCTTCTAGTGCCCAACATGCTGATGTGTAGGATATCTTTAATTTTGAGCAAATTAAAGGAGAGAAATTGCCCGAATCTTGGACAAAGTTTTGTTCTTTAATAAGAACTAGCCCTCGCTATACATTACCTAAAAATGAGCTCCTAGATATATTTTATAATATGACTAACTGTTGAATCTAGGACATACCTGGATAGTTGTGCTGGTTGTGTTTTCAGGAAAAGAACTCGAGAAGAAGCTGAGGAATTAATGGCTAAAATAGACAAAAAATAATGATGATTGGAATATACCCAAGCCTACACCTACACAAGATACAACACAAACACCAACACCCAAGAAGAGAGGGATGATTGAATTAAATGATGAAGTGATGAAGGAGGCAAAGAAATCTCTTAAAGAGAGGAGTATTAAATCTGAAGACTTGAAGAATTTACCTCCTATAGAAGAATTATGTAAGCCTATTCCTCATCCATCAACATTTGACACTCTCTCCAATACTCTGATAATAGAGATATACCCGACTCTAAACCACCTCATCAATGCTTAGATGAATTTGATAATTATGTTGTCAAAAAGACAACATTAATATGAGAGTGCAAAATCATCTTATAGAAAAATCTAGAGATATTGATAATTTGCATGGTATTATTGAGAGGACCTCTAATAATGTTAAAATGCCTGTTAAACATTTTCATATGGTTCAAACCCAAATTGATCAACTCACTAAAGTGCAAAAAGATATGCTAGTTAATGCTTCTAGAGAAAAACATGTTTGTGAAATAATTACTTGAAGTGGTATTTCTACTCAGGATCCCTTGTATCCTGAAGGGCATCCTAAAAGAATTGAACAAGATTCTCAGCAACCTAAAAATCATAGTTCTCCTTCTAAGAAAAGAAGAACAGACATAAAATTGTTGCATAATCTCCTGAACCTGCTAAAGATCCTAATAGTATACCTATTTCTCATGCTGAAGCTGAAAGCGGTAATGATAAAACTGATGCTTCTAACAAACAACAAACTGTAGCTGAACCTGAAAAGAAAATTAAAAATGTGAAGTATACTAAGAAGGATTGCATTGCTAATAGACATGGTAAAGAAAGAGAACATTGGGTACAAAAAGCAATGTGTTCTCCTAATAAGAAACAAAAATCAAAGGAAGAAGAATATTATATTAAATTCTATGAATGAATGAAACCTCTATTTTTGCAAATTCCTTTGACTGATGCTATTAAACTGCCTCCTTATTCAAAATATACGAAATATATTGTCTCTAATAAAAGAAAAATTTCTTGTAGATGAGTCGTGTTGACAAATCCCTCGGATGATCCGGTAGGGTTTCGAGTAAGAGAACGAAATAAGCGCTGGCGGATACGTTGGCTAACAGGGGGCACGATTTACCCAGGTTTGGAGCCCTCGTAGAGGTAAAACCCTTACTCATGCTTGGTTGTCTTTGTATTACAAGGATAGATTACAATGGTGGGTGCGCAAGTCGAGAGATTGGATCTCGAGCTATGGCTATGGTGGTAAAAAACTAGATTCGCTCCCCTCTCTAGTGGCTCTCCTAGCCTTTAAATAGGTGGCTGGGTCTCAAGCCGTACCCAAGGGGGTTACAAACCCTAGCTCTAGGCGGTGTAAGCTTTCCATCTTGTCCCGCAAGTCTTGTGGGTGGGCCTCCGCTGGGCCTTCTAGAGCCACAGGCTAGTCCTTTTTGTTGGCTTCCAGTGATGGGCCTTAGACCAGGTAGGCCCACTCGACGGGTCCTAAAGTCATCCCCACGTCAGTAGCCCCCGAGTGTTTGTTAGACTGAGAATTGTCGAGTAACCACTCGAAGCTTGTTTCTGGATTTCACGACTGAGTTAGTCGAATACTTCATCTGAAGGACGTGTTCCCTGTGTGAGATATACTCAAGTATCGAGTGTTAAATGCGCCATGTGTTGGCTTTTTTCGCAGAAGGGTATGGCTCAGTCGTTTGGCTCTCCCGAAAGATCAGGGCCACATAATTTCTTCTCGGGCAAAAACAGTTCTGGCTTACACGAATCCGAGACCTTCGACTCAAACTCGGCGAGGTGATCATTAGGACTGGGCCGTGGAGGACTTATCGGGTCGAACTTAACATTAAAAGGGGTACCCGATGAATCCGCTAGGATTTTTCTTCGTCTTGTTGACACGGAAAATTTAGTGGAGGACGCAGCTCGAGTGCGATTCCAGGGCCACAGGAGAGATCCTTGGGTCTTACATTCATATTCAAAAAGATACGGCATCCAGATGTGCCTAGTCGGCCGAACGATCCGGGATAAAATGCTGTCTTAGTACATTGTAATGCGGAGTTGCGGGAGCTGCGTACTCGCGATTTTATTTGAATGTGTAGCGAGTGTTGTCTTCTATTCCTGAATAGTGGCGAGTGCCACAGTTACCATTCTGCGGTCTTCGAGCGAGATGGTCTTTTTTTTCTGGATCCATGAGAAAGAAATTTCGTGCCGTGAGGTTCATAAGAAAGAAATTATGTGTCATGAGGTGTGCAATGATGTCATTGCGCACTCTCCTTCTCCCGATGGGACGTGACGCAGTGGGGCAGGGTGTGTAGGGCCCATTTTGTCAGCTTTTTGATTGGAAACGAGCCGTCGTGTACCGGTTTTTCCGCTTGACGTGCAGTAATTATGCATGATCTTTCGTAAAAGATCGTGCGGGGTAAACTCCCTCCGCCTCCTCGTTTCAGCTTCGCGAGGGGCGGTGGGGATGCGTGCCACGTATATGGATCAACGGCTCAGAGTAACCCAGCGTTAGTATAAGTAGTGTGCCTTAGGGAAAAGGTCATTTTCTTCGGTCTTAATCAATCTTCTTCCTCTCTTAGCGCCCCCACCTTCCTCCGTGTGAAAAGACGAGCTCCAATGGCGGGAGACAAAAAATGCGGCGCAACCGCAGCTTCCGGCAAGGAGGCTGCCAGCGCTTCCATGGCGGCCCCGGTGAAGAGGACAAGCGAGTGGCGCTCGTCCAACGCGACTAAGAAGAGTGTTGCGGAGATGCAGATGGAGGGATTGCTCCCCTCAGAGGACTCTAGGCATGTCCGCTTGCCGGTGAGGGTAGAGGAGGTGCCCAATCCGCGCACTAACGAGCGCGTTCCCTTCTCGGAGTACATTGCCCAAGGTTTGTCATTCCCTATCCACCCCTTTCTTCTCGGGACGCTATATGTCTATGGCATATAGCTGCATGATCTCCCCCCCCCCCCAACGCGATACAGAACATCTCGTTCTTTATCGTGTTGTGCGAATGCTTCCTTGGCATTCGCCCACATTGGGCGCTCTGGAAGGCTATCTTCCAGGTGAGAATATTCCAGGAGAAGCCTCTGCTAGGCGAGAAGGTCGGGGACCGTTGAAGACCGGTGGTGTCGGGATCCAGACGACCAAAGAATTTCCGTATCTGGAAATGAACTTGATCAAGTCGGCGCAAGGGTGGCGCCGGAGATGGTTCTATGTTGAGGACAATGACGATGGTGGTGTTCCGTAATTTCATCCATTCGCGATCTTGAAGCGGAGGAAAGCCTGGGCGCACACGCTATTAGCCGAAGAATCCAAGACGGTGTATCCCCTGCTCGTGCAATTTAGGCGACTTTGGCGGAAGGATCAGGTACCTCTGTTGAATGGGATGCACTTGGCGAGTGTGTTCTTGTGCCAGAGGGTTCAGACGCTCTAGGATGGGCCCACTCCATTGTGGGAGTTTTCGGGGGTCAATGACCGGAGCCGGACGTGCGATGACCTCCTCTCGAATGCGGAATTCGAGAAGAATATCACCGCCATCACCAGCCTGAAGAGAGGGGAAAGCTACTCGCCATGTCCTTTCACTCCTTTTGATGTTGAGCATCCTCCAAATGAGGTAAGCTCCTTCTTTTTCTCTTTATTATTTCCTTCTGTTCTGGGTTTTTGTCGATTGAACTCCTTTATCCTTATCTTCCTTTTCCTTTGTAGAACAAGAATGTGGCAAAATACTACCCGCCACTTTCTGCGGATGATGGAAGCTCGGACCTTCTCGCGAGCAACCTCGAGGCTCCTCTCGACACCAGCGTTGCGAACGCAGAGTCGAGCGAGGAATTTATGGAGGAAGAGGAAGAAGAAGAACTTCCACTTCGCCATCGTAAGCGTCGCCAAGCGGAGGAAGAAGAGGTGACTTCCAAGGATAACTCCTTGAGTGATGATATAGTCGAGGAGATTAATCCTATTCAGGCGACTCCCCTCAATGTGCTTCCTCCCTCTATCCAGCAATTGAAGATCTCCACTGCTTGGAACCTAGACAATCTCGACGAAGATGGTGAGGACGAGTGAGTCTTGTATTCTTTTCGAGATGAAGTTCCTTTTTTCTCTTCTATTTTTTAACTCTTGTTTTAGTCTTGTGGCCATCCGCAAGGATCAATTCGCGTCTTCTACCCAGTCTGTGAAGCAGAAGGAGGTCATAGCGGACTCTGCCCGAGCTCCAAACCCTACTCCACGACCTCCAAGACCTACGAAGACGGTCGATACCTTTGAGTATGCAATTCCTAGCCTGGCGGGCCAGCATCCTGAGGATGTTGGGACGTCAGCGAGCAAAGGGCTTTCGACTAGTTCTCTAGACCGTTTGTCGATCCAACATGGCAAGGTGATTTTCTCTTGTTTTCTAGCGCTTGTCCTTCTTTTTTATCGGGTGCACGACAGTGCTCCCGATGGGAGTAGCCCCCGAGTATAAGGTAGACTGTTCGCAGTTGACTATAGACTCAAGTTGAATCTTTACTTTCTTGTTTGTATCTTGGTTTCTATCGAGTGCACGATAGTGCTCCCGATGGGAATAGCCCCCGAGGCTTTGCTCGACTGTGTGCAGTCGTGTATAGGCTCAAGTGATACCTTTCTAACCCGCAAAAAAAATTGCAGGCCATCCTTGATTCTCTGGTTGCTTTCGGGCGTCGCTTTGTTATGGCCGAGGCGGAGTGCGCTTCTCTTCGAGAAGAGCGCGACCAAAGTCCTCGGGATGTCCGTTCTTCAAGAGGTAAGCTTGCACATGTTTTTTATTCTGGCCTTATTTCTTCTGGCCGAAATTGTTGTTTGACGTGCTTACGCCATGTTACAGATGAGGTTACCCACTTGAACATCGAGAAGGCTGAGGCTAGCTCTCGGATCAAAGACCTCAAGAAGGAGTTGGATTCTACCTGAAAGGAGTTAGAGTCCTCTCTAAGTATGCATCTGACCACCTTGCCGAATCTCGTGAGTCCCTGAAGAAATTGGAGGACGCGGGTGTGGCTCATGACAACGACTTGATTGACGTCCTCTGTCCTACAGCCCAGGCTTTGGCTGATATGTTATCCTCCTATTTGCATTTTTTTGGCTTATTGTTTTCTTCTCTCTATCCTGACTTGTTACATTATGTTGTAGACACAGTTGGCGTTAACTTGATGTTGTCTAGAGGGATTCGAGTCGACGCTTTGACGGACGTGTGCACTCAGCTGCAGGAGCACGGAAAGAAGGCTTGCTTCTCTCTATGTGACACTGCTCGAGAGTTATCGCAGCGGCACCAGCAATTATTTGCGGGAGTGCCGGTTCAATCAACTCTTGAGGGCCTCCTGCAGGTTTTCCTTGGCGAAGCCGATCCTCTTCAGGAGTACACTCTTTCTCAGACCGAGTGCGGAGCCAAGACATCTATTTAGTTTTCCCTATCACACAACGTCTCGGGCGACCCGGAGAAGGTGTACTCGGAGCTTCCTCGAGAAGCGTCGGGCAAAAAAGTAGCACTCCGACTTTTTGGAAATCGTGTTGAGAAGTTAGCGAGGATGCTCTCTGAGGTAGTTTCTCGCGGCCGTGGTGCGAAGCCTGCTGTGAGTGGAGCTATCTCTGGAAAGTATGTGGTTCCTTAAGATAGGTGTCGTTTCTTCTTTTGTACGCCTGGCTGTTGAATGAAACTGTGGGAAGTATCCTGTACTTTTCATTCCAATTGAAATGTTTAAAGTGTGAGCATTTGTTGTTTTTCCTTACTTTGTGTTCTCCCTATGGAAGAAGAGTAACCCCCGAGTACTCGCAGATGTTTTGGGGTTATGTCATCGAGTGGTGCTCAGCCTTCTGACTGAAGTTGTCGTGTGTCCCGTATACATTGCAGGTTCTGCATTCTGGCGGGGGAAACTCGAATGTGCCAGTTTTGTCGACTACACCGTTGCTGACCGATGCGAACATGTTTGCTTCACTTCGCAACTGCGTGGCGGATGGCAAGCGTAAGTGGAATGTTTTGCAAGGTGTGGCGGATGTTGCCAAATCCAAGCAAAAGCTCGCTGCCGACCGTGAGCAGTTTGTAATGGAGGAGTTGGTCAAAGTTGCAAAGAGTTTGCTCTGTAAGTATTTCAAGCCCCCGAGTATTTTCGGTGTTTTTGTTTTTCGTAAGAATTTACGCCCTCCTTGTCCATGTAGTTGATGAACCTAATGGAGTATCTGAAGTCCATAGGGTAAATAGTAGAGTAATTAGCGAATCTGGTGGCTCAAATCTTCAGGCGTGCAATTTTTGGTCGGATCGGAGCAAAGGTTTTGTCATGGCAAGTTTACAGTATCGGGTGCATCAGGCAGAGACTTATGTTGACTCTTGCGGAGAGACTCTTTCCTCAGTTTACTAGACATTCTATCCATTTGATGTTGTGCCGGATTGACTGAGCGCTCTGCTAAAGGATTTTTGTCAGTGGAAGATATCCGCGAGTGTGCACATCATCAGCTTATTTCTGGAGCTCAGGTGGCCTTGTCTGTTGTGCGGTTGTGGCATCCTGACATCAATTTTAATTCTGTGGCAAAGCTCCTTGTTACCCGAGGAGTTCCTATGGATTTTTCTCCTCGTTACGTTGTTGTGCGGCCCACTGCTCAGTGCATTATTCAGTTGACTGCTGCTGAGACGGAACGGTTGCTTCGAAAGGCTGCTAGGCGACAATAGTTTTTTTTGTTCTTCGTTTTTAAGGTGTTTGAACCTTGTGTATGACGTGATCAAGGTGTATCAAGGTGAGTACCATGTGACCTTGTAAATTTTTGTGCAGAAGCACTCGAGAATTTTATGCTAGTTTGATGGAGCCCACGTGTGTTGGGGTGTAACCGTTACTTAGCATGTGTTCTGATCGAATGAATAGATGTGACTGCTATGTATGAGAAGCCATGTATTTTTTCTATGGCTGAGAGGCCATGTAATTGCATGAGCTACATTCTGGCTGGAATATCCTTATTTCTTGCAAACATAGTAGATAGAACTTGCGAAGGTGTGCCATGTTCCATGGATTGGATTAGATGTCGCCTGTCTTCGGGTTCTTCAAGCGATAGGCGCCTCCCGGGATAACTTCGTGTATGATGAAGGGTCCCTCCCATGGTGGCTCTAGCTTATGTCCCTTTTCTTGCTTGAGCCGTAGCACCAGGTCGCCTGCCACGAAGGATCTGCGGCGGATGCGGCGACTGTGGTGATTGTGTAGTGCTTGCTAGCAGATGGCGGATCTTGCAAGTGCAACGTCTCTAATCTCATCTAGTGCATCCATATCTTCCGCGAGTGCTTTGTTGAAGCCTCTTTGCTGTATGCAACAACTCGTGGAGCACTGAACTTAACATCTTCAGGTAATACAACTTCGGCGCAGTAAACCATGAAAAATGGTGTGTAGTTTGTGGATCGGTTTGGGGTTGTTCTTAGGCTCCACAACACCGATATTAGTTCTTCAGCCCAATGCCCTGCTGTTGTGTGTAGTCAGGTGAGTAGCCGCTTCTTCAGGCCAGCTGAAACTAATCCGTTGGATCGTTCGACTTGGCCGTTGGTTTGGGGGTGCGCCACTGAGGTGAAACTGAAAGTTATCCCCTTTTCTTTGCAGAAATCCTGAGTTTCCTTAGCCGTGAAGTTGGTGCCATTGTCTGTCATATTATTGTGAGGAACACCAAATCTGCAAACGATGGAGTCGAGGAATCTTACGGGGCATTTAGCATGTCGCGACGTAACTGGGACAGCCTCTATCCACTTGGTGCACTTATCGACTGCGACCAGCAAATGTGTGTATCCTCTAGGTGTCGCCTTCCGTAGCGGTCCCACCATGTCTAGACCCCATTGGGAGAAAGGCCAGGATAGGGGGATCATGTGAAGATCTGTAGGATGTGCGTGCGGCTTGGGTGCAAATCGTTGGCAGTCGTTGCATCTTTCGACCAGCTCCTTGGCGTCCCTGGCTGCCGTTAGCCAGTAGAATCTTGCTCATCAAGCTTTTCCCACGATGGCTCTCCAACTTGCGTGATGCCCATAGTCGCCTTGATGTATGTCACAGATTAGTTACTTTCCATCTTCGGGTGTGATGCACCTCTGGAGTAATCCTGATATGCTTTGCTTGTACAGTTCTCCCTTTATCACCCGGAAGGATTTACTGCGTCAAACTATTTACCGTGCTTCAGAGATGTCCTATGGTAGCTTCTTATTGACCAAGTAGTCGAGACACGTCTTCGTCCAGATTGGCTTGACTAGGAAGACTTGCCTCGAGATGTTGTGGATGAATTCGATGATGACGATTTGCTGACTAGCCTCTGTTTCTGCTGCTGCTGGCACCTCTGTGTGCCTTTTGAGCTTGACTGATCTTCTACTAATTTTTTCAAAGTAGATTCCCCGCAGAACTAGAGCGTTTGTTCACCAGATGTTCGCCGGTTTGTCCGCTTCTTCGTTACTTGATCACGCAATGTGTTTCAGTTTGCACCCTTTGAAACTTCCTTCGAGCAGGCTGTACATGTCGCGATAGGCGATCATGTTATTGGAGACTACATCACACTCCTCCATCGTTTGCTGCACGATGAGGTTAGAGTCTCCGTAAATCATCAATCGAGTGGTTGCGCAGGAAATCGCCATCTTCATGCCATGTAAGAGCACCTCGTATTCTGCGTCGTTGTTGGATGTTGTATCATCAAGGGGAAAGTCGAGGCAGAAGACGTACTGGAGCTTGTCACCTCTTGGTGATATGAGGATGACGCTGGCTCCTGCTCCCTCATTTCTTTTCGACCCATCAAAATACATGATCCAGAAACTCGTTTATTCTAGTGGTCCTGGGGTTTGGAGCTCCGTCCATTCCGAGAAAAAATCCGGGACTACCTGGAATTTTAGAGCGTTGCGCCCTGTGTATATTATAACCCAAGCGCCTAGCTCGATGCTCCATTTTGCAATTCTTCTGGATGCCATAGGATTATTCATGATTGTACTGAGTGATGCGTCGTTTAGCACCGTGACGGTATGCTACTGGAAGTAATGCTTAAGCTTGCGAGCTGTGAAGACCACCCCATACGCGAGCTTTTGGTAGTGGGGGTATCGCTATTTGCACGGTGAGAGTACCTCGTTGATGTAGTATATTGGTCTCTGTACGCCGTGTGCATTTCCCTCCTCTGGCCGTTCGACCACGATTACTGTACTGACCACCTGGTTTGTTGGGGCTAGGTATAGATACACGTGTTCCCTTTCTTGAGGTGTGGCCAGTACTTTTCTGCTCTGTAGCACCATTTTCAGGTCGATGAACGTCTTCTTTGCTTTTTGCGTTCACTCGAACTTGTCCGTTTTCTTCAGCAGTTTGTAGAATGGGAGTGCTTGCTCGCCCAATCTTGCGATAAACCTGCTGAGGGATGCCAATTGTCCTGCGATCTTTTGTACACCACGGGATTTGTTGGTTCTTTCATCGTCAAGATTACGTGAGTTTTCTCCGGTTTGGCCTCATTTCCTTGGGCATAGACCAGATAGCCGAGGAGTTGTCCAGCAGGGACCCCGAAGACGCATTTTGTCGGGTTGAGCTTGATTCTATATGCGTTGAGGGCGTCGAACGTCTCCCTTATGTCCTCGAGGAGTGTGTCCTCCACTCGAGTCTTGATGACGATATCGTCAACGTACACTTGTACGGTCTTGCCAATGAGCTTGGCGAGGCATTTTTGCATGCAGCGCTGATACGTGGCGCCCATGTTTTTTAGCCCAGAAGGCATCGTCGTGTAGCAGTAAACACCGTGTAGTGTGATGAATGTTTTCTTTTCCTCGTCTTCCTGCTTCATCCTGGTATGGTTATAGCCCGAGTAGGCGTCCAGGAAGGAGAGGCGTTGGCATCTTGCTGTGGAGTCGACGATTTGGTCAATCCGCGGGAGCGGGAAGTTATCCTTGGGGAAGTGTTTGTTCAACGACGTATACTCGATGCACACGCGAAGGATGTCCGTGTTTTTCTTGGGGACCAGCACAGCGTTTGCTAACCAGGTGGAGATCTTGATCTCCCTGATAAACTTGGCGGCTAGTAGTCTATTTACTTCTTCTCCGAGTGCTCTATGCTTTGGCTCGGAAAAGCGTTGAGTGGTCTGCTTGACCAGTTTTGCGTCTTTGAACACTTCCAATGAGTGCTCGGCGAACTCCTTGGGTATTCCTGGCATATCTGATGGCTTCCAGGAAACAATCTCCCAGTACTCACGGAGGAGCTCGACGAGAGCGCTTTCCTATGCGGATGATAGGGTGGTCGACACGATCGCCGTCTTTGCAGAATCTGTCGGGTGTACTTGATGCTTTCGAGTTTCGCTGCTCGGGATAAACTCGAGATCTGGGGCATTCCTTTTGGTTAGTGGCATCACGGAATTGTTCATGGTTTTTTCCAGCTCTTCTAA
This sequence comes from Alopecurus myosuroides, assembly GCA_028641055.1. Taxonomy (NCBI): domain Eukaryota; kingdom Viridiplantae; phylum Streptophyta; class Magnoliopsida; order Poales; family Poaceae; genus Alopecurus; species Alopecurus myosuroides. The sequence continues at coordinate 245,965,330 of CM054060.1, read as the reverse complement.
CTCCTCTTGCATCCCGAAGGATTTTGCGATCTCGTGGAAATCGTTGTCGCACTTGTGTGATTTCTAGAAATCGCCGTTCATGGTGATTGTGTCGTGTTCTCCTGGGACTTTCAGCTTGAGGTAGACATAATGGGGTACTGTGATGGACAATCGACTACCTCAAATACGAGGAACTCTCTCCTGTAGTTGTGTGGGTCTCCGAGTATCACCTCCAGGTTGATTGTTCGGAGTGGTTGGACTGCTTTTCCTGGCACTATCCCGTGGAAGGATATTTCTGATTCTGCGAGTGTAGAGGCCCCAAACCGGAAGGTCCAGAACACCTCATATGCATACATTCACGATCCCAAGAAATTCAGTCATGAACAACATACGAAGTGGTACACTGATACATTGTCCATTACATGAATAACAATAGTCTTACAAGCCAATGGTCACATGACAAAGTCTTTATTAACTGCCCCGCAGGACAGACAGAGTCTCATAACTCACACACGGCAGAAAGTAAAACACACTTAGGTAGCCCATGTCACGCCGTCACTGACAGGCTGCTGACCGGGAGCCAGGCCTAGTTCGCATAATCGTCCGAATAGTATCCCTCCTCGTATTCCTCCTCCGGTGGTATCTCCTCAAAGTCTGGCCAAGTAAATAGCCAGGGGCGAAACCATATGAGTACTATTGAATGTACTCAGCAAGTCATCCTTTATACACTTAAAAAATGCATCATGCTTATATGATGGATAGGTGGGATATAATTAGGGCTCACTACCCATGATGTACATCTAAGATGACACCATAGTTGCAGTCATGTTATTCTGTATCTTCGTTGAAGAAGATACTTCAGAAGAAAATAATATGATTTTTCTTTCTCTTGTAGATATCGCATGTACAAGAGGTTTTATAAACTTGTTTTATAAAGAAAGTTTTCTTTGCAAAACTTCTTGGAACAACATGTTCAGATCCTTCGTCGGTATCGCTCAGGTACAAAGCCTTTGTTCAAAAACACATTTTGAAAACTTGACACAATACTAGCTACATGGCCTTTCAACTGCCCATTTCCGAGGGCTCGGCTATTCTAAATAGTTTTACTCTGGAGAGGTGGTACACATTCCACTAGTTCCAAATGTCTGCCATGAACCAGCCATGGACCGACACAGCGATATGCAAGCATCAGAAGAATGTTCCTAACTGTCCACTCTGACACAAGCTAGTATATGCTCATTCCTTCAATTGGGGTGTTTTCCCGGCATCAGGTCCCACCCCCACCTAGCCAGGAGGCCCAACTGTCGCTTCCGGGGGGTAATTTAATCCCTCACTTTGTATGTCCCGTTACTCCCTCCTGGCGACACTTCGGTTCAGAGAATCATCCTCTCTATAGCATCTTGGAATGAAACACACACTAACAAGGTCAAGTATTCACAGAGGCCCCATACCCATGTTGGGGTAAAGTGGCAGTACTTCTTGGTTGTCCAGCGAAGACTAGGTTATGTGCCTTTTGTAAAACATTTGAAAACAACTCTTTAGCTCCCCCGGTGAACAAGGTCCCGCCTTTTCACCGTGGACTTTTCATAACTCCGTTTTGTTTGCAAAAGCATATTTTTATAGTGTCCACTTAGGGACTCAAGATTATTATACTAGGCGGTATTTATATACCTTATGCTGGCTAAAGGCTTGGTAACACCAAGTTGACTAATGGCAAAGTGATAATATACTATATAGTATTAATAGTAGTATTCACTCAATAAAATAGTTTTTAGTAAACAAGTGTTTGAAAACTTCAGAAGTAGATAATGCATGATAGATAATGATAAGTAGAAAATAACAGCAAGCTTTAAGGATGGCTTGCCTTGGAGGAAACGAGGATCTTGCTCGTGATCACAACAGGAGTGGTAGTAATAACCTCCTGCTCCAACTACCTCTTCTTCGGTTTCTATCGTCGTAAAAAGAAAATAAGGACACTCAATCAGAACCTTAATGAGAAAAACATGAAACTCAACTCTACATACAGCAAGCAATACACACTCATAAATAACACACAAGTTCATAAAATAATCCCACACAAGCATGCACCAAAAATAATAATATTTACTATTATAACTACACTACTATGGTTGAGACAAATTATTTCTGAACCAAATGAGATGGAACCAGTGGGTGTTCCACTAAGCTTTCCATGTCATTTAAGAGGTATTTAGCCTCTGGTCCAACTTGTGGAAACCAAAAATATTCTAAGTAAAATACCACAAGACATTCTAGTGGAAACAATACTACTAGTAATAAATAATAAACCTACACATGCATCTCTAAAGAAAATGAATGTAACCTTACAGAGATGAAAACAAGTACTAACCAGTACCAAAATGGTACTGGATTCATGTGAAAACATTTATATTATCTTTGCAAAAACCTAGCTAATCATTTCCATTTACAAAATTAAATAGAAATAAACTAGATGCTACTCCTATGCTCATACTAGTTGCAAACAAATCCTAAACATGCATAAAATTTCTACCATGTTGGATCTGTGAGAAAACAACATAATAACACTAAATACAACATTTAAACATGCTAGAAAATAGAATAACACTAGCAAGCAATTATTTGCAAAACAAAACTACTCATTTTATTTCTAAGAGAAAAGTGCAATTTCTTAGATCTGTTGCCAAATTAATTCTAGAGCTCCACAAATCACACAAAGCTATGATAACATATATCTATCCAATATATAATAGATCCAATTGGATTCACATCAAAAGGTTCTCTAAAATAAATCCTAAAAATCACAGAATAGGCTACTGGACTTTTACCAAAATGAATGCCATTTTCAAATGATAGCTCACCTTGAGGTGAGGTCACGTTATACTGGTAGATCTAGTCATGGGCTACTTCAGAATTTTAGTTTGCACATTTTAACCATTTCAATGAAAAGTTATCTTATTTTTTCCTTGACAGACAGTGCCAGTTCAACATTTTTCATTCGTTCTCGAAACGTTCAAATCCAGTTCTGCAAGTTGCATCCGTTCAAGAATTCGTTCATGCACCTCAGGTAATTTTGGTTCATTTTAGTTTTGAGTTTAACATTTTCTTACACGATTAAAGTGAAACAACAGATTCAGCTCATTTAGAAAATGAAAAAGAAAAATAGCCGCGGGCTGAGCAGCACACGGGCGCCCGCCTCGCTTCCACGGCGCCCGTGAAGACGCGTACCGGTTCACGAGTCAAACGTGACCGTAGATATTTAGATCTACGGCGCACGGTCATCGCCTCTCTCTGGTTTTCTTTTCCTCTCCGACGAGCACGCGCGCGGCCATCGGAGAGCTAGGGTGAAAAGACACCTAGGGGGGTTGCAGAACCGCGGCGAGTGGTCGATGAGGTCGCAGGTGCTCGGGGCTGTGCAGGGGCGCGAAGATCTTGGCTCGGGGTAGCTCCAATCAACGGCGCCGTGCAGACGTCCCGCGGTGGCTCCGACGTGCTCTCCGGCGTCCCTCCAAACGAGGAACCAAGGGGAGTGTCAGGCACGGTCCACGGAGGGTGGGGGGTTCGATCTAAAGTGACAGAGAGAGCTAGGGTGGACTGAGGCGCGAGTATTCCACCTCGAGTGCCCGTGGTGGACGCGGTGGTTTCTCCGGCGATCCAAGCTAGCTAGGGCTGCTCGAGCTCATTGCGGTTGCTGGGGAGGGTGAGTGAGTGAGAGTGAGGGTGGGCGCAAGGGTAGTGGCCTTGGGCATGGCTTTATAGGGGCTGGCGGCAGTGGTGCACGAGCGTTAGTGAGACGCGCCCGTGCGCGCTCCGGCATGCCCATGTCGTGCCCTATGGCTCTTGGGCGCGTCCAGGGGCGTGACAAGGCTGGTCAATGGCACTTGGGCGAGGGGAAACAAAAGAAAATCGCGAGTGTCACTGTGGCACGCGGCAGGGATGAGCCTGTCAGGCAGTGCCCATCCCTCCCCCTCCCGTTTTCCCTCTCTGTTCTTCCCTCTCTCTCTCTCCCTCTCCGGTCAACACTACTTGGTGACTAAGGGATGAAAGGATAGGGTGCTGACTAGGCTTCTAGAAGCTCAAAACCTTGCAACATTTGGTTGAACCAATAAAAACATATGCTCATTTGAAAATCATGCAAACTCACTGTTTCTGAAGAAATTCAGTTTCAGTTTTCAGAATTTCTTCTAAGTGTTGGTTTGCAGAGTGGATTAGCCAAATGTTTGAGTTGTTTTCATGAACCAAATCTTATACAAAATTTGTTTTCCAAGTATGGTTCTGTTAAGCTACTTTAGTACTTTCATAAAAAGCAAAAGAAAACAAATTTGAAATTCAAGTGCACCATGAAAACAAGGTGGGGAAATGGCTAGTTTGGGTTTTTCTCTGTTTTCCAAAAATCACAAAATCTGTCTTGTTTTCTTAACACAAAAACACCAAGCAATTGATTGTTTCTGTGATTCAATTTTTCAAAACAAGTTAACCAATTTGTAGTCCATATAATAGAGATCACAACCATGCCAATAAAACACAAAATGTGAATCTCTAGCATATAGATAACAAGGGTGAAAAACACCTAATTGGCTTATTTTTCAGAAAATGGTTTGTAATAGAAAAACTTAAGCAAAACATGATATTAAACTTTTGTCAAAAAAAAAATTCTCGATTCTAATCAATCTAAATGTTGTTAATAAGTTGAGCATAACATTTCTACATGAATTTTGATTGAAAATAACAAGGATGCCTAAATGAAAACAATCCAGAAATGATCAGAAAATACCGGAAAACAAGTGAATGATTTTTTTTAATCAAATTTGCTTGCATTTCATAGATAACCATGGTTCAATACATAATGTTGGATTACACAAGGGAATTTAAAGTTTTTGTTGGCTCACAAAAATGGTCTCCCTCATGTGTTACAAGTGTCTCAAAACTGGGGTGTGACAGCGAGCCCCTCCAGATTCTTGTTCATCTTGCGGAGTGTGTCCGCGTATGATGTTTATGCCGCTGCCACCATCCATGAATACTCTGTTTAGGTCATAGTTTCCTATTTGTGCCTGGATGACGAGCGCTGCGTGCCCTGGTCGATACACCCGTGGAGGTTGGTCCTCTCTGGAGAAACTTATCGAGTGCTCAAACATCTTCAGGTACTCGGTCTTGGACGGTGGAGCTTGCACTGCAATGTTAACGTGGCGAGTGTTGGTCTTGGACGGGCAAACCTTCTGTATCATGCCTAAAAGCCCCTGGGGGTTCGGGTACCCGTTGGGTCCTTGGTTTGCGGCGCCTCGCGCTGGGAGTGCGGCTAGCGCCATGTTGTGGTGCCCTGCGGGTGGAGGTAGGGGTGGCGGTTAGTGTCGGGCGTTTCGTCCTGGAAGTTGCGAGTATGCTTATTTGTGTACGCCTCGTGGATGTTCTGGAATTTTCGGTAATCCTTGAGGAGATGAGTGGCCTTGAGTTTTCCCGTTCGTTTATCTATAAACAGATGCGGGAGTAGTATCCATCAAGGTCCTCCTCGGGTGTTTTGTCGTCTGGTTTAGGCTTCCACTCGCGATTTGCGCGGGACCCTTTGTCGCGGTTTCTCCTGAATTCGGCCGGTACTAGTTCCGCTGGCTCATGCTGGACGTAGTGTCGTCTCTTCCTCTTCCTGCGGTCGCCGTTGCGATCGTCGTCATGGACGGGTGAGGACGCTTTCTCGTTGTGCGGGGATTCTTCGTCATTCGCCCATTTATCGTCTATCACCATTAATCTACAGATGGTTTTGGGTGCGCATCGCCCCAATTCATCTCGAAAGGTTGCGCGTCGAGTGCCCTTGGTGAAAGCTTCGACTGCTATCTCTTCTGATATATTCCCCGCTGTATTTTTGAGCGTAGTCCGTCTCTGGATGTACTCGCGGGTTGATTCACCGCTTTTCTGCCTGCGGGCTCGTAGTTCCTCGATAGACGCTGATCGCTTGTATGTTACTTGTAATTTTTTCTCGAAGTCGCGGGTGAGATTGTCACAGGACTGTAACACGCACGCGGTCTTCCTTCGATCCAGCTCTGGGCTGCGCCGACGAGGTGCAGGTTTAAGTACTGCGTGGCCGCTACTTTGTTTCCGCGCTGACACTTCATTGCGGTCAGGTAGTCCGAGAGACAGGTCTTGGGTTCCTGCGAGCCGTCGTATTTCGGGACTTCAGTCGTGAGTTTGAATCTCTTGGGCATTGGTGCCTCGTGGATGCTATTGCTAAATCACATCGCGCCGCAAGCTTCCTTGTCAGAGGAGGTGGAGTATGATCAGGTACGGTTCCTATGTGCGCGAGCTCTCTCGACCTTGTTCTGCATGATGTCCCCCCGCGCATCATATTGGGCCCGGTCGCGAATATCCCCTTGCCGTGGTTCCTTGATGCGATGTGGCGAGCGGCTCCCGTGGTGCCGTGGGCTGTTGTCACGGTGTCGCGAGCTATCATCGTTGCTATGTGGGCTATCGCCACGGCACCTGTCCTCTTTGCCCCTAGGGCAGCGAGGCGATCCCTTGTATCCCCTTTTCGGTGACGTACTCTCCCATTTGCGAGGTTTTCTGTCCACTCGAGGAGTTTTATCGGCTTCAGGGGTTGTTGCGCTTTTACGGTTTTGGGCGGCGATTGCCGCTCCGTCCATGCCTAATCCCCTTTGGACTTGGCGATGTTTCTCTGCGCGAGGGTCGTTTTTTGGCGGCTGATTTGCCTGTAAGTAGGTAGCGGAAGCCAGGACCGTGACAGCAGGGTTGTCGGGTGCATGTTTCCCTCATCGTCGACGTCCATGATGAAGGTCTCGAAGGTCTTGCTGATATCACTGAGGGACACTTGGTCCATGCGAGCGGTCTTTGAGACGTACTTTCCCTTCTTGATGGGCTGGTTCCCCATCGAGTGAGTTCTGGAAAGCTCCGCATGGTGCGCGCTCGAACCTTCTGCCGCATGTTTGTGTAGCTCGAGATTTTTGCGGGCGTCTGACATCTGACGGGTTTTCAACGACAGGTCGTAATGGTACGCTATCAAGTCTTCTTCGCTGGATCCAGGTTCTAGCAGGTTGCCTGTCTGCAGCGTTGTTTTTGCTTTGACCCATTCTGCTCGTGAAACCTTGATCTGCTGCTTTGCCGTGAGGCTGGCCTCCGTTTCGGCAGGTTCCTCGACTAGATCTGCCATCTAGACGTGGGTCAGATATGGCTCGTAAGTCTTTGGCATGGGCCAGCTATCTTCTCCGTCGCTGAACTCGCCGTTGCTGAGTGCCATTCTGGGGTCGCTGTACTTGAGACGGACTCAGTGTCTTATCCATCGAGCGTGGTTTGGTCGGGGAAGCGTAGAATTCCATCTTTAATGGCGCTGAAGTGGAGATCACCGAACGTCTTGTTGACGCCCTCCCGAAGTCCGCTGAACGTCGGGCGAGATTCGGGCGAGTGGGGCGTGTAGACGAACGACCTGAAGCAGATTGGCTCCGAAGGAGCCGAGAGTCACGGGCTCCAGTTGAAGTTCGATGAAGATGATGTCGTGGATCTAGTGCCTGCTGTTCCTACAGACGGCGCCAATTTTCGATGAGTCGTGTCGACAAATCCCTTGGATGATCCGGTAGGGTTTTGAGTAAGAGAACGAAATAGGCGCTCGCGGATACGTCGGCTAACAGGGGGCACGATTTACCCAGGCTCGAGGCCCTCGTAGAGGTAAAACGCTTACTCCTGCTTTTCTGTCTTTGTATTATGAAGATAGATTACAATGGTGGGTGCGCAAGTCGAGAGATTGGATCTCGTGCTATGGCTATGGTGGTCAAAAACTAGATTTGATCCCCTCTCCGGTGCCTCTCCCAGCCGTTAAATAGGCGGCTGGGTCTCAAGCCGTACCCGAGGGGGTTAAAAACCCTAGCTCTAGGTGGTGGAAGCTTTTCATCTTATCCCGCAAGTCTTGTGGGTGGGCCTCCGTTGGACCTTCTAGAGCCACGGGGTAGTCCTTTGTGCAGGGTTCCGGTGCTGGGCCTTAGATCATGTAGGCCCACTCGACGGGTCCTGAAGTCATCCCCACATCATTCCTAATGAAGAAATATCTGCTATGCTTGCTAATTACTCTTTTAATGGTAAGGTTCCAACAAAACTTGGAGACCCTGGTATTCCTACTATTCCTTGTTCCATTAAAAATAATTATGTTAGAACTGATCTATGTGACTTGGGAGCAGGAGTTAGTGTTATGCCTTTCTCTCTTTATAAGAGACTCTCTTTGGAATAATTAATACCTACTGGTATATCTTTGCAAATGGTAGATAAATCTACTGCTATTCATGTTGTCATATGTGAGAATGTTCCTGTTCAAGTGGCCACTAATTGTTTGATATTAACTGACTTTGTCGTGTTGGAGATGCATGAAGATGATAATATGTATATTATTCTTGGGAGACCTTTTCTTAACACCGCAGGGGATGTTATTGATTGCAATCAAGGAAAAGTAACTTTTAATGTTAATGATAAAGAGCATATTTTTTATTTTCCCAAGAAGATTGATAGAAGATATGGTCTAAATTCAATTGAAAATATTGAGACCATCAAGATTGGAGAATTTTATTGTCCCATTCCAGTACCACCAAAAGAATATGAAATTATTATGATTCTGACTATGTATATCAAGGTTGAGGTAACATAATTTTTTAGTGTTAAGAAAAGTTTTGCTTCATATAAAAATTATTCTGGTAACAAGACTTGATCAACATTGTTAACAAAGTGATTCTGAATGAAGAGGACAATGTTTTCACTATGTTTTCACCTTCCCCATTATGTTTTCACCATGGTTACTTCTGTAATCACCTTGCTACTTTAGTACAATTATGTTTTCCACCATTCATAGTCATGTTTTCATCTTGAATATTGTGGTTATGCATGTTTTCACTACCCATAATTTTGTTTTCACCACTTCCACCTTTGTTTTCTTTGGTTATTTGCCTTTTGGACTGTCTTAGAACCTCTGTAGTTCTGTTTTTGTTTTCCATCTTTCCACATTTGTTTGTTTGGTTTTTAATAAATTATTAAACTGTGAAAATACCTCGAAAATAAAGTTTCTCGAAAAATTCCAGAAAAGTTATAATAAATTTTGACGTCAAAAATGATGCAGAGCCACCTGGAGCACCCCAGGGGGAACCACCAGTCAGGCACACCATAGGGTGGCGTGGCCAACCATCTGCTGGCGCCTAGGCATGGTGTGGGGCCCCCTAGCCCTCCACTTACTCTCTCCCCTACCAAAGATTCCTCTCTCACCCCCACAAACTCAAAACATTTCCTGGAACCCAAGTTCTTGTTGTTCTTCCTCGAGATTTTTTGATCTCTTTGCTCAGTCCACTATTGTTGCTAAAATTTGGTGCATTTGCTCTCCGGTATGTGACTCCTCCAATTATCCAAGTAGAATTTTATTTGGTGGAGTATTTCTTGAGTATTTTGGTACTGTAGGTGATAGCTTATATTAGTTTGCATGCTTTATTTAAGTTGAAATAATATAGTTTTGATGCATGTTTAGCTCTCCTACAACTCTCTATAGTAGTTTCCACCTTATAGTTGCTTGAAATCAATTTTTGTGATGCTTTTTTAAAATTTCAGAGATGGATCATAATATGTATCAACTAAACCAGAATGAGTTGGAGTTGCATGAGGTTATGCTTGTACACCATGAAGAAAGAGTGTTTCCATCAATCTATTGATACATCATAAACGTATCCTTAATTTCTTATTTTCATGTTGTTTTCATGTTCATGGAAGGGTATGACATTGTGGTGTCTCATGATGTCTACACACGCTTCTATTCTTGTAGACAGTGTTGGACCTCCGAGTGCAGAGGTTTGTAGAACAACAACAATTTTCCCTTAAGTAGATTACCCAAGGTTTATCGAACTCAGGGAGGAAGAGGTCAAAGATATCCCTCTCAAGCAACCCTGCTATCACGATACAAGAAGTCTCCTATGTCCCCAACACACCTAATACAATTGTTAGTTGTATAGGTGCACTAGTTCGGCGAAGAGAGAGTGAAATACAAGTAATATGGGTGTGTATAAGTGATAATAGCAATCTGAAATAAAAATAGCAGCAAGCAAACATATAGCAGAACTGATTGTAAACGGTGTTTCAATGCTTAGAAACAAGGCCTAGGGACCCCACTTTCACTAGTGGACACTCTCAACAATGATAACATAATTGAATGCATAAATATCTCTCTTCACTATGCTACTCCGAACCACTCTTCGGTTGAATAACAAACACCAATTCGCGTAGGGGTACAAAGGACACCTTAAACCCGCATTCCCATGTCTAGTTAACCCCACGCTGTCACTATGAGCGCCCTAGAAGGTACTAGACAAATACCACAATTTCATAGGGTCATCCAATACAAGATATAAATATCATACTAAACCACACGGTGCACACACTGTCAACTTTACACCGTGATCAAAGTTTTATGGAGATCTCATAACAGAACCACTTGATTAGCATAATAGATAAAGAGTACATCTACTTATTCAACTAGATTAAAAATCTCATGATCACATAAAGATCACACCATGGGAGAGAGAGATGAAGCACATAGCTACCGGTAGATCCCTCAACCCTGAGGGAGAACTACTCCCTCCTCATCATAGGAGACAGCAACGGCGATGAAGAAGGCGGTGGAGTCGATGGAGATGGCTCTAGGGGCACTTCCCCATCCCGGCAGTGTGCCGGAACAGATATTTTGTCCCCCGAAACTTGTTGGCGGCAGCGGCGGAGCTATGGATGTTTTTGGTGGAAAATGTCGACTATTTTAGGGTTGATGCATCGGGGAGCATATATAGGCGAAAGGGCGATGCTGGGGGGTGGCCAGGGGGCCCACAACACCTGGTGTCGCGGCCAGGAAGCCCTCACCACCCTATGGTGTGGCCACCATGTGGCCCCCCTCCGGGTCTCTTCGGGACTCCGTGGACCCTCTGGGAATTCTAAGACTTCTGGGCTTCAAATTTTCAAATTCCGAGAATATTTTCAGAACAACTTTTTTGAAACTAAAAACAGCAGAAAACATGAATTGGCTCTATGGCATCTTGCGAATAGGTTAGTCCCAGGAAATCGATAAAAATGACATAAAGTATAAGGAAAAAATGTAGCATATGGCATGAAAACAACATGGACCATCAGAAATTAAGGATACGTTTATGGCGTATCATTTCCCTCTGATTGTTTCGTTTGAATCGACTTGGCACATGCTCACGCATTCATAAGACTAAAAACAAAAGGTCAATTAAGCCTCGATGATTTATTTTGCCTCACAATATTTGTATCACTTTTATGCCCCTGTTAAAAAAATTTGTCGCAAGCATGATTATGACATTTGTTGATCTCTTGATCTTCGCTCCCCGTCTATTTCTAGCCTTCACTTGTACTAAGTATGAGCTCTACTCGTGCATCCAAGTCCCAAAAACCAAGTTTTCCAAAAGTGTCCACCATACCTACCTATATGTGGTACTTAACCGCCACTCCAAGTAAATTGCTCATGTGTTACCTTGAAAACCTTCAAAATTTATTCCTGTTGTGTGCCTCTGTTTTAGCTCATGAGGACGTAAATGGAGAATCTTTATCAAACTTGTCGATTGGATTTCACACCTGGACTAGTGGCTTCATCTGCTTATCCAATTGATAGAAGAGGTGGCAGCGGTGTGCCCAGCCCCAAATTAATACAACAAATTCTCTTCACTATTTTTTCCCATGATTTATTAGTCAAAGCATAATCGTGTAACCAAAAGAGAAAGAGGGATGTCCTTGTACCAAGATGTGTCCTTCTATGGGAGCCACTCTTGTGAAGTCTAGTTGGCTTATGACGTATTGTATTGTCTGTTTGCCATTCATTGACATAAGCATACACCTCTCTAAAAACGTTTTCAATACCTTTGGTTAATAAAATAAAAGCTCTAGCACATGAATTAATCCATGGTTCCCTCTGCGAAGGCCCTTTCCTTTATTTTTATGCTGAGTCTTCACATTCTCACTTTATGCACCTTCTTGAGAGCATGGCTGTCATTCTTAGTGTAATGTGCTTGTCCCAGAACACGGTTGATTGTGGTATAACTTTGATGCTTGTATCTTTGATATCTTTATTTCTAGTCTTCATTTGAACTTTAGAGGTGCCCTAGCATTTATGTTTTGCTCCACTATTAAGGGCAAGCGAGTACACTTTATCATACACACTTATGAGCATTGCAATCCTGCAGATTGATATACTTTATGTTGTTTATTATTAGTTTGTTGGTATCTCCTCATGGTTTGCATAACTGCTAGGTGACTGTTATCTTGCATACATCTTATTATGAATTGCCTAAGCACCTGATCATATAGTGAGTATATTTACATCATATAAAACAAATGTGTTTTTAAAAGTTCTTTTATCGCACTCAGTTGTCACTGAATTTCTTGAGGACAAGCAATAAGCTAAGCTTGGGGGGAGTTGATATTTCCAAAATGTATCTCCTTTTCCGAACACTTTTTCTATTGTTTGCCTCTGAACTTGTGAGTTCTGGATACAACTAACATGAGCTGACGATGTTTTCAGCATAATTACTTTGGTGTCTCGTTTTTGTGCAGACAAATCAACTTTCGGGAGAATGCCCAGATAAGATCCCGAAGACCTTAAAACACCCGAGACACCCGCAGCCAGAAGGAGAACCGGAGAGGGGCCAGGAAAGGGCCACACCACCCCTGGGCGCCACCCCCCTTGGCCGCGCCGCCTGGTGGTGTAGGGCCCCCAGGCACCCCCTCGGGCTCCCCTTTTGACTACTTATTGCCCGTAACCCTAAAACATCAGGGGGGTTCATCATACTCTCGAGAAACACCACAGAACGCCGCCGCCACCTCGAAACCCAGTTCGGGGATCTGAAGTTCCTATTCTGGCACCCTGCCGTGACGGGGATTCGAAGGAGATCATCGCCATCGTCACCGCCACCTCTTCTCCATCAACCATCCATGATTCCCCCGTCCATGTCTGAGTAAACCTTGATGTAGGATGAGAGGAGTGGAAGGGATTGGATGATATCGTTCATGTAATAATGCCAGATTGTTAGGGCATAGTGCCTAGTATCCGTTGTTAGTGCTATACACCATTGTTGCAACTTGTTATTCTTAATGCTTGTCACTTTGGTACCGAGTGCCATGATCGCAGATCTGAACATGTTATTATTTCATGAGTATAATTATGTTTCTTGATCATATGTGCAAGTTCTTTACCCACATTGTTCTCCGGAACCCGAGGCCCCAAAGTGAGAGAAATAGGGATAACCAGAGGGGATGGCTGTGATGTGAGGATCACATGTGTTCATGGAGTGTTAATGCTTTGCTCTGGTGCTTTATTAAAAGGAGCACCTTAATTACCAGTAGTTTCCCTAGAGGCCCCGCTGCCACGGGCTGCTAGGACAAAAGATATTGTGCAAGTTTCTCACTGCGAGCACGTACGACTATATTAGAACACATGCTTATGGTTTTCCTAGAACTTGGATGCTTTTTTATTATCTATCTGCAATGCCCACGGTATTATTATTATATAAACTATCTTATCCATGCAACTCACGTTCGTCCATTCTCTATGGGTACGGTATTTTCATCCTGTTGTTTTCACAATTGTTACTGTTGTTTTCACGATTATTGCTATTGTTACTATTTTACTACTGCAGTTATTTCATTACTGATGCTGCTATAAAACTGATAGCACTGATAAATTGTTGCAAGAAAGTCTACTTTCTGGTGCAGCTGAATTGACAACTCAGTTGTTAAGGCTTATAAATATTCTTTGGCTCCCCTTGTGTCGAATCAATAAATTTGGGTTTTACTTCCCTCGAGGACTATTGCGATCCCTTATACTTGTGGGTTATCAGATATAAATAGGAACTAATTTATCGAAATAAATTCTCTTATAAAGAGAGAGGAATAACACTAACTACAACACCAATATCACATAAAACAGTTCTCACATAATTATTTCTGATAGAGAAAGGAATGGTAGGAATACGTGGGTTCCCAACTTCTTTGAAATTTTTCCTTTAAAGGAATGATTAGCAAGCATAGTGGAAATTTCCTCATTAGGAATTTTACACTTATTAGTAGCAATATATTTCATATACTTGGAATAAGGAGAAAACTTAAAAGCATCAGTCAAAGGAATTTGCAAAAAAGAGAGGTTTCATCCACTCACAAAATTTATTATAATATTCTTCTTCTTTACCTTTGAGAGATTTACTAGGAAAAGGCATATGTTTTTGTATCTAGGGTTCTTTTTCTTGATGACCCACAAGTGTAGGGGTTTCGCAACAGTCTTCGCGGGTAAATATAGCCCAATTTATTGATTCGACGCAAGGGGAGCCAAAGAATATTTATAAGCCTTGACAATTGAATTGTAAATTCAACTGAACCTCACAAGTATCATGCTTCACACAATTATTAGTAGTGACGATGATATAATGGAAGCAGTAGTTTAATAGTAATAGAAGCAGTAAAATAGTAGTAACATTAGTAGCAGCGAATGTAAACGAAGTAAATAGCAATGCTAAAACACCGTAGAAATAGTGATGGATGTACGAGTGTTGCACTAATTAGATTAACCATGTAATAGAGGTAACAAATGGCAGCACAAGTATATAAGAGAGTATCCAAGACACAAACTATCATAGGCATGTTTACCAAAAATTGTCGTTTGTGCTTGCAATAAGAACTTGCACGGTGTATTTTGTCCTACCATCCCGTTGTTGTGGGGCTAAAAAGGAACTAGTGGTAATTAAGGTACTTGTTCTACCAAGTACCGGAGCATTAACATACAGTGGAAACATGTAATCCTCAAACTAGAATCCATCCCCTCCGATATCCCAACCTGTCACCTTGGGGCCTCGGGTTCCGGACAATAATAATAGTCTACACCTCGTATATATGATCCAAAACAACACTTATATTGGTGAAAACATAACATGTTTAGATCTGAAATCATGGCACTCGGGCCCTAAGTGACAAGCATTAAGCACTCCAAGTCGCAACAACGATACTAAACAACAATAGTGGATACTAGGCATAAATCCCTAACAATCTCGTTATCTATTACATGAATAATATCATCTAATCCCTACCGTCGCCTCTCCCTACAGTAGAGAATTACTCACACGTCGAATGGGGATCATGGATGGTTGATAGAGAGGTGGTTGGCGATAACGATGGGGATGATCTCCCTCCAAAGCCCGTCCCGGCAGGGTGTCAGAACGAGAACTTTTGTCTCCCGAACTAGGGTTTCGGGTGTCGCCATAGCTGTGGATCGTATTTGGGAAAATCCATTAGGAATTCTCCATTTCGGGTACGAAGGAATATATATACCAAAGGGAACCCTGAGGGGTGGTCCCAAGTCCCAAGGGGCCCACCTGGGAGGCCATGGCTAGCACCCCCTGAGGGCCCACTACCCCCACTAGCTGACCTTCGGGCTCCAGGAGTCTTCCGTGGAAATATAATTTTCTAAGGAAATTGATTTTCTGCACAAAACTAGACTCCAGGGTAATTCTGCCAAAAATAGCGTTAGTCCGTGTTAGTTTGATCAAATGAGAGGATAAACAATAAGAAAAGTATTAGGAAAAGTATATATGTTTGCAAAGTGTCAATGAAGTAGAAGCAAAGATTAAATTCAATGAGAAAAAGGTATGTGTATTAAGCTTGGTACGTAAGAGGATTGGAGACATTGGATGTCCCAGTCTCTTGAGGGGTACCAATCTTCACCTTGTTTTCTTTTCTGATAAAGGCTTTGGGAGCTTTGTCATTATTCATGACCAAGAGATAAGAAAGCTTACGAATGAGTTTATTCATTGCACTTTAAAATTGAATCTATAAAAAAACTTATCATAAGTTAATGATGGGTAAAGATTTCGACTCACAAGGCAAGGTTGTCATGATTGACACACTGATAAATTATCCCAGTACTTGGTTCTATTCTTGATGTTGGATGTTTCTTCTTTAGGAGACAAAACAATGAAATAGGGACTATTAAATTTTATGGCATCATAAGTATAGTCTGGTAAAATGTCGCACCCTGATTTCTAGGGGATACTCACCGTACGAACTGGATAGCAGATGCTTGGATTATGGGGCATAACTGCTCCCACGTCCCAGCTTCCTGGTAGGCCTGCGCTTATGCGCGACAACACAAGCCCTGCTATTCCATCGTCGATGTAAACTATCCACTAGAGATCAAAGGCACTTCCGTCGACGTACTTCAAACCATACACACATGGTACGTCAACGGCGTTTAACAAGTGATATCCCAACAGATCTCCACGACACAAAAGATTGAGATAAGTTGCAAATGGCTCTCATTAGAGCAGAGATAGCAAATACAATCATTCAGAGGGCACATGCCCCAACAATACATCATTACAATACAGCGGAAGCACTCAACATGTCTGAGTACAGACAAGAACCAAATAGGCCTAAGAGGCCGGAAACAAACAGACGGAGCCCATCCACGAAGTCTCGGATCCTGCCCGGGTCCGCTATCTACTCGTCAGCAGTCTCGTCAAACTTCACGTTGTAGCCACCATGTAGATCCTCGGAATCGTCGTCTGCGTAAACCACAGCCCCAAAGGGGTCAGTACAACAACGTACTGGCAAGCAAGACTCACAGTTCACCAAAGTGTAACCCGTCAACACCAAGCACAGATGCTTTGGGTTCAACGGAGGAAAAGGGATGTAAAAGATGCTGCAACTGGATGCGCTAACCAACTACAGAGAACTACCACTTCCAACTAACAGAAAGGGGATAAGATCGAGTATTGTAACCAACTGAACGATAACTTCAAACAAACCCATCCTGGATCTCGCCCCTTATCCAAAGAAGCAATCCGAGGATAACTCACACAGTTGTAATAATGATGGTTCAAATTATTGTGTCAATAAGCCTATTACTAGTCAAGTGATTAATCATGGGGTGTAACATGTTTGATCATTATGTTTAAGTTGTCCTGAGTACTTGTTAGCCAGTACTTTCACCAAGTAATCCATAACCGCGGAAAACACGGCTTCTCGAGAAGATTATCCCTGCAGGGTTGCACCAATTTGGCCGTACACTCAAGAATAACCCGCCAGATGGGAATCAAACCCACCAAGCGGGGTACTCTACACAACCAACCATTCCTCGCATCAAGCCCAAAGAACCTTGGGCGCACGGCTAATCGAGCCCAGAAGAAAATGGACCCTCATAGCACTCTAAGAACGTGTCCCCCTATATGCCGACTACAAAAGTTCCACCCTGGCCTGGGCTCGCAAAAACATGCATGCGGCAAATGGAAAACACGAACTAAATGAGGCGATTTGGACGAGATGCGAATCAGGTCAAGTTGAGGGGGGCGCCCATACTCGCTTCCCAAATGCGGGTAGTGCGCTCATCATGGATCAGTAGACAAGACCCTTTTCCTATTAGGGTCGACACTAGCAGGCTCCAAAACCTCTCATGGGCCTCCTGCCGGTGCCTTATCATCAAATTTATTATTAATGGTAACATTAGCATGATTGATTGATTAAACATCGAGCCCCCAGAACACAATAACAATATAGTAACTGAAAGTAATGGGTAACAGACTCGAGCAAAACAACCTAAGCATGCTAGTAAGACACGGGCTCAAACAATGGTTATAGGTATGGAGGTGAGGCATTATCAAGGTTAAGGGATTCATGTGATGGGTTCGTAACAGAAACAACTACTACTAAGGCTTAGCAGAAAAGAACAACGGAAAGTATCGGTAACCAATGTTGAAAGGAACACGGTGGTTCATGTGAGTGATAACTTGCCTGCAAAACCCAGTAGCCTGGTACTGAGCTAAATCCTTAGAAGGGATGTCGTAAGTATCGTCGGTCTCAACGTCGTCGTGTATCCAGGAAGAAGCAAACAAACAATGCAGAAAGATAAACAATCAATAACATGGCATAGTGCACAAACAATGGGATGATGCATGTCAGGTTAATAGATGCATCAGAATAAACTACTTGACAAGATAACACAATTTAATTGGACCCATATGCAATGTGAATTGCATATGGATGCAAGTGGTTAAGGTGGAAGCAATGATCTACATTTGATTAACAAGTGTAAGTGGTTAAACATGATGCTTGCATGATGATGATGACAAGATAACAACAAAAATAACAATGATAGATGCAAAGGAAAAGGAATAAAACAAGTTTGGAAATGATTTGTTAATTTTGGAAAGTTTTGGTTACTTAGACATGTCACACAAGTATTTGTTGTTTTCATCAAGTTAAATTGTTCAAAATAGATAACAAAGTTTATATTTGAAAAGAAAACAAGATTTTAGTTGGAATACATGTTTCACTTGTTGAAAAAGGATTTCAAATGAATTATGTAGGAATTAAACAAGTTAAACAAGGATTAAATGAATTTAATCCAAACATGAACTTATTTGAATTTTTATTTGTTCAAAGCATTAAACCAAATTCATATTTGAAAAGTTTATACTTTTAGGGTTGGAAAACATATTTTATATGTCCCAAAAGAATTTGTTTTGATCAAGTTATGAATTTAACAATATTAAATGATTTAAACAAGGTTTAAATCATTTAACCAATTTTAATTATTCAAAACATGAAACAAATTTTATATTTGGAAAGAGGGTTTAATTTTGCATGGAAAACATATTTCATTTGTGGAAATTGGATTTAAAATGAGCAAGTTATTATTTTGGCAATTTTAAATGCAATAATTAGGAAACAGTTGTTTTCAGCAATTTAAATTATTCAAAACAGCAAACAAAATTTATATTTGGAAAGTACATGAAAAGTTGATTGGAAAACATATTTGGTTTGTGAAATTTGGAATTTTTATGAACAAGTTATGAATTTTGCAAATTTAAGTGAATTTGACAAGTTTTCAAATTTTGCACCAATTTAAAATATTCAAAACAGTAAACAAATTTTATATTTGGATAGATCATTTAATTTGGTATTGAAAACATATAAAAAATGTTGGAATTGGAGTTAAAATGATTTATTTATGCAATTTCCAAAATTGGGTGCAAATCTGCCATTTTTAAACCATTAGGGACTTAGAAATAATTTTCCAGGGGCATAGAATTAAGTGCCAGGGGCCTAGCTGTGAATACCAGAAAGTTCTGTGATCAAAATATTGGAAAATAAAAAGTTTGGGTTTTTGGGGTGCAGGGGGATCGAACCCTGCACCTCCTGAACGCTCAAGGGAACCAAACCAGTGGGATACGATGCGGCTTGTGCTAGGGAGGGGGGCTTCGGGGAGTATAACGTTTCGCTGCGGGATGTTAACTGAACTAACTGAACCGAACACGTACTGCACGTACCACGATCGAACATGGCCAGCGACAGAGGGGCGATCGCCGGAGAGCCGTGGTGCTGCGGCCACTAGGGGAGGAGAAAGGGAGGCAGGGGGCCGGAGGAGGAGCCCTCACCTAGGGGCGATTGGAGTCGAGGCGGTGAGCGGTCGAGCCGTTGGGGGCGGACAGCACGCTGCAGGTCGAGCAGCAGGACGCTGCAGGGCGCCGGCGGCGGAAAGAGGCGATGGCGGCGGGGACTCGGGCCCTCCCGGCCCGAGACGATGGGACGGCGGGCCTCAGGGGAGCGCCCCGGTTCCATTCCCGGCGGCGGCTCCCCTCGAGGTGGATGGTGGTGGCGAGGTGACGGGATCAGAGGAGGGCGGCCATGGTGCTGTGGTGATGTTCAGAAGGAGGGTTCAGACAAAGAGGAAATAGCAGAGAGGAGGGGAGCTAGATAGGACGGCGGCGATGGGAAGGAGGGCTAGGGTTTTCGAGCAGAGGGAGGTGTGGTGATTTTAAGGGGAACGAGGAGGTGTACGGCATGCAATCGGTGAGGGAAGGAGAAGATCGGATGGCTGTTTGGGTGTTCGTACAGAGACTACGTCACCGTGGGGAAGAAGACAGTGAAAGGAAGGGGTATCGGGCCAAAGTGATAGAGTTTTGGGCTGGGCTTGGATTTAGCTGCTGCTGCTTGTTCTCCTTTGCTTTTTTATTTTTCTGTTTTATATTTTTTTGTAGTTTTGCTTTTGGAAGGAAAAGCTAGGCTTTAGTTTATAGAAAATTTAGAAAAAATTTGGGGAGTTTTATTAGACCAAAAGCAAACACTTGGTGGCTTTGGTTTTCAAAAAGTTGAAAGTTTGCTTGTTGTTTAGAAATTAAACCAAGTTAATTGAAATTTCCCAATATTAATTAATATAAGAAAAACAATGCCTTTTCAATAGGGTTTCCCCTAGGGTTTAGAAGTGATTTAAGGAATACAAATTAGTGGTGAATTTCATTGATTCAAAAGATTAAAGATTTTGAGGATTGGTTTGGAATTTGAAATGATTTAGAGTAATTGCTTGAATTAATTGATTGGAAAATTGGTTTGATTAAAGCAACAAATTGAGAAGTGAAAAACAAAGAATAAAAGGGGTGTTTTTATTTGTTATTTTGGTTCCAAAAGTTGTAACAGAACAAGTATGAAAACATGCATTTGAAATTGTTTGATTTTTCATTGTGAAAACAAAGAATAACAGATGCAACACAACAGAAACAAATGCAACAATATGATGACATGATGCAAAACTTTAATTAAACAGGGAATCAAACATTCTAGGGGTATTTTTCATACTTGGGATGTTACAAAACGCCCCCCCTTGAAGGAATCGCGCCCCGAGATTCCTACTGAGAAAAGAAAAGGTCCGGAAACTTCTTGGGAAGATCCTCTTGAGCTGTGACACGTGAAACACATCGTGCACCTTGGATAGACGTCAGGGAATTTGCAAACCACCGGAACATTTTCAAGTAAAGGGGAGAGATTTTGCACCAAGGGTGTATAGCTGAATGGAACTTGATTCATTTGAGGATAGATTATCTGGCTAGAATGGTGGAACAGAGTTATTGACATCAATGGAACACCAAGGATGACATCAATGTCAGAATCAGCAACATGAGAGTAACGAGGAATATGTGGCCTCTCATTAGAATTGGATTGTTCTTATTTATCTTGGAAGTCAACATTTGAGATTCCGGAGAGTGAACGGTGACTTGATTGCTTAGTGGAACCAGAAATAGGTTGTATGTTGTGGAAAAGATTGTTGGCACAAAGGAATGTGATTCTCCGGTATGAAATAACACTTTAGTTGGACAAGAGTTTACGAGGAAGTTTTGATTAGACGCCGGTAGAAAATTTGAAGTGGAAAACAACAACAAGATTTCAACGGACGAAAAGGATGTTGAGAAGAACAGGATAATGAAGCAACTCCGGGAAAACGAGAACAAAACTCCTGAGGTACTATTGAAAACCCATCCGGGCTTCTAAAGGATCAATATCTACTGCTTAAGGAATAGAGGATCTGCTTCCGGGGCTTACACGCCTCCGTTCTCAATCATGAGTAGGCAACATGATAAATCATGTCACAACCACCTCCATTCCTATGGTCTAGTAGATATAACCATCCTAGAGAAACCAGAATTCGTGAAATCCTAACTTGAAAGTTTAGATGAGAAGGGAAAAATCAACGTTGCACTTCCTTACCAGAAAAGGGAGGGAGGGTGGGGAAAGAAGAAAAAGAACAGAATTCCTACTCTCACGTTTCATTTTTCCTATATAGCTACAAAATAGTTTCTAGACTCAACTGCGACCAGTAAAAAGGGATCCTACAGGCAGACAGGCTCTGATACCATTTGTCGCACCCTGATTTCTAGGGGATACTCACCGTACGAACTGGATAGCAGATGCTTGGATTATGGGGCATAACTGCTCCCACGTCCCAGCTTCCTGGTAGGCCTGCGCTTATGCGCGACAACACAAGCCCTGCTATTCCATCGTCGATGTAAACTATCCACTAGAGATCAAAGGCACTTCCGTCGACGTACTTCAAACCATACACACATGGTACGTCAACGGCGTTTAACAAGTGATATCCCAACAGATCTCCACGACACAAAAGATTGAGATAAGTTGCAAATGGCTCTCATTAGAGCAGAGATAGCAAATACAATCATTCAGAGGGCACATGCCCCAACAATACATCATTA
This sequence comes from Alopecurus myosuroides, assembly GCA_028641055.1. Taxonomy (NCBI): domain Eukaryota; kingdom Viridiplantae; phylum Streptophyta; class Magnoliopsida; order Poales; family Poaceae; genus Alopecurus; species Alopecurus myosuroides. The sequence goes on along the minus strand of CM054060.1, from coordinate 245,943,302 downwards.
CAATACAGCGGAAGCACTCAACATGTCTGAGTACAGACAAGAACCAAATAGGCCTAAGAGGCCGGAAACAAACAGACGGAGCCCATCCACGAAGTCTCGGATCCTGCCCGGGTCCGCTATCTACTCGTCAGCAGTCTCGTCAAACTTCACGTTGTAGCCACCATGTAGATCCTCGGAATCGTCGTCTGCGTAAACCACAGCCCCAAAGGGGTCAGTACAACAACGTACTGGCAAGCAAGACTCACAGTTCACCAAAGTGTAACCCGTCAACACCAAGCACAGATGCTTTGGGTTCAACGGAGGAAAAGGGATGTAAAAGATGCTGCAACTGGATGCGCTAACCAACTACAGAGAACTACCACTTCCAACTAACAGAAAGGGGATAAGATCGAGTATTGTAACCAACTGAACGATAACTTCAAACAAACCCATCCTGGATCTCGCCCCTTATCCAAAGAAGCAATCCGAGGATAACTCACACAGTTGTAATAATGATGGTTCAAATTATTGTGTCAATAAGCCTATTACTAGTCAAGTGATTAATCATGGGGTGTAACATGTTTGATCATTATGTTTAAGTTGTCCTGAGTACTTGTTAGCCAGTACTTTCACCAAGTAATCCATAACCGCGGAAAACACGGCTTCTCGAGAAGATTATCCCTGCAGGGTTGCACCAATTTGGCCGTACACTCAAGAATAACCCGCCAGATGGGAATCAAACCCACCAAGCGGGGTACTCTACACAACCAACCATTCCTCGCATCAAGCCCAAAGAACCTTGGGCGCACGGCTAATCGAGCCCAGAAGAAAATGGACCCTCATAGCACTCTAAGAACGTGTCCCCCTATATGCCGACTACAAAAGTTCCACCCTGGCCTGGGCTCGCAAAAACATGCATGCGGCAAATGGAAAACACGAACTAAATGAGGCGATTTGGACGAGATGCGAATCAGGTCAAGTTGAGGGGGGCGCCCATACTCGCTTCCCAAATGCGGGTAGTGCGCTCATCATGGATCAGTAGACAAGACCCTTTTCCTATTAGGGTCGACACTAGCAGGCTCCAAAACCTCTCATGGGCCTCCTGCCGGTGCCTTATCATCAAATTTATTATTAATGGTAACATTAGCATGATTGATTGATTAAACATCGAGCCCCCAGAACACAATAACAATATAGTAACTGAAAGTAATGGGTAACAGACTCGAGCAAAACAACCTAAGCATGCTAGTAAGACACGGGCTCAAACAATGGTTATAGGTATGGAGGTGAGGCATTATCAAGGTTAAGGGATTCATGTGATGGGTTCGTAACAGAAACAACTACTACTAAGGCTTAGCAGAAAAGAACAACGGAAAGTATCGGTAACCAATGTTGAAAGGAACACGGTGGTTCATGTGAGTGATAACTTGCCTGCAAAACCCAGTAGCCTGGTACTGAGCTAAATCCTTAGAAGGGATGTCGTAAGTATCGTCGGTCTCAACGTCGTCGTGTATCCAGGAAGAAGCAAACAAACAATGCAGAAAGATAAACAATCAATAACATGGCATAGTGCACAAACAATGGGATGATGCATGTCAGGTTAATAGATGCATCAGAATAAACTACTTGACAAGATAACACAATTTAATTGGACCCATATGCAATGTGAATTGCATATGGATGCAAGTGGTTAAGGTGGAAGCAATGATCTACATTTGATTAACAAGTGTAAGTGGTTAAACATGATGCTTGCATGATGATGATGACAAGATAACAACAAAAATAACAATGATAGATGCAAAGGAAAAGGAATAAAACAAGTTTGGAAATGATTTGTTAATTTTGGAAAGTTTTGGTTACTTAGACATGTCACACAAGTATTTGTTGTTTTCATCAAGTTAAATTGTTCAAAATAGATAACAAAGTTTATATTTGAAAAGAAAACAAGATTTTAGTTGGAATACATGTTTCACTTGTTGAAAAAGGATTTCAAATGAATTATGTAGGAATTAAACAAGTTAAACAAGGATTAAATGAATTTAATCCAAACATGAACTTATTTGAATTTTTATTTGTTCAAAGCATTAAACCAAATTCATATTTGAAAAGTTTATACTTTTAGGGTTGGAAAACATATTTTATATGTCCCAAAAGAATTTGTTTTGATCAAGTTATGAATTTAACAATATTAAATGATTTAAACAAGGTTTAAATCATTTAACCAATTTTAATTATTCAAAACATGAAACAAATTTTATATTTGGAAAGAGGGTTTAATTTTGCATGGAAAACATATTTCATTTGTGGAAATTGGATTTAAAATGAGCAAGTTATTATTTTGGCAATTTTAAATGCAATAATTAGGAAACAGTTGTTTTCAGCAATTTAAATTATTCAAAACAGCAAACAAAATTTATATTTGGAAAGTACATGAAAAGTTGATTGGAAAACATATTTGGTTTGTGAAATTTGGAATTTTTATGAACAAGTTATGAATTTTGCAAATTTAAGTGAATTTGACAAGTTTTCAAATTTTGCACCAATTTAAAATATTCAAAACAGTAAACAAATTTTATATTTGGATAGATCATTTAATTTGGTATTTAAAACATATAAAAAATGTTGGAATTGGAGTTAAAATGATTTATTTATGCAATTTCCAAAATTGGGTGCAATTCTGCCATTTTTAAACCATTAGGGACTTAGAAATAATTTTCCAGGGGCATAGAATTAAGTGCCAGGGGCCTAGCTGTGAATACCAGAAAGTTCTGTGATCAAAATATTGGAAAAATAAAAAGTTTGGGTTGTTGGGGTGCAGGGGGATCGAACCCTGCACCTCCTGAACGCTCAAGGGAACCAAACCAGTGGGATACGATGCGGCTTGTGCTAGGGAGGGGGGCTTCGGGGAGTATAACGTTTCGCTGCGGGATGTTAACTGAACTAACTGAACCGAACACGTACTGCACGTACCACGATCGAACATGGCCAGCGACAGAGGGGCGATCGCCGGAGAGCCGTGGTGCTGCGGCCACTAGGGGAGGAGAAAGGGAGGCAGGGGGCCGGAGGAGGAGCCCTCACCTAGGGGCGATTGGAGTCGAGGCGGTGAGCGGTCGAGCCGTTGGGGGCGGACAGCACGCTGCAGGTCGAGCAGCAGGACGCTGCAGGGCGCCGGCGGCGGAAAGAGGCGATGGCGGCGGGGACTCGGGCCCTCCCGGCCCGAGACGATGGGACGGCGGGCCTCAGGGGAGCGCCCCGGTTCCATTCCCGGCGGCGGCTCCCCTCGAGGTGGATGGTGGTGGCGAGGTGACGGGATCAGAGGAGGGCGGCCATGGTGCTGTGGTGATGTTCAGAAGGAGGGTTCAGACAAAGAGGAAATAGCAGAGAGGAGGGGAGCTAGATAGGACGGCGGCGATGGGAAGGAGGGCTAGGGTTTTCGAGCAGAGGGAGGTGTGGTGATTTTAAGGGGAACGAGGAGGTGTACGGCATGCAATCGGTGAGGGAAGGAGAAGATCGGATGGCTGTTTGGGTGTTCGTACAGAGACTACGTCACCGTGGGGAAGAAGACAGTGAAAGGAAGGGGTATCGGGCCAAAGTGATAGAGTTTTGGGCTGGGCTTGGATTTAGCTGCTGCTGCTTGTTCTCCTTTGCTTTTTTATTTTTCTGTTTTATATTTTTTTGTAGTTTTGCTTTTGGAAGGAAAAGCTAGGCTTTAGTTTATAGAAAATTTAGAAAAAATTTGGGGAGTTTTATTAGACCAAAAGCAAACACTTGGTGGCTTTGGTTTTCAAAAAGTTGAAAGTTTGCTTGTTGTTTAGAAATTAAACCAAGTTAATTGAAATTTCCCAATATTAATTAATATAAGAAAAACAATGCCTTTTCAATAGGGTTTCCCCTAGGGTTTAGAAGTGATTTAAGGAATACAAATTAGTGGTGAATTTCATTGATTCAAAAGATTAAAGATTTTGAGGATTGGTTTGGAATTTGAAATGATTTAGAGTAATTGCTTGAATTAATTGATTGGAAAATTGGTTTGATTAAAGCAACAAATTGAGAAGTGAAAAACAAAGAATAAAAGGGGTGTTTTTATTTGTTATTTTGGTTCCAAAAGTTGTAACAGAACAAGTATGAAAACATGCATTTGAAATTGTTTGATTTTTCATTGTGAAAACAAAGAATAACAGATGCAACACAACAGAAACAAATGCAACAATATGATGACATGATGCAAAACTTTAATTAAACACGGAATCAAACATTCTAGGGGTATTTTTCATACTTGGGATGTTACATAAAACCAGCTCGGTTATAAGTGTTATACAAATTATTGATGTTCAAAATTGCTAGTCAATGTGGTTCTTGGGTATAGTGATTTAATCACAGGTATAGCAGGTCATTTTCTCGTGTGTGCAACATGATACATGAATTTCTATGGCCTAAAAGGACTAGGAAGAGAAATAAAAATAATGAGTGATGAAGTAAGATTACTAAATCACCATATTTTCCTTAGGGATTTATCGTGAGAATTGGAACTTGTTGCCTCGCTGAGGACATAAGTTTAACTTATGAGTGTGTGGATAGGATACAATGGATCTTGCAAGTAGACATCAATAATATTGAAATGTTAAAAGATAAATTATTAAAATTATACGAGTTGTGACCCTACAGGTCAAGTCATATTGGAAAAGTGATGCATATGAATCCACTTCAGTGGGTTGTTGTCAATTGATCATGAATCTCATGATGCATGCGTAACTTATCCAATGGAAAATGACTGAAACTCCGTTCAAAGACCAAGAAGAATAAACAGCTGACTTATTTACAATCATACCCATGGTTGTGCAATTAGTAAAGTTGTGCTTGGTGGATTATATTAATTCATATCCTCATTGGATAGTTTGAATGGAAATACATATTTATATTCAAAGAGACATAAGACTGAGAGAATTTAATTTATCAAAGAATCTCAGCTTGAAGTAACAATTATTTGTAACAAAATAAATTCAAGGCTCTGCATGGAATTGAGTTACAAGGTTTAGAGAGCATGAAAAAAGTTGCGGAATTATTCTACATCTTTCGTCACCCGGAACACCATGAATTAATGGAGTGTACAAGTGACATGATCCAACCTTGTTTTGGTAGGATGGATTAAGGATGTTAAAATATCATTACATATTTTATAGTCATTCTTTAGAGACTAATGCTTTACACTGAAAATAAAGCCATCTAAATTTCATTTGTGATGTAAAGTGTTTACAAGAAATTCCAAAATGAATATTCGCTTTTCTAATGCTTATCCCAAGTATAGTGAATTCTTCCTATCACCAAGGACAAATCTTTGTCACGGGTGTTATGGAAAAAATACTTCTTCAGAAAGTAAGTGGGAGGATAGTACAGTTTGGCAAGACTATATCTCTGTAATCATGTTAGGGTGGCGTAGCACCAAAAATAATTTGGTGATTGCCATCATGAATGATACGGAAGTATTTACATGTGATGTAAAACTTCAATCGAGCTTACTGACTGAACCACTATTTGAAAGGGCATAATGACTAAAAATTTATTATGGATATGTAAATAGGCATGGATGCAAACATCCATGAAAGCTTGACTTGTTGGCAAGTTCAAAGAAATGACTACGATGAGATTTAATCTCCCATAGCATGGTTTTATGTTTACATGGATTGTTCTAGAAAGTGTTTCATAACTTTTATTCAAGATATTGCAAGTGAATATTCAATCGAGAATATTCTAGAAGGGGGTGTGAACTTTATTATCCATTCATGAAACTAAAGCAAGCGTTAAGGAGTCAGGATCTTCACCCAGATGAAATGATCAAATGGTTTGCCATCTTCGAAGATGGTGAAGATGTTTGTGGACTCAGGAAAGTCGGTGGGAGCGCTAAAGAATGTTTCTAATAGTTTATGTGAAGAATGTGTCGTGAATTGGAAATATTGTTGAAATAGTAAAAGGTTTCGTTGAAACTATATTTCGACAAAAATATTGAAGGAAATGTAGTATAAGTATTGCCACTTTGGAAGTGAGTAAATGATAACGTTTGGATGGAAATTTCATGATAGAACTTGCCTACATGGAACAGAGTATGGTTCTCGTTTTTTACTAGTTATCTGTGTTGGATCAAATGTGTTACAATCGTGGAGCTAAATTGTTGAAAATAACAGTTAGCATCTTGGTGCAAACCAAGGGAAGGATTTCTTTAGAAATCATAATACTTATACAAAGCATATCTACTTCATTATGAATGAATAGAAAAGAGACATGTGATAGGAGATTTGTATGAATGATTAGACCAGTCATGTATGCCGTAATATATACACAAACTATATATGACTTAAGTTCTAAGTGTTATGAACATAAACAAAAGATTATCATGTTGATGACCAATGCGATGATAACCTTATGTACTCTAGAAGGACTAAAAGGTATACTTCATATTTGTAATAAATGCAAAACGATTTAGTGTAAAATATTGCTTTAATAAAGGGTTTGTTGCATAATCAAAAAGACAATCGTCTTAGTGTTACTAAGGTGGCATAATGGTATTGAAGAAATTCCATGTTAAACTTGCAAGTGTAAATATTAAATGTTTAAACGCTATGATAGAATCTATAACAATAGCCGTAAGATGGGATACACCTTAGAAGTGTAAGGATTAAATTTTTGGATCTAAGTTCTTCACAGAACTGGATAGGGTACTTTACAAAAGAAGTAGCAATAATGTGAACAACACATTATCTCCTTTGTTAAAGCACAAAAACATTTAAACTGCAAGGATCATTCGAGATCAAGGGGAGAAGTGGTTCTCCGTCATATGAAAATACACATGGACCAAAAGTTTCAGATCCAAGGACAGAGTCTACACCACAACCAAAACTGCAATGCCATTGGGTTCTAAGATAAGAAACTAGATTATTATTTCTTGTGCAAGTGGGATACTGCTGGATGTATTTCCAAGAGACAATAAAATACACAAGTTTCATGATTAATGTATTATGTTTTTATGTTATAACTTGTATGCTCACTGAATATGAGATTCAGAGGAAAACTCAGAAGCACGTGTAGAGACATCAACACATCATTATACCCCTTTGTCATGTCTCCTAAAGAAACGCGTTAATGTTAGATGACCATGTTTTCCTAATCATGGATATTTGTTGTGTCAATATTAATGTGAGAACATTGTTGTTTCAACATTATGATTGGGCGGTAGAACCAAGTAGTTGAGATACTATGAGATACGATTCTAGCATTGCTATTAATAGTATCTTCACAATATGGTTAATTTGTTTGCTTTCTTTGAATGAGAATATACGGTGGTGTTCGTTGGAAATTTTGCTTTGGTATAGTCAAGTATAATAATGTAAACATGGTGATAATAAAGGATGTTACTGGGTATTCTCAAAGGTGTTCATTTCATCTTGATAATTCAAGACTGATAATTACTCCTCTAGTCAACAGAGAGATGCATCTAAGATCCACTCGGTGTAAGTGTATCTGTTAATAAGTCTGCGCAGACAAAGGCATGACACTAGTCATGGTGATACTATAACATGGAAACGAGTAAAAGTAATCATAACGACATATATAATAATATGATATAGTGATTAAAGAGTTTAATCACAATCTTATCATTCATATCATGTCAAGTTAATGATTGATATCGCAAAGTAATGGGAACTTACTTAATAACCAACATGTTCAGCAGAGTTTCTTCGTATAACTTGTAAGAATCAATATGAACGTACAGGGTCCCGATGTTCACTATTGATAAGGAAAATATTTTTCCGATCGTGTATAATTGTTATCAAACATGTAGGGGTCACACACTTAAGGCGTTAAATTTAACTATTCACATTGGATGGTCCAGAGAAGAGAGCAGGTATCATCTGGTGATCCTTGCGTGATAGACTTAATATTCAGAGAGATTATGAAGGACGTGAGATGTCCCGGGATGTCAAAAATGTTTCTGAATCAGTAGATAAGATCAATCATTTTATCTAAAGAAAATCCATGATAAGGCGTTGCATGCTTTCTCTTACCCTGGGGCGCTCGCACCTTACCACACATCAGATTTTTATTTGAGGCGTCTGCATCGCGTCCTACCTCCGATTATTTTAGGCGCCCACGCCCATGCTTTCTATATTTGTTGCACACTACATTGCACGTGTCAGATATTTTTGTTGTGCTAGGTATTGCTACTTGCTACACAACAAATGTACTAGAAGCTTGGAATATGTTACGGTACACATGCGTCACATCGTTCTGAGTACTAGTACAATTCTCATTTAAGTAGTCTCTTTAAAACGAAAATAATTGATACACAATTTTCACTCTAGAACGTGCGAGATCATAGACTATTAGAAGTATTTTCTAGCATAGGTCATGTTTATGGATATTTATTATAATGCCTAAAAATTGACATATTGACAAAGGACATTTTAGATGTCTTCGAACAACTTTTTAGGTGGACCCTTTGCGCCACGAGATTACGAACATATATGCTACATATATGTTGTTCCAATCAGAGCCAATAATACAAAACTTGTTAGTTTTTGTAAATAATCATGTAGCTTCATAAAAAATCCTTATAATTTATTTCATAAAATTTGTTGGTTGTACAAAAATAATTTGGTAGTTGCACCAAAAACTTGGCGGCTAAGTTCCGATATGTTAGCTATATTAGAAAATATGGGAATTGCATTAGTAAAATATGGAAGTTGTATACAATATTCTAATAGATGATGCCGAAAAATTTGATAGATATATCAAATTAATCTAATAGATGCAAAAAAAAAATTTACTTTAAAAAACATAGTGGTTTGTCAAATCAACCTGATAGCAGCAATAAAAAAATAAGGTAATTGCAATATATTGATAAACCTGAAATGTATCGCATGATAGATACAATTCAAAATCCGATAATTATTCTCAGAAAACCTGGTGTGTTTGTAAAATCAATATCATAGTTGTAATAGAAAATATCGTAGTTTCTATCAAAAAATTGAAGTTGTATCAAATCAACCTAATGATCTGCAATTTAAAATCTTATAATTACTCTCACAAAACCTGGTCGGTTTGTCAAATCAACTTGATAGATTCAATAAAAAATATGTTAATTGCTATAAAAACCCGATAGATGTACCAAATAAACCTGATAGACGCAACAAAAAAATCTTACAATTAATCTCACAAAACCTGGTGGGTTTTTCAAATAAAAATAATGTGGCAATTGCTATCGAAAACCCCATAGGTGGATCAAATCAACCTGACAGGTACAATTAAATTTTGATAATTGCACTTGAAAAACTTGATAGGTCTGTCAAATCAAACTGATAGCTGCAATGAAAATTATGGCAGCTGCTATAAAAAATGATAGCTGTATAAAATCAACCTAATGGTTACAATAAAAAATAGGGTGATTTCTTTGAAAACCCTGATAGGTGTGGCAAATCAATTGATAGCTGCATTTGAAAATATTGCAATTGTTTTTATAAGCTTATTAGTTGAAGCAAATCAACCTCTAGCTGCTTTTTAAAATCCCGTAGTTTTTTTGGAAGCATGATAGTTCTATTCGACCAGTGGACGCGTCATTGAAATTGTTTGCACTTGAAGTACAAATCTTACGAGTATATGTTCAATGCAAAATGTCAAACACTACCTTGTTTAGTACTACTACTAGCCATTCTTTTTTTTTCTAAGAGTACTAGTGTGGCTCTACCATGCTAGCAGTGGAACATGAAGATAATGCAACAAAGAATGTGAATGGTTACTTTTAGATAAATTTTTAAGTTTATTAGAATAACCTGATAGCTTTACAATATATCTTGCAATTGTACAACTGAATTGAAATTTTTGTTAACTGGTTTTTTAAAAAGTGTGACAAGCGGTCAAAAACCTGGTAAGTTTTTTAAACATATGACATATATGCATGGGTTAACAACATTAAAGGACTTATTGCAAATAGTGACAGTTCAATTAGTACTAGTGCTACCGTGCGTGCGCATGTCATGTTTGAGAAAAGAACATGTATGAGAAAATTGGTATGACCACAGTAAGCATGCGAGTGGTCGTACAGAGGCATGCACGTTACGCTCTGCCCCATATAGATAAAATGTATCTTACCGTCTTTTCTGAGTTTATGTTACCGCCGTCGCACGCCGCGACCTACATACGGTGCCGCCAGGTAGTCAATCCTTTTATCTAGAGGGTTCATGGGTTCCGGAAGAGTTTCGGATAAAAACCGATAAGGGGGAAAGTGTCGGAGGAGGGGCAGAAATGTCCCAAGGTTGCACCGAAGTATTGGGTGTCTCCCAAGTGGGCCCTAGTTCCACTAAGCAAGGCACGACACCATCACCAAAATTTCCATAAAGGATCTTTGGCAAAAGAAATAAAGGCCAAAAGTTAAAGTAAAAAAAGAAAGGGAAGAAGAGTCCTAAAAGGAAAGGACTCTCCCTCCCAAGCCAAATACGAGAGGCGGGGCCAATGCGACCAGGTTTGGGTCTCCCCAAACCAACCTATACACAAGGAAGGTACCCATCCTCTCCCACTATATATGCTCCCCAAATCTGTCATTGAGAGTATCCAAAATTTGGCCTCTGTGTCTGTTCTCTCTATATATGCTTCCCAAATCCCTCATTGAGAGTATACACAATTTGGCCTCTGTGTCTATTATCTCTAGTAGAATTAGGGCATGTAATTAGAGCCCTTCTAGTTTAATTAGAGCTTCTTCTAATTGTGTTTTGAGGTGTCCTTTTCCGATTAGATCTACCTCTAATCTCTCTCTCCCAAGTGTTGGGATCTCTCCACCTCAATGTGCCAAGCGGTTCCTAATTCTGGAAGGCGAAGCACTGCAAGACTTTGATAGATGTTTGTATGCAAACTCTTAGAGGGATAACAGGTGAGACTCTCACTCTGCTTGTCCCGGAAGGCTAGACACGGGGAGACGGCAACAATCCCACCGCTGGGCTTAGTCGGAGGATTCTTCATCAGGCATCACCGACATCGTCATCGACACAAATTATGTGCTCCGTGTTGGTAACAATTTAGATCTATCTTTGCATTTACCATCATAGTAGATCAAATGTGTTGCATAATACAATTTTTTTAATCTTGCACGCGACCCAATAGAGAGGTGATTCTTTTTATTTCCAATATGTGTGTTCTTATGAAGAGAAAAAATATTGAAGATGGATACATATGAAAAATCTGAACCCCGTAGAACTTTAGAACACTGATGACCCACAAGTATAGAGGGTGTATCATAGTACTTTCTATAAATAAGTATGTCGATCCCAACGAGGAGCAGAAGGTGTTGACAAGAAGTTTGGATAAAAGATTCACTATAAACACTAGGAGACAAGTTTCCAGGGGTTTTTGGTATCGCAGATAAATAAAGTACGAGTAAATAAAAGACAGTAATAATGATTGAAGCAAGTGGCCCAATCCTTTCTAGAGCAAAGGACGAGCCGGTTGGTTTACTTATTATGACCAAACGTTTTCGAGGATACATGAGAATTTTGTCAAGTGATTTTGCTTCATACAGTTGACTAATATTTATTGTTTTGATAGGTGTTGTGTGGGTGAACCTATGCTAATGCACCGCACTACTAGGACTAATATACATGTGTGATTAGGCCCCTTGCAAGCATACGCAACTACAAGAAAGTAATTAAGATAAATCTAACCACAACATTAAATTCTGGGATCCTACACTCCCTCGTGCATTGGTTTCCTAAAGGAGGTTTAGGTTTCTGTCACTCCGGCAACCCCACAATTAGTAGCCAAATACACAATTCATACCTCTAGGCCCATAAAAGTGAAGTGTCATGTAGTCTACGTTCACATGACACCACTAGAAGAATAGCACCACAACTTAAATATCAAACCATTAGATATTACTTCAACATAATTCTACTACTAACATCTTGACTTCTCCCATGTCCTCAACAACTAAAATAACTACTCACAAGAAATCATATGGATCATGATAAGAGGTGATATAATGATGAATAACAATCTTGTCATAAAGTGCAAACAAAGATAAATCTCGTAAACATCAACTACAAACAAGTAATCCATACCAGGAGAGGGATCTAGTGAAGAACAACGATATAGAACCCTAATTGTTACAGCAGGACGGAGGTGTTGGAACGCGTAGAGATAAACAAAAACTTTTCCTACGCGATGCTTCCAAGATCTAGCCGAGGTAGAAGGCCACGAGTATTACCACTAGACGCGCAGGTGCGGGTTATCGATGCAGCGCGTCGGGGCAGTGCAGTCCCACGATCCGGTCCGGCAGATCCAATCCCTCGAACGTCGAAGTTCTGAACGTACAACACCTCTGCCGGTATCCACACGTACGAGGAGGAGCTCCGACGGCGGACTGCTAGATCCGGTGCGGCGGCTGGACTGAGTGGAGCTAGGGTTCCCAACGCATGGGAGAGTGGACTAACGTGCCCGCTGGGCAACCTGTGCCCCTCTTTATATAGCGTATGGTAATGGGCTTCACAACACTTGTGGCCCATTACCTCTGTGAGTCCGACTCACAAAACCAGTCCATTTCCGGTTCGGGTCCAACCCGACCAATACTTGCTCCCGCTCTTAAGTGTGCGACCCTGCAGGCTCATGGCGACTTGGACACGATTGGAGTCCAACTCCTAATCGATCAATCGGTAGCGGCTCCTAGCAGAACGTGCCGACTCCCAAGTACCATTGAGTCATGACGACATACCTTTCAATGTGATATTCATCTTAGTCCCTTTTGCCTCACGATATACCTTGTCGAGCTAAAGGCGATTTATCGCCATACCTTAAATAGCTCAACTCTCTTCTCGATCTGTGACATGTGATTCATCTGACTAACTCTTAGTCAACCGACACAGTTAACACTTAACTGAGACGCGCATGGCCATGCTTCCTGAATCATATCACTCGAGAGGGCCCAGAGAATATCTCTCCATTCGGAGGGGCAAAATTCCATCTTGATTATCCACATCACGCAGCTTGCTTCTCATTCGACCCGAACTCTGCCTTTATAGTTGCCTTGTCACAGAACAACGTTTGACAGAACCTAAGTCGGTGATCCACAACTCGGATTGTGCGACAACCTCAGGTCTAAGGATTACATTGATTGAGACATGCAAATGACGACTTGATCGTTGCATCTCAATGTGGGTCAGTCCGACTTGCTAAACTCTTTAGCCAAGTCCGTGAACATTGGAATGGCATCACCATGCCCATGACAAGTGGAACCGTGTCATCAGCCAACACTCACATTAGTCTAGGGTGTGTGTCCAGCACAACCTAAATGACCAAGGACAATCTAGTATGAACAACATGAATATATAGTTCCACAATCGAATCACATATTCAATGACATATATCAGATGTTCAAAACAAGGACAACTTAATAACTTTATGAATACAGTGGGAATTACATCATACATGATTGCCTCTAGGGCATATTCCCAACAGTCTCCCACTTGCACTAGAGTCAATCATCCTAGCATCATATGCCTAGGCATCTAATGCCCATACCTCTCGTGTGCGCCTCATGCTTAGGTTGTGGTAGCGTCTTTGTCAACGGATCTGTAATGTTTGCATCCGTGTGTACTTTGCATAACTTGATATCACCTTATTCGACAAACTGGCGAATGAGGTGGTACCGCATGAGTATATGTTTGTTCTTCTGGTGTTGTCTAGGTTCCTTGGCCTGTGCGATAGCACCATTGTTGTCACAATATACGTCCAAAGGATTGGACGCGCCCTGAACCACACCAAGATCAATCAGGAGGTTCCTGATCCAAACAGCTTCCTTTGCCGCCTCTGAGGCAGCAATATACTCAGCCTCTGTTGTAGATGCAGACACCGTATCTTGCTTGGAACTCTTCCAGCTCACAGCCCCTCCGTTCATCACGAACACGTATCCAGATTGCGAACGAGAATCATCTGCGTCGGTGAGATAACTCGCATCCGTGTAACCCTTTACACTGAATTCCTCATCACCTCCATAAACTAGGAACATTTCCTTAGTATTTCTCAAGTACTTAAGGATGTTTTTAACCGCCGCCCAGTGGGCTTCGCCAGGGTCAGCCTGGTATCTGCTCGTAACACTTAGAGCATAGGAAACATCTGGCCTAGTACAAATCATGGCATACATGATGGATTCGATTGCCGAAGCATACGGGATCACACTCATCCGACTTCGCTCATCAGTTGTCGAAGGACACTGAGTCTTGCTAAGTTTTATGCCATGGGACATCGGTAAGAATCCCTTCTTGGACTCTTCCATTTTGAATTTCTTCAAAACCTTGTCCAGATAAGTACTCTGACTCAATCCAATGAGCCGCCTTGATCTATCTCTATAGATCCTGATTCCTAATATGTAAGTCGCCTCACCCAAATCCTTCATTGAGAAACTCCTTTCCAATGACTCTTTGGTTTCTTGCAACATCATGACATCATTTCCAATCAGCAATATGTCATCCACATATAAGATTAGAAAGTTTACTTTGCTCCCACTAAACGTCTTGTATAAACAAGAATCATGATCACTCTTGATGAAGCCAAACGATTTGACTACCTCATCAAAGCGAATGTTCCAACTCCGAGATGCTTGCTTCAACCCATAAATGGATTTCTGAAGTTTGCATACCTTGTCAGCATTAGCTGGATCGACAAAACCTTCGGGCTGTATCATATACACGTCCTCAGTTAAATTTCCATTAAGGAAAGCTGTCTTGACATCCATCTGCCATATCTCATAGTCGAAATAGGCTGCTATGGCTAACATGATCCGAATTGATTTAAGCATCGCTACGGGCAAGAAGGTCTCGTCGTAGTCAACTCCTTGAACTTGTAGGAACCCCTTCGCGACAAGTCGTGCTTTATAGACGGAAATATTTCCATCCATATCAATTTTCTTCTTAAAGACCCATTTGCACTCGACGGGTCTTGCACCGTCAGGCAGATCAACCAAATTCCAAACTTGGTTTTCATCCATGGACTTTAACTCGGATCTCATGGCTCCAAGACATGACTCGGAATCAGATCCCACCATCGCTTCCGAATAAGTTGCCGGCTCATTACTGTCTAACAGTAAAACATCTCGAGCACTCTGTAATCTGGCATATCTCCGAGGTTCAGGTGCTGTAACCGGTGTAGGTACCACGACCGGCTCAGCCTCCAAGGCCATTGCCGACTCGCCCCTAGCTGGTTCTTCTCGAATTTCTTCGAGTTGCACCGTGCTCCCACTGACTTCCCGACTGAGAAACTCTTTCTCAAGGAAGACACCATTCCGAGCGACAAACACTTTGCCCTCTTCCCGGTTGTATAAGTAGTACCCCAAGGTTTCCCTCGGATACCCCACGAAAATACACTTATCCGACTTGGGCGTGAGCTTGTCCGACTGAAGTCGCTTGACAAATGCTTCACAACCCCAAATCTTAAGAAAAGACAAACTTGGCTTTTTGCCCGTCCACATCTCATGTGGTGTCTTCTCTACTGACTTTGATGGTACTCTGTTTAGTGTGAAAGCTGCAGTTTCTAGACAATAACCCCAAAATGATAAAGGTAGATCTGTCCGACTCGGCATTGATCGTACCATGTCCAACAAGGTCCGATTTGTCCGTTCCGATACACCGTTTCTCTGCGGTGTACCCGGCGGAGTGAGTTGAGGAACTATTCCACAACTCTTTAGATGGTCATCAAACTCATGTCTCATGTACTCGCCTCCACGGTCCGACCGTAGAAACTTTATTTTCTTGCCGAGTTGATTTTGTACCTCACTCTGGAATTCCTTGAACTTTTCAAAGGCTTCCGACTTGTGTTTCACTAAATAGATATATCCATACCTACTCAAATCATCAGTGAAGGTAATGAAGTACTCATAACCACCTCTAGCTGTCGTGCTCATTGGTCCACATACATCACTATGTATTAGTTCCAACAAGTCGGACGCCCTTTCACAACTCCTTGCAAAAGGTGTCTTGGTCATCTTGCCTAGTAGGCATGATTCACATGTCTCGAATGACTCTAAGTCAAACGAAGTTAGAAGTCCATCATCATGGAGCTTCTTCATGCGCTTCCAACTTATATGACCAAGCCGACAGTGCCGAAAGTAAGTCATGGATTTCTTCATCGGATAAAACGATTTTACCCGAATCTGATCCGTATTTCGATTCGACCAAACTCTTTGATCTTCGATTACCGCAACTGGATTTATGTGTCACGGTATACCCCGATGGCGGAAACCGACCGGTAGGGAGTAAGTTGTTCCACGACCTTAGCAGTATGATCACGGAAACCTGATCATCCATTAACCCCGAGTACGATTGATCCAATCAACCTTGTACAAAACCGATCTATCTCATAGAACGACCACCAAAACAGCAATTAGATCACATCTAACGCTAACTACATATCACATATGTACGGATCTCGGGCCTAATACCAGAAGCTACCGCTCTGATACCACTGTTGGAACGCGTAGAGATAAACAAAAACTTTTCCTACGCGATGCTTCCAAGATCTAGCCGAGGTAGAAGGCCACGAGTATTACCACTAGACGCGCAGGTGCGGATTATCGATGCAGCGCGTCGGGGCAGTGCAGCCCCACGATCCGGTCCGGCCGATCCAATCCCTCGAACGTCGAAGTGCTGAACGTACAACACCTCTGCCGGTATCCACACGTACGAGGAGGAGCTCCGACGGCGGACTGCTAGGTCCGGTGCGGCGGCTGGACTGAGTGGAGCTAGGGTTCCCAACGCATGGGAGAGTGGACTAACGTGCCCGCTGGGCAACCTGCGCCCCTCTTTATATAGCGTATGGTAATGGGCTTCACAACACTTGTGGCCCATTCCCTCTGTGAGTCCGACTCACAAAACCAGTCCATTTCCGGTTCGGGTCCAACCCGACCAATACTTGCTCCCGCTCTTAAGTGTGCGACCCTGCAGGCTCATGGCGACTTGGACACGATTGGAGTCCAACTCCTAATCGATCAATCGGTACCGGCTCCTAGCAGAACGTGCCGAATCCCAAGTACCATTGAGTCATGACGACATACCTTTCAATGTGATATTCATCTTAGTCCCTTTTGCCTCACGATATACCTTGTCGAGCTATAGGCGATTTATCGTCATCCCTTAAATAGCTCAACTCTCTTCTCGATCTGTGACATGTGATTCATCTGACTAACTCTTAGTCAACCGACACAGTTAACACTTAACTGAGACGTGCATGGCCATGCTTCCTGAATCATATCACTCGAGAGGGCCCAGAGAATATCTCTCCATTCGGAGGGGCAAAATCCCATCTTGATTATCCACATCACGCAGCTTGCTTCTCATTCGACCCGAACTCTGCCTTTATAGTTGCCTTGTCATAGAACAACGTTTGACAGAACCTAAGTCGGTCATCCACAACTCGGATTGTGCGACAACCTCAGGTCTAAGGATTACATTGATTGAGACATGCAAATGACGACTTGATCGTTGCATCTCAATGTGGGTCAGTCCGACTTGCTAAACTCTTTAGCCAAGTCCATGAACATTGGAATGGCATCACCATGCCCTTGACAAGTGGAACCATGTCATCAGCCAACACTCACATTAGTCTAGGGTGTGTGTCCAGCACAACCTAAATGACCAAGGACAATCTAGTATGAACAACATGAATATATAGTTCCACAATCGAATCACATATTCAATGACATATATCAGATGTTCAAAACAAGGACAACTTAATAACTTTATGAATACAGTGGGAATTACATCATACATGATTGCCTCTAGGGCATATTCCCAACAGGAGGTGGATGGTGAGGATGATGGTGTTGGTGGTGATGACAATGATGATGTTGATGATGCCCAGAGCGATGACGGGTGACGATGGCAATGATGTCCCCTCTCCGGGGAGGAATTTCCCCGGAAGATTTCTCCCTATCGGAGAGCTTTTCTCTCTCTATTGTTTTCTGCCATGAGGAGGCGGAAGAATATTTTCTTGATGGTTCTCCAGGTCTTAGGGTTCCCTAGGGATGAAGTACGCAAAAGGGCTCTGCCAGAGGTAGGCCAGGGTGGCCACACCAACTGGCGGTGCGGCTAAGGGGGCGCGCCACCACATGGTGTGGGCCATGTGTGGTCCCCCTCTGGCTCCCTTCCTGGTTGGCTCCATCTTCTGGGGAAATGGGTACTTCCCCTCCTGGAAAATTCACAATTCAGGTGGAGAAATCTCAACACATGGGAAAGAGAGGGAGAGAGATTAGAGCAAGGTCTAACCCAGAGATGATCATCATTTGCCAATTAGAAGAAGCCCTAAACCAATTAGAGGGTCTCTAATCAAAAGCTATAATCCAATTAGAGTTGTCATAATTAGAGGCTCTAATCTAATTAGAGGGGTTATAATTCAGTTAGAGGGTCTATAATTAGAACTCTTATTCCGAGAGAGAGAGAGAGAGAGAGAAGACCAATTGTGTGTCCCAACAATGAGTGAGGGGGTGGGATTATATAGGTGGAAAAGGGGAAGGATTTCCAAAAGAGGGGATGTCGGTTTGGAATCCCTCCCCTTGGCTACACCAAGTCCCCTGGGTGAACTATTGGACTCCAAGTTGAAGTCCACCCCCATCTTTCCGTTTCCTTTTTTCACCTTTTTAATATCATTTATTTATCAAATAAATCATGAAAAATACTAGGAGATGGTGTTCCACATTGTGATACCATGATCCCCACTTGGAAGCCCCCCCCCCCCCAAAAAATGGGTTTTCCCATAGGAGGAAATATGTCCCCCTTTGGCACTCCCCCCCCCCCTCCTTGTAGAAAGTCCTACGAAACTCTTCTAGAACCATATAACCCTATAGATATAATCATCGACTCTATCTAATGATGTTATAAATATACTATAACATTTCATGGACATATCATGCACATCTTCACTTGCTCCATAAAGCGTGCAATTATTTATTTCTCATAGTAACTTCTATGAAATAACTCCAATTGACACCGGACTTGTTTTTGTGATATCGTAGCGACATCGACCATTAATTATTGATGTTAGAAACATATTTCCAACATCCCAGGACATCCCATGTCCTATGTAATCTCTCTTGAATATTAATTCCATCACATCGGAATTACCCGAATGACATCCTACTCTCCTATGGACCAACCAATGAAAACAACATACTTTTACACCTTAAGTGTGTGACCCCTACAGGTTTGATAACTAGTATACATGATTTGGAAACATATTTCTCAATCAATAATCAACATCGGGGTCGTGGACGTCCATATTGACTCCTACAAGTTATACGAAGAAATCTGCTGAACATGATGGTTATTAAGTAAGTTCCTATTATTTCATGGTACCAATCAATACCTCGAGACGAGATGAATAATAAGACTGTGATTAAACTTTTTAATCACCATATCACATTATTATCGATGTCCGGTATTATTCCTTTTACTCGTTACCGTGTCATAGTATCCCCATGACTAGTGTCATGTCTTTGTATGCGCAGTTACCGATACTATTTCACCGAGTGGATCTTGGATGTATCTCTATATTATATAGAGGAGTAATTCCTAATCTTGAACTATCACGATGATAAGAACATTTTCTAGACCACCCAGTGTTAGCCTTTTTACCATCCAGTTTACGGTATAATACTTGACTATACCAAAATGATCTTTGCGGCGAACATGATCTTATATTATCATGGTCTAAGGAAGCAAAAAAAAATCTTGTGATGGTACTATTTACCAAAGCTAATCTCGTAGTATCTCAATTACTTGGGTATACCCAGCCACAGTGTTTAAATAACAATGTGCTCCCATTAATATTGACATAAAAAATATCCATGACCAGGAAAACATGGTCATCTAATATTAAAGAGTTTGTATGGGAGACATGGTAAAGGTTTATAACGGTGTTTTTATATTTATACACGTGTGTATGGGTTTTCCTTTGAATCTCATAGACCTACGAGTCATAGCATAAAATCATAATGCATTAATCACAAAACTGATGTATATTGTCTCTTGGGCATACATCCAACACGTATGGACACGCTACTCCATCATTTTGTATGCATATCATCAAGGAGACTCCCCTCGAACAAAAGGACCTCCTCAGATTTTAAGGTAAACATGCTACAAGAAATTATCCTCGTCATTACATTAAACTATTTTTAGGGACCACGTCGAGACCTTACATCCATATTTGTGCACGTCGAGGCCTTCCATCCAGTTCTAGGACACCTTAAAAACCCAACCAGGTTAGCTATTGGAGAGATCGAGCCTCCAGCTCCGCAGTGCCCTCAAACCTCTCACGCGGGTCAACACAAGCCATAGTGCCTATCACACAAGGTTCATCCAGGTGTAGAGCAACTTCATCAAGAACGTCAAGACACCGACCACGTTATTTAAGATACTGATCAGAGTCTTGTCGGAGACAACTGGGTTTAAGCCATAATATATGTACATGCACCACCTATAGCCCACGAAGTCCAAAGATTCCCCAAGTGATGGGCCACTTCTAGAAGATCCTCCACTGACATACTCCCTACGTTCTCTATGGACGAGCACATATATAAGTTTGTCGAGGTCCTCTTATAAACATACTCTAGAACTCTAGAACTCAAAACCTCTATGGACGAGCACATATATAAGTTTTTCGAGGTCCTCTTATAAACATACTCCCTACGTTCCAAAAAAATAAGGCGTGAAACTTTTATTGTGCATACCAAGGCAGTGGCTCACTCATCAGTTCTGGACTTGTTTACCCCTGCGTGCATGTGAAGGCTTCAACCAATCGGTCAATTCGTTGATGCTCTTGGCAGTTGGGCCCGGCGCATGCATGCGCTTTGCGCGTGATAAATAAGACCAGATTGGCTCAGCATGCATGCATGAATAACTCTGAGAGGAGGCAGGGGTTCAGCTTGCGTGCATGAGTAAACTTGTGCGGGGTATGTTTGGTAGAAGAAAGAGAAAATTGAGTGCACAACTTGTTTTACGGAAATTTTCGCAAAAAAAATATATGCCTCGTTTCAAGAAACGGAGGGAGTATTGTATCCATCATGGATAAGAATCGGCATCTACATAATTTATGACTCATCTATGTTGACCCATGTCGCCTACAGAATAAATAAACTCTCTTTTGTTCTGCGGAAGTGAGATTTTCGTGGGTTCATAAAAACTATCCTTCGAAAAATACCACATCGAGCTATACCATACAAGAAATTAGATGAGATAAGGAAGATCAAGTGATATCTAGGATCTCTATTTTGTGGAGCTTCCAAAATTCTATTGGGATTAGATTGTACCATAAGATGGATGATATGGATCCCAAGAAGATTACTTCTATATCATGTACACAAGGACCTTCGTCGAGGTCAACCTAATTTTCCTCATAAAAATATCTATGGAAATAACCATCATGCACCAAAATTTAGATCCTGTATTTATTGTGAACGCCGTATCAATAGTGTCAACATATAGAAGTAAGGCTATTAGTCATCGGAGGGCCTGAACCTGGGCAAGACTATTGTATCTCTATTTTCCCAGAAATGATACACTTAGGTTCTGATCTCCCATCCATATATGTTGAATAGCGCATGTCTAATGTTTTGAAAACTGATTTGGGGTAGGGATAATCACATGTGGTGATCATAAAAGGCTCATGCGTAAGTATCACCAATGATTTCCATGTAGTATTTTTTGTTTCTCAGTGAGACTCTCATATGAAACCATCGAAGAAGTTTATGTATTCGCTAATCATTATCAAAAAAACTTGAATTTATTTAGCCAAATGTATGCAACATTTGTTCTAGGCCATCAAAATGATTTTCGACCAATATAACTTGTAAGTGTTGTGAATACTAATAGTGCCCTTCATTTTCTTTCATTGATCCTTCACTTGAGAAGCATCCATATTCACCTCGCCATCAAGGAAGTACATCTTACAAATATGTGCCACGGGAGCATGAAGACCATCACAGGACTATGCGTCCACTATCTCTTCTATCATATTGATTGGACTAATAGAATCTACTGCTATAAGGATATATTCTGGTGGGATCACTACTCCCTCCTCTTATAAGTTCGCAAACGCCCAAAGATGGAGGACCATGAAGACTATTGTCTTGGGAATTAGATTAAATGTGAAGTTACTCATTCTATCATCACGTTTTGTTTTCCCAAAAAATAGATGGACTCGTGTCACCTGCTCTGCTCCGAGAAGGGTAGGTAAATAAAAACGACCACCATTTCCCATTATGATCCAGCTATTTCCGAGAAGGAGATGCAGCTGACTAACGACCACCATTTCCGAGAAGGAGATGCAGCTGACTAACAAGAACTTTCGGGAACCCGAGATTATGATCCAGCTATTTCCCATTTCGACAGCATCTCCGATGTTGGATCGGAGCCACCATCCTCCTCAAATATAATCCTGCTCCACCCTTAGCAGTGTCAGTTTAATCAATATTGCAACGGATGTTTATTATAATTTTTTTGGATGGATGTATTTTTCCTAGCTGATTTGTTTACTGTTTACCTAGGAACAATGGATCACGGTCACCATAGAGCTTTAATATTTGATTATTACTTAATTATGGATTACGAATGGCTATATTTATATACATGTTCTTGTTTGGATGTATGTTGCATAGACAATATGTTTATGTCTTACTATGTATATGTTGATTAGGACCATAGATTATTATTATATGGTTACTTGGATTGGTGATGAATTATGATAATTGAAACCTTGATATAGTAAGTGTATGCCTAGATTTGGCCGTATGCGTTATGGAATAACTGAAATCCTTAAATTGTCTGGTTAAAGCTGACATACACTTTATATAGAGTAAGGTTCTGTATGAGGTTTAGGATACATGGATGAAATTTATAATACTATTAAATTGTGATGTAATATTTTGCCTATATGTAGGATATTCTCTAACTTATATAAGTGGAATAAATATATTTTCCTTTGAAGGTGAAATTACCTATAATAAATACTTATAAGGGTTTAGGGTTCAAAATATATTTGGTTCTAGTTGGATTGAAACCAAGCCCTAATCCTAAAGTTTGAATTTTTTTTATTCTAAAATGGGTATAATAATGAGGTATTTGTATATGATTGAACTAAGAACTTAGCTTTTGTGTTGTAGCGTTCCCACATTTAAATCATGTCAGAACATCTGTATTAGTATGCTAGTCCCTGGATCAATCGCTAGCACCACAGTACAAAATGAAATATCTTGCAAACGCGTCAAATTCTATTGCATCGCATGATCCAGTCTTCACAAAATAACATTACAGCTTTCATAGTCTTAGAAGACTAGCAGGAAACAAAGTATTACAGTGGAAAACAAAGTACAACATTGAGCCCATCTTCTTCATGTTCCACAGGAAAAACATGTTGGCGGTAGACTCGAGATCCTAAACGAAATCCTCACTCGTCTTCAGAATCATCTGCAGTATGGAATATGCAGTCACAAGGGAGTCAATACAATTTACTGTATTGGAAGTAACACTATGGTAGATATAAATGCCAAGACTAATATTACATGCTTATTTGGCTAAGTGAACTTTTGGCTAAGTTTGCATAAAGCTAGTTTTCTCCTATCTCTTTTGTAAAACAAACTTTGGTTTACAAAGGGTGGCATCATTGGATTAAGATCCAAGCACCACAACTAGTGTTCACTTGGTCAAAAAAATAATTGAAAATGGTGTTGAGATTCTTCCGTCATTTCTTGTCCAGCTGCTCATAGTTGTCCATAACCGGGGACACGGCTAAGATCTTAGTTTGTTGATTCTGCAGAGTTTGTGCACTTTCACCCTTGATCTTCAATTAGCTCAAACATCCTATACACTCGGAGTGCATCATGGAAAGGAGAGAATTGAGACGAGATCTTTCAGAAGAAGAAGTTCAACCCACCGGCAAGACCCGTTTCACCTATAATTATGCTAAATCTGCTTTTAAAGCATGGGCTAAACTCTCACAACTTAGTTAACCAAGATAGAGCCCATATGTCAAAAGGCTGCACGGGAAGCTACTAAACTTAGAAGGACATAGTACTCTCTTTGTTCATGGGTGTCCATCCGCAAGTGACAACCTCAAGTGGAATAACCCTTAGACAACGGCCCTGAGGCAACACTCAACATAACCCAGTCTTACCACTTCCACCCAGGTGGTTCATTTATTAGTTATACTTAGAATTTTTCCTCAACATCTAGTAAAGCAATTTGTAATATTTCATAGCATCAACTAAGTTGTAAGGATATCAAAATGACAAGGCAAAAGGTATGGCTACACACTACTAGGATAATAGCATAGCATAGTACTTAGTAAAATTTCCTATCATGCATACTACTCAAAAATCAACTAATGCATATAGAAAATAATGGATAGTTAATTATGTGTTACTTGCCTTGTTGAAGTTGGTGGAGAAATCACACTCTCTTCACAAAATATCGTTGCTCTCCGTACAATCTATTCATTGAAAACACAATAACAAAATAAACAAGCATACTAGCAATTAAACACACAAGTGAAGAAAACATACAGAGCAACTAACATACCAAAAGGGGTTTAACCAAGTTGGCTAGGACAAGGTCAAGGTTTGAGTTTGAAAGATTCATTCTCTCATGTTCGAATGCTTGTTAAGGGGTTAAGATTTCACTAAGTATGGTTTAGATTAAGTTTGTAGTAATCAAACTTTATTGAAAACATATTTATATAAGAAGTTCCAAGAGTTCACCAAGGTGATCTCACTATCTTAACTAAAGTAACAATAGAGAAAATAATGTAGTCTTCGGATTTTCCATTTGGGTCAATGGTTGGACAAAAACAACTTTTTATTCTTCAACTTGTATAGATTTTCTCCAAGTCTTCACATGCTTGTCTTTTTCAAGATCATCTTCATGATTCTATTGTAGTTTCTTCCTTGGATGGATTCCTCTCTTGGTCTTGATATATTCTTCATGGCTTTCTCACTGGTTGTTCCAATGTGGCATGGTCACAAAATACCACTAAGTCCAATAGGAAAGAAAGGAAATAAGAAGGAAGGTAGAAAGAGAGAGGTAGATGTTTTCTCCTTGGTTTCTTTGTACACTTGTACTTCCTTGACTTGCTTCTAGTTGTTGTAGGGTCTAAGTCCTTCCTTCAATTTCTTCAATGATTTTCCTTGTAGCTCTTCATGTTGCCATCAAGTTGAAACTGGAGAGCCTTCATGTCCTTGAGTCTTGATTTATATTTTTGCTAACTTGATGAATTCTTGAAGCAAGAATGGGGGAGTGGACAAGTAGATAGAAGACAAAGGTACTAGTGTGACTATTTGGTCTTATATGTGATTGACAAACACTAGGGACTTGGTCTAAGGGTGTACAAAATGTTTAGGTACTGCGGTCTGTGGTTCAAGGTTACCAAATGGAGCAATTTTGCTTAAGGGAACATATTATAAATATTTATAGAATTAGATCTATGTCAAAATACTCAATTAGACTACTTAATTCTAAAATCAAATTTAACTTGTTCAAAAATTATTTTGGATGGAGGGTATGGAATTACACATCCTAAGGTTTCCAAATATGTTTTATTTGCAAATTTTGGGTTTGTAGAATTTGAATTATTCCAAAATTCATCAAACAAGCACATTTTAATTTGAACAAATTTTAACTGGTAAAAATTAAATTTGGACACTATCAAAAGTTTCTACATGTCCTAGGGATTTCAAAAAGTCCAAGTTTGTTAAATTTGGAGTTGTGGTTGAAAAGTTATAAGGTTTCTAACTTGTAGGGCCTTTTCTGCAATATTGCTATTCTATTTTTATTCGGAATTAAATCTAGAGACGGGCTGGCTAAAAATGCTTGCGTGTCGCGCAGGGCGACGGATAGGGAGTGGGCTTGGGCCAACTTGGCTCTGCGCTGAGCGACAAATAAAGTTTTAACGCGTTGCTGACTTGGCGCTCTCTGATTCACCGATACCTTTTCAGTTAAGTGACTTAATACACGCTACACGATCAAGATCTAACGTATGGGAACGAGAGGAAGCTCACCGGAGGCGGGGCTGACCGGAAATGGCCGATGCGGCGTCCGGCGTTCAAGGGATTTCGACGGCGACGCATTCCGGTGGACCTCCGGGCTCGGGGAGTGGTCCAGGAGGGGTAGGTCAGCGCCTTGAACTGGATGGTGCCCCCGGAGACGGTTGGAGTTGCCTCACATGGTGACGTGGTGAAGACCAGAGGTAGCAGTGGAGGTTTTGTCTCCGGCGAGCTCGGTCTCCTCGCTATGCTGCAGAAAACAATCGAGTTTCGATATGAGGATTTGAGCACCGACAAGGGGAAGAGAACAGAGGTGGTCGTGTGCTCGGGGACCAACTACACTCACCGGAAATGAGGAAAAACAGTGGTGGGCAGAGGGAACTCCGGCGAGAGATTGTGGGCTATTTGCGGCGGTATCAGGGAAGGGAGCAAAGGGAAAATGAAGAGGGAAGGCTAGCCTCTTAAGGGGAAGAAACAACAGGTTTTAAGAGGGCCTTATTCGCCCGGAATCAAGGCGCAAAATTTCCATCCGAAACGGCCGTGGCAGTTTCCTCTGGTTGAAGATGAGGTGAAGTAATCAATGACGTCAGCACTACGTTTTTCCCCATGTTTCTTATTTATTTTATATCTTCTGTTTCATAAATCCAATTCACATGGAACAAAATTATAAATTCATAACATTTCAAATACTTTGTAACAGTACCACTTTTGGGGGGTTTCAATGTTTATGAATTTCTCAATTTACAAAATCAAATGAATTTATAAATGCCTTATTATTCCAATTAAATGGAAAAATATCAAATAAAATAGAAAATGAAGTTAATAAAACTTCAGTAGCTTTATAATGATCAAAAACTATTTTCCAAAACCATTTCAAGGTGTTTTCATATTTTTTATAGCTTTAAGATATGATGAAAACATGAATAGTTACTTGATAGAAAATGAGGGTTAAATATATAATTATGATTTAAATGGTTTTAGAAACATTTCTATGGTTCAAATTATTGTTTGCTAGGCCCTTTTATAATATTTTCAACAGATGAGGAAATCACTAATAGTAACTTTTTGTTATGTTCAAGATAGGGAATTTATAAATTTTTGAATTGAGGTTTAATAAAAATAGAGAGGTTTTCTCAAAGTTCTTAACATGTTTTCATAACCCAAAAATATGCATCACACTTTATAGTTATTACTTGACAAAATCTTTGAAAGGTAAAATGATATATTTTTATTCATATGCAATATTGTTGGGGGCATGTAAAAATATTAGAGACAGTAATTCTCTGGTTTTTAATTAGCATAAACATTTTCAAGATGATAATTGAGTTGAAAACATGTTTGGTAAAAGGGGTTTGCTAAGAGGAAAATATCTTCTCTTCAAAATGGAAAACTTATTTTGAAATAGGCTTTGGGGTTTAAGGCAATTTGGATTCTTTATTCCAATTACATATTGTTTTATTTATTTTCTTCCTTTTATTTGGTTTTTGGTGACTTGTTTAATCATGAAAACAAAAAGTTTCAATTTTTATTTTTGATTTTTCCAAAAGTCAGGGATGTTACATGTGTTTTCTCATGTCCAAATTTCTGATTATCACATGTCTCAAATTGGTTGTGCTATATTTTCTCATATCAATACTGAGGTCAAGATTGATACAACAACAAGTGTCTATTGGTTCGAACTATTTACTATCAAGAAGTTGCCAAATAGAATTTAAAGGATAGAATTAAAATATGCATGACTACTAGACATGTCATCAAATATTTTCTAACATTTCTCTTGTAGTTACATTCAACTTTAAACTGTATTTATCTTTTCCATATGGTATCGGAAATTAAATGAATGGTTTGAAACTATATGGTAACATGGTCTACATATTTTCGATCATGATTATTTCACATATCAAATTATCATGCATGTACATTTCAGTTCATGAAGTCAAAAACCATCAATATATATATACATCAAATTTTATTGTTTAGTTCACCTTGGTCAAAAGCGATGCATATAGGAATAATATGTCCAATTCAGCACACAACCATATGGAAAGGTGCTCAAGCATCATGCAAGTAATAAAGCATGTAATTTTTCTAGGCTTTACAAATTTTCCAACCCCATGTCGTCCCCCCCCCCCCCCCCCCCCGCATCTCAAATTCTATATGTTCCATACGAAAGTACCAAAACAATCTGTGTGCTACTCGAGCACAACACTAGCACCAACTTGGGACTATCACGATCATGCCTCTCCCGCTCTGCTCCTCGGAGACATGATGACTAACATGCAAAGATAGCAAGTGTGAGTTAAAAACTAGGAAGATAGTTAACGATACTTTATGTGGTCTACTTGGCTGCTCTAATACGACTTCTATGTGAAACCCATGTGTGACTTGGCACGGTCCCCAATGTTGGCACGCCCCGATGGACAAAGTTGTCTTACATGTCTCGGATTGGATTAGAGTGAACCCACATTCGAAATTGATCATTTTTTGACATATTTCAATTTAATTGATAGACTAAAATGTTCATGTGTCGGAAAAATTATGAATCTCCGATGCAATACCACATCTCAACTTATTTATTCCCACATATTTCTATTAGTGTCGGAATTTTTTTAAATTCTAGTCATGAGAATCAAGACAATAGGTTGATTTTGGATTGAACTGACATTCTCACAAAGAAGGTACCTAAGACTACTAGTCGACTCTTACTAAGATTTAACAAGTGAAGTAATATAATTGATGTTCACCACGGACATGAAATAGTGAGAGTCAGCATCTTGGTACCAGACCTTCCATGAGCTACACATCACCACCCAAGCCTTAGCCCAAACCATCACGGGGTCCTTCAAAGATATATGCCCCATGCCATGCCCTCGCTAGAACTCCTTTTTGGGTGTGCACTAACACATCCAAGATCAACCTCAAATAAGAACAAACATGAGGTTCTCCGTCTCTTTTTTTTTCAAGCGAGGCAAAAGCTTTGCCTTTTATATTGATATAGGAGAAGCAAGAAAAGATATATAACGGCCGGGACCATCGGAGCACGCGGCGACGATGGAAGAGGCGTGGGCAGCAACGGCACAGTCGGCCGGCCGAACAGATCTGCGACACTTCGCAGAGCGATGTACGGAGAGGCGAGAACACCATCAGCATCAGCGGCAAGGAGGCATCCGAGCGTTGTGGCCTCCGCATCAGCGTCAAGGACGTCCACACCCGAGTCGAAGATATGTCCGATTCTGAGTCGAAGATGACGACCTCAGCGGCGCTGGCAGGCGTGTCGAGGAAAGCATCCACCTATGGATGCAGGGAGAGAAAACAATATACATAAGGCACTTATGGGATGCGATAAGCCGACTACAATAATCGGTGTATTAGTGATCCTAGAATATGAGGCACGTGAGCCTTGTCATTTCACTACCACCATCAATACCATGCATGAAAAATAGATTCACCAAACGTTGTTTGGAGGACAGCTATTGGCGGTGGCAAACAGAGGAAATGTGCCAATGAAAGGTTGGAGCGCTCGTTATTCTGGTCCAGACATAGAGAACTTGCCCATAAGCATATTAAAATCTCAAGCAGTTACCGGCAGACGCAAAATTTTACGATGCATGCCCTCCATCAATGCCATGCTATCATGGCCCCGCTATTATCGAGCCTCATGTCCCTCCCCCCCCCCCCCCCCCCCCCCCCCGCCGCCGCCGCCCTCCATATATAAATATCGTCCTCTTCCAACCCCGTCGTACACGTCTCCCATGTGGGCTCATTTGACGAATAGGTGGTTTGTAGTGTAGGATCTGTCTAGGTATCCCTACCTAGTTACATACTTTGATTTTTTTATCTCACTAGTTTTGGGCAGTTTGTTGGCGGTAGACTGTGTTTTTGCTATGCCTTTTAGAGAGATTAAGGAGGATTTCAGGGACAGGTGGTTTGTAGGGTTGTAAACATTACAAAACTAATATAATTCCCTCCATAGAAGAAAAATTTAGCCAATGCCAGTAAGCAACAGAGTAAATAATTATATGGATGAAAATGCCTAATGCATCAAAAGAAAGTTCATGTCCATCATATTGAATTTTATTAGACAACTATATGCATCTCAATTTAGAATATTTCTTACAAATACGAAAATAATTCCTTCAATAAATGTGCTTACATAACTAATTATTACGCTCTCTATATAGACCATATGGCGACAGAAAAAAAGCTGAGCATGTGAAGCCCAATATTTGTATACAAATTAATGCTTGCTAAAATATTTGGCCGTGCCATAATTTCGCGTAGTTATCCATTTTAACGTCGATGGCTATAAATAAGCCCTAGCAATTTGAGATCTCAGTCAGAACACAATACTCCTGTACTTTTGTCGCTTACCCGAGTTCTTGTACTGAAGACTACTACTGAACTCAACGGTATTTCCATGCAATAGATCATCCAGTATTATTTTACATATTAAAATGCCGTTTACTCTATCTCTCTTTAGATCTATAACATCTAAAGTTGAGTATGGATCCTAGGCAACGCGTCGCAACCCACGTGTTCTTGAAAAGAACATTAGATCTACAACGTAGTGAATTTCACGTGGGCGCACAAGTTCGTCCCACGTGTTTTTTGCGAGATCTATAGTATCTTACTATATAGAAGCTTCAAACTGTAAAACATACCATAGATCTTATTATAGTATTGCACCTATAGTGGGATTGTTTATGGATAGCATTTTTTCCCCCATCGATCTCTTTGCAGAAATCACATCATTTGGTTGTTTATTGTGCAGTTTTCTTTTAGATCCTTTTTATGTGTGTTGGGGGGTGGGGGGACGCTTAGCACAGATCTTATTGTGGTATTGCGCCTATAATGGTTAGATCTGCATATAACGTGAAATTATTATGAAAGAGTAAATGAAATCCTATTTTGTTAGATCTGCATCAAGTAGATGGGGGGGGGGGCGTTTAGCACAGATCTTATTGTGGTATTCCGCCTATAATGGTTAGATCTGCATATAACGTGAAATTATTATGAAATTCTATTTTGTTAGATCTGCATCGAGTAGATTTGGGGGGGGGGGGGACGTTTAGCACAGATCTTATTGTGGTATTGCGCCTATAATGGTTAGATCTGCATATAACGTGAAATAATGAAATTCTATTTCGTTAGATCTGCATCGAGTAGATAGGGGGGACGTTTAGTACGGATCTTATTGTGGTATTGCGCCTATAATGGTTAGATCTGCATATAACCTGAAATTATTATGAAAGAGTCAAGAAAGTGTGATTTGATAGAGTAAATGAAATTCTATTTTGTTAGATCTGCATCGAGTAGATAGATCTCCCACCGGCTCACCCCTGTTTACTTGTATAGTAGGTGAAGAAACATTTGACCGATGTTGTCAACTCTCCATAAATTGTAGATGTACTTTGAGCTGTGAATTTTTGTTTTTTAACAGATCACCATGAACGGAGAGTGGCAGCAGGATAACCGTGATGTGCACCCTGAGCTTGACCTCGCGATCGCAAGCCCTGGTGAGTTCAACCTGATCATGCAGGACCTTGGTGATGACTTTGGTGGCCTGCTTGGACTTGGCCCAAACTCCCCCATCGGCAACACTGGTGGCGCTAGCGCAGCAGCAGCAGCTGCTGCTGCTGCTTACCAAGACAGAAACGGCGGCCAAGAGACCCAGAGTGACCAGAGCCAGAGGACGGCGGCACGGCGTCCTAACAGGAAGCGTCACGAGAGGGATCAAATCGTAGAGCTTGAAGCGTATGCAATACATTATTAATCACTCTTGTATTTTTTTTTATACTGAAGAATATACAGGTGTACTCTGATCCCTCGTCACCAACGTACGTTATGTGTAGTGCATTCCGGCGAAACAGGCATCCAGATGAGCAGCAACGAGCGGAGCTTGGCAGGAGGATTGGCATCAGTCCACCGCAGGTCAAATTCTGGTTCCAGAACCGGCGCTCCGCCCAGAGGGTACGTAATACCGTCCCCTAGCTTCCGCGGTGAATTATTTCATGAGATCTCATCTCACCACAACTGATATGCGGTTTATATAAATGCAGTCCCAGGACAATAAGCAGGAGCTGAAGGAGCTTCGAGAAGCGCACGATGCGCTACAAGCTGAACGCCAAGCCCTCATGTCGGCAACGGCAAGGGCAACACAGAACAATACTACTTGCCTCACATGCAGATCAGGGGCACCAGCAGATCAGGACCTTCTCTGCGAGAACATGAGGCTCAGGGAGAACCTTCGGCGTGCAAGCGACTTCCTTAAGAAGCTCTCGGCCGGAAGGGCGGACGAAGCGGTGGCGCCACTCGTCGCTACGCCCCGTGGCTCCAATGGCCCTGCGGCGGCGGCGGCCAACCACAACTTCGACGCCGGCAAGGGCAAGGCTTTGGCGACTGACCAAGCACCACCATCTCACCGTGCTGCCACAGGTCCAATGTTGATGCCAGGGGACGATGATGATGGCTTTGCCAGCAGCGAGCGTGACACTAAGGACATGCTGATTAACATTGCTGCCCAAGCTTCGAACGAATTCGACCTGCTGATTAACTCGCAGATGTGGGTGCCCGCCCCTGATGGCGAGGCCGAGATGCTCAACTTCCAGACCTACATCGACACCATGTTCCCAAGTATCTTCGGGCCGTACCGAATGGGACGTCATGTGGATGGAACCAGAAAGACGGGTGACGTTATGTGCGCCGCCGATACCCTCGTCGGCGTCCTTATGGACGCGGTACCTTTTTTTGACCTCTCTATATACTATATATGTGACCTCCATCCATTTATTCATTCATTCTAGTGAAACTTCTCATATTTCTGAAATAATAGTATTCATATATGCGATCAATATCATCATAAAGGACAATTTGAATTGTTTGCAGGCCAGCTGGTTGGGGATGTTCCCGGGGATCGTGGCGAGCGCCAACGCCAGGCACATCGCCACTCCCAGCACTACTTCGCGACATGGAATGGTTATAATGGTGAGATCGAATGCATGCTGTTTCAACACGTACGTCATGTATACCGGCCGTGTTTACCTGCGTCCGATACTGATCATCGCCCCTTCATGCATGCCGCACATTACAGATCGATGCAGAGCTGAGGGTGTTGTCGCCGCGGGTGCCGGTCCGCAAGATCAAGTTCCTGAGGCATTGCCGACAGGTGGAGCCTGCAGGCACATGGGCCGTGGTGGATGTGTCCGTTGATGGAATTCTCGGCCAGGACGGCGGCAGGACCGGCAGGCTTCTCCCCAGTGGCTGCCTTATCCAGAAGAGGACCAATACCTCCTGCAAGGTATATATAGCTAGATAAAAACTTCTGCATTGTATGTCGTATAAATAGATATTTGCTTACAAAGTACTCCCTCCCTTCTGAAATATAACATGTTTTAGCTTTTGTCTAATTCGCTTGATTCGCATGTATCTAGATGCATTTTTGTTTGTAGGTTCACTCGCTTTGCTTTGTATGTAGTCTACAGTGAAATAGCTAAAACATCTTATATTGTGGAACAAAGGGAGTATTTGATCGGACTTGTTGGTGTATCTTTCTTTGGGTAAAAAATCATCGATCTTTGACACGGCTAAACTATGAAAAATTATTTGTGTTTAGTAATATGTTAGTATCTACAACGTCAAATCTATATACTACTATAATAGTACATTTTAGAGTGAATTCCACTTTTTACCCTTTAATTATGCATTTGTGACACTAATTTACCCCATCTAATGAAAAAAATTATAATGAATCTAGTAAAACTAACTTGGTGCTTTAGATATTGACATGCTTTTCTAAATGGAATGTTGATATATTTGTATGCCTCTCGGTCAAACTTAAAGAATTTGGGCTTGGGAGAATCCTTAAACTTCAATTATTTTAGAACGGAAGGGGTACAATATATTATTCATAACAATTCACTACATTCACTCGCAAAAAAATATTGTATTGGCTCAGATTTCAACCCTAAGATTGCAGCTTATCAACTCTTTGTAATACAACACAATTAACACAGTTGTTTGTGGTGTAAATATTAGATTTTTTATTTATGGTTTGTATTTGTAGGGCTCCTATGAAATTTACAACTATTTGAATCACATTTCTTACCACCTTGAACTGATGACACGGGTTTTGTAACAAATAATTCACGTTCAATGTCATGAACGCGCAACGTAGCCAAATGTAAGTAGAAAAAACGTGAATTGACAATCTTAGTAATTCCTTGTTTATAATCATGCTTGGATGAAATTGTTTCCTTCTTTTTTACCTCATTATTATTTATGTCCTATCTTGTATAAAGTGAAATTCCATATACACCGACCCTATGGAATCACTGATAACCACTTACCTCCCAAGAGGAAATAGTAGATACAAAACGTTTGATCACATGAAATTAATGGCTCGTATTAAGTTGGGAGCAATCTTTAAAAAAAATCTAAAGGAGATACACCATCGATCGTCCCTAGCCTGTGCTTGGCTGATTCACAACCAAGAATAAATACATTGTTTTATTTCGTATCTTTTAAAGCAAGAACCGTAGAACAATTGTTCTATGGTATTTAGAGAGTTAAAACAGACTAAGAAGGCCTAACCCAACACTGGTTCTTTTCTTTCGGATTTGAATTTTACAATTTGATTCACAATGAAGTAATGTTGTCTTGTAGAAGTTAAACAACTACCTTCTTGTTCGTTACATAGCATTGTTGACTTACTTTGCATGGTCACCAAAGTTGCATTTTACTATGAGTTCAAATTAATATTCTGCTCTATCATATGAGCATTGCCTTGGCAACTTTACATGACAATGCAAACCAGACATGATTGCGAGATGTTAAGAAGAATGGTCCATTTTCACACCTTCTATATATACATTAACTCCAGGTAACATGGATCGTGAACATGGAGTACGAGGTGGCCGGTATATTAGAGGAGTACCATCCATTCCTCCGTTCCGGCCAGGCACTCGGCGCGTGCCGCTGGATTGCGTGCCTCCAGAGACAGTGTGCCTACCTTGCCATAGTGCATTCCCACGTGAACAACGGTGAGTCGTCGTGGACGTCCAAGAGAATACAATTAAAACATGACTGCATGAGCATGTGTAATAAGAATCCAAAATTCCAAATGATTTGTAAACCTATTGTTTCCATCTTCAGGTGATAAGACGCGCGATGGGAGGATGAGCATCTTCGACGTAGCACGGCAGATGACAATGAGCTTCTACGAGGTTGTGCGTGGCCCGTGGAGCCGGCCATGGACAAGACTCGGCGAGTGGTCTAGCGTCTGTGGCATAGGCGTTGAGAGCTTTAAGGTGCTTGCGCGCGTTGTGACTTTCGCTGTGGGTAACAACGGCGGCGATGTGCTGAACGTCATGGCACCGGTATGGCTCCCCGGCGTACCGCCGCAGCAGGTGTTCGACTACCTGTGCGATGAAAATCGCCGCGGCGAGTGGGACAGCCTTGCCAACGGTGCACCCGTTCTCCGGGAGGGCTATTTTCCCACTGGACAGCTCCCTGGCAACGCCGTCTCTGTCCTTGGGACCATTAATGTAAGTTGTGTGTGCTCCTACTCTGCTAGTTTTACTAACGTTTAGTGTGTTGGGCTACACCCATTTTTCATTACACATTTACACTGGAGTTGAAATCGTGACATGACACAAATATTAAGATTATTAACTGGTACTAGAAAGTATTCTTCTTGTGTCCCGAATCTCTCATGGTCTTCAATGTTTCATCAAATTCTTGCAGGCTTCTGACGGAACACCCAGTGGCAAGGTGATCTTGCAGGAGGCGATTGCCGACACATCATGCATGGTGTTAGCATATACTATAATGGATGAGCAATCCATGCAGCATGCCATGAACAATGGTGGCCCTGCCTCCCTCTCCCTCGTGCCGTCCGGGGTGGTGATCCTCCCTGATGGCGCGTCTCCAGCTTCTGCTGCCTGCTCCTCCAGCACTGCCGTCACTCACAGTGGCGCCGCCGGATCCTTCGTCTCTGTCATGTATCAGACACTGCTGAGTGGCCAACCACCAGAGGGGCCCTCCTATGAGACCATCGACAACGCCGGGAACCTGCTCTGTCGTGTCATCAGGAAGATCAAAGACGCCGTCCATGCCAACAGCGTTGTCAGTGCCTGATGCGCCATCTACAGTTTGAGACAGAAATAAACTTCGTGCAGACTATATATGTTATGCACCGTTCACTTTCCGTTGCTATATTTATGTCTTCATATCCTTTTGAATAATGTTAGACTGGTTTCGGACAAAGATCCCGTGTAATAATAAGGTGACTACAGACTAGCCTTCTGAATAAGTTTTTCAGACTCTTGATCTGGTTATATTTGGTGTAATTTCTAAGGTTTAAATCTTCTAGACATACAACTCTGTTTGATGATTTTATTTCATGGGTAAATCCAAATACTCCCGCCTATGTTATGTGATGGCCATGTCCTTCAATTGTTCATTGGCTAGTTTACTCTCTTGTGACAACTATTATCCGTTCAATTGTCCTTCATATGTCTGGATCCCATCGTTCAAAGACTATTATTTTAAGTTCAACCATAGGTACTCGATAATGTATTGATAACTAAGTATCCGTATTGATAACTAAGTATCCGTGCGTAGTTATCCAACATTTTACACCATATAAGTTTTTTTTTTAATGTACGTATAGTCCCACCATAATGCTAACCCCACAAAATGTAAGGCAAATTTATCAGTACCAACAAATTTTATAGAGATTGTCTACTTTGCTTTGGATGATAAAATCTCCAAACAGCCAGCGAAGTCGGCATTTAGCCTACATAATCCCCTCCACATGAGAAAGGTCGAGCCAAAACAAGGCAGAGTGGCGCCAACTTTTCCACCTCCAGAACCCCGGCCAAACCATCCAAACTAAGTCACAGGAGGAGAGTTTACAGATGAGCATCAATGTGGATACGGTTATAAGCATAGCAGTGCTTGGAGGGGCATACTGATGAGGTGACACACACGTTACATTTGTAAAAGAATAATACTTGGGAAGTAACATGTCTTCCTTTCAACAGCTAAAAACTCTACCGACCTGACCCAGCCCAGGTCCATTTCCAAAACGCAACTACATGAGCTGGTTACCCACGGGGTCAACGATGAAAAACAGGTCGAGAGACCTCACTGTGACCTGATGAAACTTTGATGCCCACATCTGCATTTCATAAAGAAAACGAGGAAACTATTGAAATTATGACTTAATAAGGCATTTTGTAAATTTGCACACACCCACAATTTGAAGCTGCTGCTGCATTTTTACTGTAAGCTGGCCAAATAGGTAGGTTAGGTCATTATTTATCATCATTTTGTGCCTAGTCGGAGTTTCTAGTGTGCAATGCAATAGGTAATAGGTAAATGTACCTACAAGATCACCATCAGAAACATTAGTGCTATTTACTGATCATCTAAGTATACAACAACAGGTTGTGAATGTATAATTTGTTGAAAGGGTTACACAAAAGTGAGGCATATTTCTGGAACATTTCTTTCTTGTAGTAATCACATGATATTTTCCTTGGTACAGAAAAGCAATCCCCATCCAAAATCATTGAGAACAGAATTTAGCAAAACCCAATTTTCAACTGATGAAAATGCAGAAAAAACTTACATCCTTGTACTCGATGCTCGCCCTGAACAATTTGAAGTCGTCCACTAAGGCAAACAAGAAAATCGAGTAATCAGCCTTGGTGCTAGGCAATATGTCCATCATCTATCTCTGCTTAACATCTACAGTATATGGTATTATGGTTCATGGATTCCAAAACAGAAACAATGGAATACTTACGTGATGGAAAACGGATGACTGCAGCATGACTGTACTGACTGCCGATATCATTAAGGCAGCAACCTAATTTGAAATATGATGGCATGATTGGTTATTTCAGGCCAAGGAAAAAATATCGGGGAAAGTTTGTGAAATTTGATTTATCTATATGGCTGAAAAAACAGAGATAGGTGTAGCCAAGAGCCCAAGAGCATTGCAAAATTCATAATCATATTGGCAATGCGACGGAAGAAGCAAAAGGAAGCCGTCCGTTTATACCTAAGGTTGCTTGCACAATAAAAGAACTGTATTGTATGATTAAATTCCGAAGATGAGCTAATGCTTCCTCCACTGCCTCTTTGGATGCATTCTCCGAGAAAGATATCAACAACATAAACTCAACTCCATAGTTGAAATCCTGTTGGACAAAGCAAACTTGTGCTCAAACACAATGGTAAGCAAAAGGAAGATAACAATCTATGCCAGCACAACGTCAAATATATTACCTCACCCCTACGAAAGAGAGGGGTAATGTCATCTTCCACCTCAGATTCAAAATCTACAGAAACCAAGCCCTGTAAGTTACCAAATAGTGACTCACAATGCTACGAGCATACAAATCGGTATGGTTAATGAATTGGAAAGAAGATTACATGGTGAGGCGTACATAGGAAACGGGTTTTACGTAGTCGTCGAGAACTTTGGAATAGTATGCGCTACTTTGAAATTTTGCAATGTCTTCTTTCTGTTGAAAACGCATGAAAACAGCATGTGTGAAGTTCTCACTATTAGGGTCCTCTATGCGGCCTGCATCCAAGAGAGATGTGAACACATAGAAGTGCAATTCAAAACTCCAATGAATTCTCCATTAACATATAGATACGAGTCTCTGTCTCTCTGACCTAATGACACTGTAAGTATCCCTCTCATCTGATACTGACATGTATACAAGTAATCAAGCATGTCCTTTTCTTCAGCATCAGAGATGTTTGGCTTTGCTCTAAGCAGAATAATATGCTCCGCAATCTTTCTGTGAAAGCTACCATGTTAGAGTATGTACTATAGTAAACTCTCTAAAGCAATGTTTCAAGGAATAGGTATTATATTACACCATGTAAATCTCAGGATGACCATTTCATTTTTGTGATCTCAAGGTAAATCATTAGCACAAAACCAGAGTTCCCAACCTTTTCTTCACATTGTCACCAGATGGAGTGCCATTGCCGGTTCCAACTGCACAGAGAGGGGAAAGAACCACCTTACTTCTAGATCCCCACCATCTACAATCTGTAGCAGGAAGATTTATCTCAACTGTGTGTATATGCATACACTTGGAAAAGTGTCAAGATTTAGCAAAAAGCTGAGATCAAGAACTCAAACAGCCAGAAGTATTACCGTGGCGGTGATGCAGCCCGAAGAACCTTGGAGCAGGATGTATAGTCTGAGAGATCCGAGCTGAAAATGGCATCAGCATCATGTGGTGCTTGGAACCTTAGTTCTCATTGTTGTTGAGAGTTTTTATGGATTTTGTGGTGGCGCTGGTGTGGCATCTGCAAGTAACACCTCACAAGAAGTGGGTGGTTCAAGATTATGGCACTGTCCTTTTCGCTCCTGCATCCCACTTTCTGATATTTCTTGTGGCCAGAAAATTTATTGATCTCAACTTATTTTGTCCACCACTGGTACAAAGACTAGGCAGGACCCAACATAACAATCGCTATCATTAACCAGAACCCAAAATTCTGGACCTTACAAAGCAGACCTGACTGATAAATCAGTAGTACTCTTTCCTGACCATAACATTCTTGTGTTAGTCATTTTTACACTATTATGAAAAATTAGCAATGAAAAAAAAAAGACATGATGAACAGCAGGCACATCTTCTGTTAGAATAACAGAAATCAAACATGTTATGGTGAAGAGTCGATGATTCCGTCAAACAGAGCTTCCATTTCAAGTTCTATCCCTAGTCAATACTTTCCTTGTTTCAGATTTTTTTTTGCAGATTTGTTTACTTTTACTTGGCATAAATCTGGTGACACATCACTTTTAACCTCTTCAATTGTTTTCTTTGCACTAGATGCTGGGGAACGCCAAAATCCGCCACACAGATCCAGAAGCGTTCATCGTACGATCTGGTAAATAGAAACAATGGAGATTAGACATGTGGAAAGGGCGCTGACATACAACTATATATAGAGGCAGGCATGTGAGATGGATTAGAGATGAGCTGAAACAGACCCCCGCGTCGCCCTCCTCTGGCGACACGGGGGAAACCCTAGCCGCCGGCCGCCAGGCCCCTCACCTCTCCTCCCCGCGCCGCCGCTGCCGGAGGGGCCGCCGGCAAAGCCGTGGCGAGTCCCAGGGAAGGTGGCGGCAGGGCGTTTTTCTTCTCTCTTCCTCGCGCGGTGAACTGCGAAGCTCCTGCTCAGTTGGAGGTTCGAGCCCAGCTCCAGGGAGCTGCCGGAGACGGCGCCTAGGGGACTAGCGATGGAGGTGGTCGGCGGGATGTTGTGGATGTGGGGAGACGACCCAGCGTGCCGCACTGCTGCGCTGTGACGACGTGAGGGCCCGATCTGGGCTCTGGATGGGCCTGGCGGGCCTCGGCCGACGCACGCGCGTGCTGCAGTCGGCTACGGCGCGGCGTGGGTGTCTTGCGGTGGTCGTCGCCTGATGGCGCCCAGCCAATCGCACTCCAGCGACGATGCTCGGTCCGTTCCCGTCTCCGGCGGCGACGGTTGCTGGCCGTGCCCTACTCTTCCTCCCAACCCACCTTCTCCTGACCGCACACAGCGGCATCGTCATCCTCACGCCTCTCCACTACGACGGTGGCCGCGGAGGACGCTCGACGCGCTTTGCGGCAGGGCGGCTGTGCCACCATGGGTGGTAAGTTGCGGTGTGAGTCCTCTGCCCCGATGCAGCGGCACGACAGCCTCGGGCGCTGCTTGCTCTTGTCCGTGCGTGTAAGGTGGAAGAAAGGCTGCGCCTTGGCGCGCGCCCTGGGTGCTTGTTCGCCGCGGCGGTTTCGGTCGACGTGTGCGAATGGTAGGAGGCTGCAGCGCAGATGGCTGCGCCTTCCTCGCCACAATGTTTGGCTACGATGGCGGGGGGCTGCAGCGGTGGCGGTGTCGAAGACAAGGATGGCTAGTCCAATCTGCAAGGTAGGGTGGGAGGTGGGTCACTATACGGACGAAAGTCTTGCCCGTCTTGGTCGGTGCCAGCGGCGATGGCGCCCGTGGACGTCATTCCCTTCTTGAAGGCGTCGCTGAGGGGTGTCGACACCTCCCTCGCCCTCTCTTTGTTTGGTTGAGGTCTCCGGGTGAAAGCCTAGATTCAGGAGAATCGGCGTGATGGCGACGTACTCGGCGTCGTCCCTCCATTTGGAGCATCACGTTTGGAGACACGACATGAGGTTCCTTGCTTCCCTCCGGTGTCCGTCGTTGTCTAAGGTTGAGGTTATAGAGGCGCAATGCACGCCGTCGCCGGTGAGTTCTAGGAGGTGCCTCTCTCCGGACCGACCAAGTCCCGCCATCTGCTTGCCACCTCTTAGGCATCAAGAGTGGATGGTGCGTTGTCAAGGGAAGTTCAGGTGGAGTTGTCTGTCTTTGGAGGTGACCGGTGTCGGTCGAGACGCGGCGATATTGCTCAATTTAGGACAGGCTCTCTTGTTCTGTAGTTATGATGTTGGTGGTGGTTGTCCTCGGTCTAGCCGAGTGTGGAGTGCGTACTATACTCTTTGTTCACAACGAGGTGTAGTAGTTCTACTCTACTGGGTTGTGTTGTATGGGTGGTGTCTGCTCTTTCTTGAGCATGTAAAACTCTTCTTTTCTATCAATGAAACGAAACGCAAAGGTTTTGCGTTTTCGCGAAAAAAAAAAAAGAGATGGATTAGAAACCTTAAAAGAGTCATCACTTACATCTGACAGAGCACTCTGCGTCTTTTGCAGTTTGTTGCAGTTTTAGAAGGTAAAAGCCCAAATAACTGTTGTAGGAAAGAGTTGGGTTCGTGATGGGTTGATGGCAGGCCATTTTCTGTCAGCAAACAACTATCAGAAAAGCAAGGCCTTCTACGTAAGTAGCCTAGAATATTGACTGACGTTAATATGTGCAGCAGTCAAGACATCGAATAAAAGATGAAGATACCTTTTATTTCTCATAGGGGTTGTGGCAACAAACAAATGGTACCAGTAAAGTAAAATAACGGGATCCCTCTTTCCATGGAACTGGTCAGAAAAGTTCCAAAGCTGATTTGTTACATTTTTTCTGTAAAAGCAAGCAAGCTGTGGAGGAATGTAGGCAACAATTCTCAGCATGCTAGATTTAGTAGAGCTAAATGTAAGACAACATATCTGATGATATAAAATGTGTTATTCTCCGAGAATGAAATAATACTATCATACAGAAAATGAAGTTGACATCCTAGCCAGACGCCCAGACCCCATATTGACATTTCCAACTCAGTTTAGTACTTAGAGAGAAGAACATGTCTGGAGGTAATGAAAGAGTCTCTTGCAATATGGAATTATCTTGTGAAATCACCCTCTTAGGGGGGAAATGAAACATTAATTGGGGAACTCAAATGCAAATTCCCTAATGATCTACGAAATTTCTATTGAAATGGTACTATTCAACAGAAATAGAAAAGGTAGAATCATATCCAGGATAACAATAGTTTCAGTTAGCGCCTCCAATGCATCTTTGTTGCAATATTGTCAGTTAGCATACAGTGGGACAAATAAATATAACGAATTCATGGAAGAAAACTAAGCAGCCATAGTTCAAAGGAAAAAAACACTAATCAGCCATAGTTACTTTTTAAATGGAAGCACATTAAATGAAGTTCGGAAACATGTCGCTTAGTACAACTGTATCAACTTGAAATGAATAACAAATAGATTTGTACCTCTCTCCCTTGACGACTCTCCTCGGTGTGGTCCCTTCGGAAACCAAGTAGGTATTCCATCGAATCACGCTGCACTTGACCACCGTCGCCGACGTCGTTAAGGTCAAATGCAGTTTCTATGTGCATTTTGTCGACTAGCTCAGTGCTCGTTCTCTTGCAACAGGCTAGGGCGTTGATTCTTCAACAGTACAAGGCAGTGTCCAGGGTGAAGCCACACACCATGCCATCCACGCACAGCAGCACTGTCTCTATTTTTGCCCTAAGCTTTCTCACTGCATTGCCAAACTGCATCCACAGCCAAGGACAAGTAAATCTGAGATTGGTTTTTGTTTAACCGGGTGTAATGGTTTGGTTTTGCATATGGGTTTCTTTGGTTCAGGTTCTAATGGGCAGAGTCTGCAAACGGTTTGGTTTAGTTTAGTTTCGCGAAAAAAGAAGTTGCGTGTGATCAGTTTTGGGCTCAAACCGTTCCAGTTTCAAACAGGCTTAACCTGTGGTTGCCAACTGGTTCGTGAAATTGGTTTAGCACTTAAGGCCCCTAGCGGAGGGCGTGTCGTCGTCACCTATGCTTCTGAACCTCGAGGCACGGCCGCGCGGGGCATGACGCGGAGGCTGGCATTCATGTACGAGAAGAACGGGCTGTGGACGGCAACATGAAACAATCCAATATCCTGCTCGGAGCCGATGGTTCGCGATGATTGGCCTAGACCGGCTGTTCTCCGGCACCGCCCTCACCGGGACACGGGCTCGTCCGCGCGCCTCTTCAGGAGCTAGAGGTCCATGCACTCGGCGAGCATCCTGCCGGACTTGTCCCAGATGCCCGGCGCCGCCCGTGCTCGTGCGCGTTCACTTTGTCCTCAATCCCGCCGCACCAGGCGTCGGAGTGCCTCAAGAACCTGCGGTCGCTCTTCGGCCGGGTCTAATCCGAGGCGGAGCATTGCCGGTGGCACGCCGGTGCCACCACCGTCACGGCTGATCTCGACCGGGCCGCGTGCTGCCGATGGCCGCCCATGTCACGGCTGATCTCGACCAGGCCGCGTGCTACCGATGGCCGCCACCGTCAAGGCTGATCACGACCGGGCCGCGTGCTGCCGATGGCATGACCGCGCCCTGCGCCGCAGATTTTCCTCCTAACTGATTTCCGGCAAACTGAATCGTGAAGCAGTACGAAAAGGCAATCATGCGGCAGCTAGTTTTTTTTTTAGATCCGCGGCAGCTAGCTACTAGCGCGCAAAGTATTCACCTGATGGTTTAGACCCACTTCACTAAATGGTTTAAACCATGGGTGTGCAATCAGGTTTAGTTTGGTTTGGGTAGAAAATGGAGTGGGTTTAGTTATGGATGGTCCAAGTTTGATACGGAACGGTTTGGTTGGGTTCGACGTGACATACGTATTCACGTGGGTTCGGCTGAGGTATGGTTCAGGTATGAAACTATTCTCAGATTTAAGGACAAGCAAAAAATCAAAGCTGAGAATAAGCAAGCAACAAAGGACACACCAACATTGAGCATGCCAACATCAGATCACAAAGAGGAAGCATGATGCCACGATCCTGCAACTTGTTAGTATAAGGAAACTAGTCCTTATCGGCGTGGATCACATCTACAGCGGTAGCGGCCAGCACATGAGCGAAGCAGGTGTACACCACCCTCCCCACTCTGCTGGCAACAGGCCCAATATCAATTATCACCGATGTGGTATGCTGAGAGTGTACCGATTAGAGGATGTGGAATTTGAGCATGTCCAGTGAGGAATATGATCGAACATGTCACAATCATGCACATCAATTCCTTCCGGTGGAAGCACTCCGGCACATGCAAATGACATGATGTTGCCTGCCATCGTGCCCACATGCGTCCTCTTCTTCCACAGCAGTTATCTTACCCGTCGGGCGGCGCAATCGTCTGACGAGGGCTTCCTGCTCAGCAGGCCTACAGCATCCGAATTTGGAGTCGTCTCCAGCGCCATGAAACCGTCACGAGGCTTGCTGCAACGAGAAGGATGGGCCAGTGACCGTACTCCTCCCCCTCCCCATGCTCCGTCGAGCGCCGCGACGACGCTTCTCCTCCCGTTTCGATCTGCCGGGGCT
The DNA here is from genome assembly GCA_028641055.1 of Alopecurus myosuroides. Classification (NCBI taxonomy): domain Eukaryota; kingdom Viridiplantae; phylum Streptophyta; class Magnoliopsida; order Poales; family Poaceae; genus Alopecurus; species Alopecurus myosuroides. Next base: position 245,898,486 of record CM054060.1, on the reverse strand, counting down.
GCACAGGGGACGCCCAGCGTTGCGACGCGCCCGAGACTCGGGCCGCTCCTCTTTTTTCCTTTTTTTTTTTTGAGTGGTGCCGCTCCTCCTTTCGATCTCTATCCGCCGGTGCCTCGCCACTCTTCCTCCTCCTCACTGTCCTCCCACTGTCCCACAGTCCCACCCTCCGACCGGCGGCGAGTGCAGCGGCGGCAGCAACAGCAACAGTGTGGTGACTGAGAGGACTGGGGAACGAGAGGACATCGAACGAAGCGGATGGGTTTGATTTCCATCCGACGACGCAGACGTCGTTCGGCGGTAAGAACACATACATAACATCCACAAAGATGGATATTCCGATAACAAAAACATTGGTTCCTCTCCGTGTTGTGAAAGAAAACCTAAGAACGCAGCTCAAAGAGAATTTAGTGTCATTGGATGGTCCACAACAAATGAACATAAGAAATTTCAAAGAAAAATACTGTGACACTTATTGTGAGACGGAGGGAGTATATATGGAACTTATAGACAAACAAAATAAATTGAGCTATGAGCTTAACAACCCAATTGAAACAAGTGTGGTTGTTGGTGTAGAAACTGAGACCAATTCCATGGAAGAAGTGTATGTGAGGCTGCTTTTTAGGTGATCACGACAAGATATTGCATTGGGTAAATTCCATTTTGGACTAGATATTGTTTTCTTTGTTTATACTTTGGACCAGGTATTGATACTTTTTGCAATGTTGACCAAGGTGGCATGCACTTGTATTCACTTTCGACTAGGTTCTAGGGCATAGAAGAAAAGCATATCTTGTTCACAATAGCGAGTCCATATTGAGGAAAACACTCTTGTTCTCTCTATGTGTGTGCGCGCTCTCTACTCCCCTTGAGTGTCTGCTGCTCCCACGACATGTCTGGAGTTTGATTCGGTCGTCGTCCCCTTCCCGAATCCCATGGAGGATGCCACAACCGGTCATTGCCGATCACCATATTCAATTTCTCCCATGTATCATGGCGGGCACCAAACTGGTTGACATAAATGTCAATGTTATTTTTCTTGGCCGCCATGTGGCACACGCCAAAACCAGTCATCGCCGATCATTGATATTTCTTTTCTCCCCTGCCTCGTGTCGGATGACAAAACCGGTCACCTCGAATTGTCACAAATCCCAATTCACCTTACCCGTGGTGGACCCTAAGTTAGCCCCTGAATCCATTTGAACCTGCTAGTGACCATGAACCCTACTCTCCTCCACTTGGCATGTCTTCCTACCACCTCCAGTAAATATCGTTGAACATACACATGTGATCCCGTTGGCCCATTATAGTGAGGCAGTAACCACGAAACAAACACCGTCATGGACGGCCACCAAGACGTTTTCTTTGCGCAAAACAGATATAAGAGGTGGAAAAGGGCCCCATGGTAGGGGAGGACGTAATATGTGGTGTGACACTCCCGCTCCTCCCATCCTAGCTAGCAGTTCAAATTATGTGACTTGTTCCGGGGTTCACTTGCTCTCTTGCAGGCAACTCTAGTCTAGTGAGATATGGCGTAGAGAATAATTTGCTACAATTTTTTAATGTAGAATATGTCAACAATGATGGAAATGGTTATAGGGCTAGGGTTTAGAGTTAGGGTTTAGGGTTATATAACTAGATAGCATTAACTCTCGTGTTACCCATAAAAATGGTACCAGGTTAGTGGTTTTATGACTAACGGGTTCTACTATAGATAGCATGGAGGTTGCAATGATTATTATTGTTATGCACTAAGAAAATAAATAAAAAGACTTTATTATACTATTTGGGAATGGTGTTGATGATCTAACTTGTTTTCTGCCATACCGCCATGTGTTGCGCCACTACAATTAGGTCGTTCTCTAGTTGTGGGCACATTGTCAATGTGAGCTTTGTTTGTGGTTGTGTCAAAGAGAATGATAGTTTGTTATACTTTGCGCCAAACAAAGGCGGAAGGAATTATGAATGTTACAATATGAGGACCGAAGGAATTATAAATGTTACAATATAAGGATGAAACTTCCCTTAATTTTTTTCTTTCCTCTTTGCCATGCTGGTGTCTTGTTTAACACAAACAAATTTAGGGAATCAATGATTGCCTCCACATAATCTACATATTACTAAAAAAATCACAACAAGTAAGTGCGACCTACCTAGGAGCCCAGCGGCGCTATCCACGTGGCGAACGTGGGATGGTACTGGCGTGCGGTTTTATCTCAGCTCGGCTCCTTGTTTTGTCGCTTGGCGAAGGAGGTCGATTGGGTATTTAGTTTCTCATCTTAGGTTGCTCCCACCCGAACCCACCGCCTTCGCTTCCACCTGACATAAACCCTAGCATATTCTCTCAAGTCCTCAGCCATCATCTCGCCTTGTCGCTCTCTCCTCCCCGCGATGTGCTTCGCGTCAGTCTCCTGCTCCCCCATCCCCTATGTACACCTCGCTCCGCCGAAAGGTCGAGCTCACCGGCGGCGGCGGTGGTGGCGGCGCGACCTCTTCCCCTTCTTCATCTCTTAGTGCTATATTAGCAAATAATTTCTACATGTCCACGGGTTAGGTATGAATTAAAATTATATAAGAAAGTACATGACTAAGAGATAATTTATCATACAACAAAGAAAGATATACTTTATTGAGTGCTTGGAGTTAAGAGATCACCCTTTTTATCTCTTGCAACTCAACATATATCATATGTTACCTCGCCAAGAAAGGCCCCATTTTGCATGCCCTTAAGCCTAGGGGAAGACTAGGCAAATTATGCTACGTGTAATTAGTATACCTGGGCAACATTGTAGCATATCGGGAATATTTTGCAAGAATGTTGAGCTGACTATAACTTTTCCCGGGACGGCTCTTTGTTCTGGATGTTGGCCCGTCTCTTTTATCTCTCTCTCTCTCCCCCTCCCCCTGTTTCTTTTGCTCTAGGTTACGAGTCGATCTTTCCTTTTCGGACGGTGCCTCCTTTTATACTCAAAGGACCACACGTGTCTGATTGCATGCGCTCTGTGTGTATGGACACGCGCCAACTGTGGGAGACAGGTGGCGCTGACTAACTGCCACGGGACGACAGCTCCCCCTGGGCTCTCCTGCCCACTTTCCACGCTGTCGCATCGCTCTGGTGCCGGCCCACCCGACTCCCACACGGGAATCTGTGGGCCCCAACGACAGCGTCCCGTGCGGTTTCTTGGTGGATATCCCCTCCCCCGACAACGCTTCTCTTGAGTCGGGTCCGCCTGGCCCGTTGATCCCTCTCCCTGCTAGGTGAGCTCTCTTATTCCTCAATCTCCAACACCCCCGTGGGATCGGTGTCGACAAATTTTTCCCTACGTAACCGTCAAGATCACTATGCAGATAACGATGCATTCTCATACATGCATTTATCAGGATCGCGACTCACTGGGCAGCGGAATCGATGTAGTCGTAGAAGAGTTCTGAATAATCGTAGATCATCACAACTAGATATAGTTGTAAGGATGTCGCTGAACTTCCCTCGTCAAGGATCACACGTGTAATCCCATTTATGGTGTGCACGCGTACGCTCCTGTCAACCCGCTAGCGCTCCGCGGTCCAAAACTCAATTGTGATTACAGCTATATGATTCTAGAAGTTTCTCAACACATGAGAGAGAATATTAATTAGATCTAGGTCTAATCGGGAGAGAACACCTCAAAAAACTAATTAGACGAAGCTCTAATCCAATTAGAGGGGCTCTAATTAGACACTCTGATTCTAGTAAAGAGAGAGAGGGGCTTGAGAATCAATTGATGTGTTTTGCCTCAAGGCTTGGGGTCCTTTATATAGTGGGAGGAATGGGGGACTTGCCTTGGGGGGAAAGGAGTCATACTCCTAATAAGAGGAGGGGGCTAAGCACACCCCATCTCCTAGCCCTAATCGGATTGGACTCCTTAGGGAGTCCTCCAGTTTTTCTCACATAAAGTTCTGCCTAACACCGACATTATTTCTCTCTTATAGTAACTTCCCTGAAACCTCTCCGATTGACACCAGACTTATTTCTTTGACATCGTATCGATATCTAACATTCATAAAACCAATAGCAACAAATTTATTCTCTCAACTAAATGATGGCACGGGTTAAGCGTGTGACCCATAAAAACTTGATAACACACAGACATGTTCGGAAACTTACCGAACGATAACCAACAGCGGGATCGTGGACACCCATGATGACTCCTATGTGTTCTTGAAGACTGAGGGAACCTTACAAGTTACTCATTGAAATTATTCCCTTAACTTCATGGTACCAACGATACCATGAGGTGAGACTGTGATTTAGTCTGATCAAACTCTTTGATAATAACACATAAAAACTCGTATTGGTATCGTTCTATTTTCTCATCCATATCCCTGATGTCCCTGTGATAAATCACACTGTGTCCGGCCATACGATTGGTTCACGTCGGTGATACTGAGAGGGTCCAGAGCATGTATCTTTCTATCGTCTAAAGGAGTTAAGTACTAGTCTTGAACGACCTCAGTTACTTTACACGCTCTAAGTTATATCTGGATGTCAACGTTATGATCCCCTATTACGGTGGACGGTTGAAGACATCCAAAGTATAACGTTTGATTGTGCGGTCACTAGATATTATGGTAGTATAGGAATTATAGTCAATGACAACTTCATATATACTTTGCTAAATATATTACAATTGTGTAGTCTCTTTTATCAAGATCATATACTAGGGTCGGTTCAGTACTATTGTTACTCTAACAATAAACTATTATGTTTTGCTAGACTTTAAGTAAGTCCATGATCAGAAAAGCGTGATCATCTCACAAACCATAAGCTAATCTTAGAGCACAAGATTAGGAACTTTTGTTTGTTTATGTCTTCACACCCACACAAAGATTTTTCTTTGAAAAATCATTTTTCAAATGTTATAACGGTTGTAGCATGATGATATAAACTTAATTTTAAACTTGGAAATGAAATAATAACTGAATATTATTCTATCTAGGGCATAATTCCAACAATCTCTCACTTGCACTAGGGTCAATAATATTGTAGTTAGTATGATGACATAACACCTATGAAAATCTGGTGTTACCCACATACGAAGTTAAGTGATCATTTTTTTGACATATTTCAACTTAATTGATAGACTAAAATGTACATGTGTTGAAAAATGATGAATATTTGATGCAATTACCACATCTCAACTCATTTAGCCCCAAATATTTCCGTTAATGTGAGAATTTTTTAAATCCTGGAGATGAGAATCAAGACAATAGGTTGAATTACATGAAATATCAAAATTTTGGATTGAACTGGCATTCTCACAAACAAGGCATCTGAGTCTACTAGTTGACTTTTACTAAGAACCATATATTATTAAGATTTAACAAGTGAAGTAATTTAATCGTTGTTCACCACGGACATAAAATAGTGAGAGTCAACATCTTGGTATTAAATCTTCCGTGAGCTGCACATCACCACCCAAGCTTTAGCCCAAACCATCACGGATCCTTCAAAGATATATGCCCCATGCCAGGCCCTTGCTAGAACTACTTTTTGGGCATGCACTAACACGTCCAAGATCAACCTCAAATAAGAACAAACATGAGGTTTTCCGTCTCACGAGGAAAGCGTCCACAAGGAAAGCATCCACCTATGGATGTAGGGAGACAAAAATATATAAGCCACTTGGGGATGTGCTAAGCCAGCTACAATCATCAGCGTATTGGTGATCCTAGCATATGAGGAACGTGAGCCTTGTCATTTCATTACCACCATCAATACTATGCGTGCTAAATAGATTCACCAATCAAATTGCGCTGTTTGGAGGGCTGCTATTGGCTGTGGAAAATGGAGGAAATATGCTAGTGGACGGTTGGAGCACTCATTGTTCTGATCTAGACATAGATAACGCACCCATAAACATCATAAACATATGACAAGCTCAAACAGTTACCACCAGCCGCAAAATTTGATGATGCATGCCCTCCATCAATGGTATGCTATCATGGCCCCACTATTATCGAGCCTCATGCTCCCCTCCCCCCTCCCCCCATCAATAAATACCGTCCTCTTCCAATCCCGTCGTACACGTCTCCCATGTGGGGTCAGTTGACGGATAGGTGGTTTCTAGTGTAGGAGTCATCTAAGTATCCCTGCCTAGTTACATACTTAGATTTTCATTTCACTAGTTTTGGGAAGATTGTTGGCGGTAGACTATGTTTTTACTACGCCTTTAGAGAGAATAAGGAGGATTTTAGAGATAGATGGTTTGTAGGGTTAGAGTCGTCTAAGCATCCCTAGCGAGTGATGCATTTACATAATTATCTCACTATTTTCGGTAGTATGGTGTCAATAGATTGTGTTTTGCTATGCCTTTTAGAGGAGATAGGAATGTTGCTCATATCTTTTGCTTTCCTTTTTAGAAGATATTTTTTTGTGGTGTGTTGCATACCTCAGTTCTAAATTTCTTGGTGGACCTTGTTGTGAAGGATTGTAAAACACTATAAAGCTAATATAATTCTCTCCTTAAAAGACAAAGTTAACCAATGCCAGTAAGCAGCCACACAGTGTAAATAATTATATGGATTAAAATACCTTAATGCATCAAAAGAAAATTCATGCCCATCATATTTTTTTTTTTAGAAAACTATATGCATCTCAATTTAGAATATTACTTACAAAAGTTTCTCGCAAGTCATCACACAACAACAAGTTTTATCACATACAAACACATAAATCAAGTGCACAATTTTGATCATTGCCTTCCATACCATGCCCACCACTCCCCCCATTAGATATTTCTGAAGATCTATATGCACATCGGCGTCACTAATGTCGTGGTATGCATCCAAGAAGCGCTCAATCCGGTCTCGACCTCTCTTAGGACGCACTGGGCGTCCCATCAACTCATAGATATCATAGACCACATTATGTCCACGCTCGTATTGTATAATCATGTTATGCATGATTATACATGCAATCATGATATACCAAAACATCTCTTGATCCCAAAACCTCGTGGGTCCCCTAACAATAGCAAATTGGGCTTGTAGAATCCCAAATGCTCTCTCCACATATTTCTTTGTTGTCGCTTGAGCACTATGAAATTCACATTCCTTTTTACCGTTGGGGGAAACTATGGGATTCACAAATGTAGCCCACTACGGATAGATCTCATCTGCAAGATAGTATCCAATGTTGTATGTGCGTTTGTTGGCTTGGAACTCCACAGGTGTTGACTGACCGGCGGCAAGCTTGACAAACAGAGGAGATTGTTGAAGAACATTGATATCATTGCATGAACTGGGCATTCCAAAGAATTCATGCCATATCCATGTCTCATGATCATCCACGACCTCTAAAATAATGGTGGGGTACTTCTTTTGCCCTCTAAACTGTCCATGCCATGCCATAGGACGGTTCTTCCACCTCCAGTGCATACAATCTATGGAGCCAAGCATACCGGGAAATCCTCGAGCCTTGTTCCATCTCCAAGATCCTTGTTGTGTTCTCAGCATTGGGAGCTCTCAGAAACTCGGGGCCAAATGATTCAACCACTGCAACCGCAAACCGCTTCACACATTTGATGCTCTGACTCTCACTCATGGCCAAATGGTCGTCAACAAGATCAGTCGGGATCCCATATGCTAGTTGCCGCAATGCGTTTCTCACCTTCTGCAATGTGTTATGCCCAAGCTCTCTGGAGGCATTCTTCTTTTGCACAAAGAAATTTTCATGTGCTTTCACTCGCTCAACAATTTCATTAAACAAACGGAGAGACATCTGAAACCGGCGGCGGAACATACGCTCGGGGTAAATTGGATTGTGGTTGAAATAGTTGTGCATGAGCTTGTTGTTGGCTTTAATGTGTTCCCTTCGAAGGATCTCACGGCCATAGACCGAACCTCCATGTTTCAGTTTCTTTCTCTTGTGCAAAAGTAGAATCAAAGCAATATCTTCCTCGTCCTCCAAATCATACTCCTCATCGGACGAATCATCAAATAAATCCATCTACAAGTAAACACATCTAATAAAATTATAATCCTAAACAAAATGAAAAAAGAAAATTGAGGGCCACATTACCTCAAACACCTTCCGTGCGGCCAAGCCGGTGGGGTGGCAGCGAAGTCGTCCGTCTGGCCCCAGCTAGCCCGCGCAGCCATCGCAGGGAGTTGCTGGCGCCGTGGGGACCCTGTTAGAGCAAAGGCGAGGTAGTGGCGGCCGCGAATCGACGGCGGAGCTCCAATTTTGGGCACGATGGGCAGCGGCGGCGGGCAGGCGATTCCGGTCACCGGCGGCGAGAATCCAGCTACCTACGGCTACTTTAGGGTCAGGCAGTGGACGGCCGGAGGTCCTTGGCTGGTGGCGCACTCTACCGGCGGTGGATTTGCGCTGGGCGGTGGAGCAGTGTCGCGCGGGGGCGGGGCAGTGAAATGTCCGGTTGACAGTTGGCCGCGTGCGCGTGGGGTTGAAATTTGGGGCAGCCACTTTGCTGCCTCAAATATACATCACTTTGATACAATTTAGGGTAGTGCCCTAAATTTTTTTGGCCGTTGATGTCGGATATATGCCAATTAGGGGTGTATCTGGCATTGGCCGAAGGCCGGATTACCAGGGTGGCCCATAGGTAATGGAACATAGTACATTGGGCAGCTCAGTAAGCTGATGCATAGGAGGTCGGATTCTAGAAGAAACCGAACCACGGCCCAATCGTGGTTCGGCTTCGAGAAGAAGCCGGATTCCTTACTTTCGAAGTTAGATACTTTTTGTAGTCTTCTAGGTTTCCTTCCTGTAAGCCCTAGTCCGGCTATCTATATAAAGCCGGACAGGAGCGAAAGAGAGGGGACAACAAGTTAGGTAGAAGCCAACTCGTCAGGAAGTTCATCATCGCCGAGTTAGAGAAATCATACTCACAATTGTACTCTGTATACTTCAGGCTTCAGCCCTGATTTTAGTAAGATCGCATGAGTAGGAACGTCGCCATAGTTGCAACGTACCGAACCTGGGTAAACCGTGTTCTCGTTTCCAGTTCTGCCACGTCCCCCTACGGTTCTACCAGTAGGCTTATGGCACCCCCGTCCATGATCCTAACTATGAAGTCTAGACATTCAGATGCCTCACAGGAGATGCCTGCAGCCAGATCGCACTTTATTGCCATGGTCCAGTCAGAGATCGCTGAAAACACGGAAGACGAAAATCCCGTGGAAAAGGCAGAAAATCATGATCACACGGAAAAGGTGGAAGATCCGACATCCGCCGATCAGGCGATGGACTCGGAAGTTGAGTCTGTATTAGCTGCCATAGAAGCAAAGCTGGACTCAGAAACCGGATCTGCAGATATAGATTCCGAAGATGAAGATGAAGACGCTTTCGAAAGAAATGTCAAGTCCATGCAGGGGAGCTTTCACGAAGTACTCATGGCAATACCAACTGAAAATTCGAACACTGATGAGGAAATAGACCCCAAAATGACTCCGCCAGATGATAAGGAAGAAGGAGAGGAAGAGGAAGGAGAAATTAGTCCGACCTATCCTGACGTCAAGGAATTGACGAAAGACAAACCAAACAGAAAACCTCCATCCTCAAAGAAGAAAAAGAAGTCCTCTAGGAAGCTACTATCCAAATCATAGAAGAAGAAGATGGAAAAACTGGCAGACATTGCCAACCAAAACCTGGAAGTTGGAGGAGGCAGTGGTGTAAAATCCGCGGAGAAGAAAAATGTTGAAATCCATGTTCCCCAAATGTCGGAACAGGAGGAGATCGATCTAACCCAAACCTCGGTTGCGCACAACGAGCCACCAGAAGTGGTGGCAGCCAGACGACAAGCAATAATGCGGCAGCAGCAACATCTGTTCCGAAGTCGGGAAAACCTCCTCGAAACCCAAGCTGATATCAAATTACAGCAGGAAGAAATTGAGGAATACGAGCGAAGGAATAGATCTGAAATTAAACCGACCAGGTTACCCGGAATTTCAAAGCCGAAAAAACTGCCAGCAAGAAAGCGGTTTAAAACACACATCTTGGCAAAGGCATGTTAACAACACAAATGCTAAGGGCGAACGCATCTACAAAACTTCAGCTGAAAACGCAGAAGCCGCATTCGCCATCCTTAACGATGATTTGTACTCCAAAGAAGAAAAGTTGGAGGGAGTGTATGCTTTCTTAGGAAAAGCATTACAACATCAACAACGTGAACAAGCACGCTCAGCAAGCTACACGATGATTCGGCCTTGTCCAAGACTGCCACGTGCGCCGCTGGAGAACCTAACCCAGGTGAACCCGGAGATTCAGGTGATTCGAAGGAAAAGAAGGGAGATCCCAAGAAGGACAAAATCCTGGATAACAAGGATGCAGCGTCCAGAACAAGATCCCATATGTCGAAAGGCATAAACAATGAAAAACCCCGTGCTAACAAGGAACAGGAGGAGAAAAACCGGAATGATGGAAAAGCAATGCCGCCTCCGAGATACCCGGCTGATAAAGCCGGAAGATACGACAATCCTCACAGGCGTGAGAGATCCCGAACCCCTCTAAGGAACAAAGAAAGGGCAAGGAGTAGAACTCCGCCTTATTCAAGAGGATGGGATGCTCGAAGAAATAGGGATGATTCCAGAAGAACGTATTCACGCAACAATGGACCAGAACGGAGTAGATCCCCTTCCGTCCATTGAGCTGGAAGATATTCCGCGCACGTTGATAAGACGGAAAGAGATGATTTGTACTTCGGACCAAAGTGCTTCACTGACAGGATCCGGAAAATCAGTCTACACTTTGGCTTTGCCAAAGGCGGGCCAACTTATCAAAAGTGTACCGGAAGTACAAACCCGGATACATGGCTCTCGCATTACTATACTGCCTTTCAAATCAACAAAGGGACATATTTACAAGCTGGGAAGTTTTCCCATAATGTTGTTGGATGGAGCCAGAGATTGGATTAACAGACTTTCGTCAAGAACAGTAGACAGCTGGGAGGATATGGCTAGAGTTTTCGCTCAGCACTTCCGGGGTACGTATAAACGCCCCAAGAGCATTAACTAGCTGAACCGTTGCGTCCAATATGAAGACGAGTCGTATGTCAACTTTATCTCAAGATGCACAAGCAATGCATGCTTTCATCGATAGTTGTTCTGGAGTAAGTGATGTACAAGCAATGCATGCTTTCATCAATGGCCTAAAACTCGGTCTCGTATTGTTCATGGTTGGTTCGAAAGAGCACAAGGATCTAGGATCTATGCTCACAACCGTCAATGATCATGCAACGGCTGAAGACGACATCAGGGCGAGATGCGGAAACATTGATGCTTTGGTTCAAGCCAAAAAGGCGTCTCGTTCTGAAAATAAGGCTACTCCAGAAGCACAGCAAAAACCCAAAGAAGTGAACATATGTAACATCCCAAGTATGAAAACAACCTTAGAATGTTTGTTTCCTGTTTTTATTTCAAATAAATCATGTCATCATATTGCATTCATGTGTTGAATTTGAATTTCAAAACAAATTTCAATTCCTTGTTTCACACTTGGTCTGTTACAATTTTCAAATGAAACATTTAAATCAAACAATTCTATTGTTTCCAATAAACTTGAATTTTCATATAATTAACTTGCTTAATTTTCAATTATTGCAAAATTCAATAAAATTCATTTAAATTTCAAACAGCAACAAAAATTTAAAATTTTGAAAAACAAAAGTTGGCGCAACTGGACTTTTGCAATGAGAAACCTATAAAAATTATCACCAAAATTTTTGAACCCCAAAAAAAAACCCCTTCTTTTCCTTCTCTTTTCTTTTCTACAAAAAAAAGAAACAGAAGAAAAAAGAAAAAAAAATTGAAAAACGGGCTGGGGGAGGCAGACCAGGCCAGCCGAATGGGCCGGCCCAGCCCACCTACCACCCCAGCCAGCGCGCAGCGCGCGGCCCGGCTCCTTTTCTTCCTCCTCCGTACGGGTGTTGTCACCCCTGACGCAAGCAGGAGCCACCACCGCACCTCCCACCTCCACCTGCTCCCTTTCCTCTCCCTTATCTACCCCCAAGAGCCCCAAACCCTAGCCTCCTCCTTCCTCTCTTCCTCACTACGCCGGCACCTCCCTTTTTCCCTCTCGGATCCCCTCTTTTCTTCTGCATTTTCTTCTGAATTTTTCTGAACCGAAACCGGTCACCGCCATGGCCGAGAGTTGGAGGTGACGCAGCGGCTACGGTGGTTGTCGTTGAGGGCTTTTCTCAGCGGGAACGAAAGCCCCGTGTCGTCCTCTTCCTCCTCGTTTCCAGGGAGGGGCCCTAGCGGCCTCGGATCGCCACCACCGAGCCGTCCACGTCGTATGTCGCCGCCGTCCCCGAGCAGAACGTCGAGCCGCTGCAGGCTTGCAACGGTGGTGAGCACCACCTTCTTCCCCTCCCTCCTTTTTCTCCTGTTGCACGTACACGCACCGCACCCCATGCACGCGTCCACGCGCACACGCACGGCCGCAGCAGCCAGTCGCCGGCGATCCCCGTCTCTGTCAGCCAAAGTTCAGTTAACTGAACTTTTCGTTTCAGTTAACTGACGAAGATACACCTCAAAACCCCACGCATCACTGTTCTGTCACGATTCCGCAGCACAGCCCAGTGGCCAGAGGCCCACGCGCGCGAGCCCACGGTCGCGAGTTCGATTCCCTGCCACGCGAATAAAAGCCACCCTTTTTGCACGCAGCCACGCGGGCCCCACCTGTCAGCGATAGTGGTGGCCACGCGCGCGCACGCCCGCGGGCCACGCAGGCGCCAGCTGGGCACTGGCCCACTGGCCAGTGACCCAGGGCAGGTCTGCCCTGCGTAACACAACTTCTAGGGCCCATTCTGAAAATTCTATTTTTGCACCTAAGCCCCTGGAATAAAATTAAGACTTTTAAAATCACAGAATAGCCCCTGTTTTTAAAATTCAAATATCTTTTGCAATACAAATCCAAATTGGGTAAGTAAAATATGTTTTCCATACCAAATTAAATTCTCTACCTAAATATAAACTTTGTTTACTGTTTTGAATATATCAAATTGGTGAAATATTTAAATCCTTGTGTAATCCATTTAATATTGCAAAATTCATAACTTGGGCATAGAATTTCCAAATTCAACAAACCAAATATGTTTTCCATTACATTTTTCATGAACTTTGAAAATATCTACTCTGTGTTCTGTTTCAAATAAATTAAATTGTTGAAAACAACTATTTCTGAATTAATGCATTTAAAATTGTCAAATTAATAACTTGCTCATCTAAAATCCAAATTAAACAAATGAAATATGTATTCCAGCTAAAATTTTGTGTTCTTTCCAAATATAAATTTTGTTATCTGTTTTGAACATTTAAAATGGGTGAAAACAATAAATGTTTGTGTAACTCATTTAAAATGCCAAATTTCATAACTTAATAAATAAAATTCCAAACTTGGTAAATAACATATCAAATTGAAGCTATTGTTGTTTTCTTATTGTTTTCATCATCCATGCATCATTCTAATCAACTTTCACATGATGGTTATTTGTAGATCACTTAATTCAACTTTAATTCATGAGCTTTCTATATGCAACCCAAATTGCATATGGGCCCATTTAAGTATGTTTACCATGTCAACTAGCTTATCTTTGATGCATCAATTAAATTGTCATGCATCATTCCCATGTTTGTGCATTATGCCATGTTATTGATTGTGTGTCTCTCTTCGTTGTTTGTTTGCTTCTTCTCAAATAGACGACGATGTTGAGACAGACGAGGTTTACGATACCACTTCAGAGGAGTTAGCCCAGTACCAGACTACTGAGTTTACAGGCAAGTATTCACTCACATGAACCATTGTGTCCTTTCCACACTGGATACCGATACTTTCCGTTGTCTAATCTGCTAGCCTTAAGATTCGTTGCTTGTGTCCCGATCCTATCACATGTTATCCTGTAACCCTGATATAGCCTATCCTCCACACCTATAACCCCGTTGCTTGTTGCCTGTGTCTTACTAGCATGCTTAGGGTTGTTTATGCTCGAGTCTGATGTCCGTGATTTCTTTTACCATATTATTTATGTTCTGGGGGCTCGATGTTTAAACAACAATATATTAATGTTTGAGGTAATGCTAATTTGATGATAAGGCACCGGCAGGAGGCCGGGTATGGTTTTGAGGCCTGCTAGTGTCGAACTCAGGAAAAGTTCTTGTCCTCTAGATCCATGATGAGCGCGCTAACCGCATGTGGGAAGCGTGTATGGGCGCCCCCCGCAACTTTGATTCGATCCACATGAGTGCCTCGCTTGGTGGGTTTGATCCCCGTCTGGCGGGTTATTCTTACGTGTACGGCCAAATTGGTGCATCCCTGCAGGGTTAAATCTTCTCGAGAAGTCGTGTTGTCCGCGGTTATGGATGACTTGGTGATAGGGCTGACTAACAAGGATTAGACAACTTACACCTAATTAATAATAATTTGACTAGTAATAGGCATATTGTCATAATAACCTGAACTTTCATTAATCCAACGGTGTGAGTTATCCTCGGATTGCTTCTTTGGATAAGGGGCGAGATCCAGGATGGGTTTGTTTGAGGTTAGTGGTAGTTGGCTCTGATGCGCTATCTTATCCCTTTCTTTTAGCCGGATGTTGTAGCGTGTCTCTGTAGTTGGTTAGTGCAGCCCGCTGCCGCACCTTTGTATCCCCTATCTTCCGTTGAACCCAAAGCATATGTACTTGGTGTTGTCGGGTACACTTTGGTATCTTGTGCGTCTTGCTTGCCAGTACTCGTCCGTACTGACCCCTTTGGGGCTGCTGGTTCTGCAGACTACGTTTCCGAGGATCCCCATGGTGGCTACTACGTGGAGTATGACGAGGCTGCTGACGAGTAGATAGCGGACCCGGGCAGGATCCGAGACTTCGTGGATGGGCTCCGTTCTTTCGTTCCCGGCCTCTTAGGCCTATTTGGATCTTGTCTGTACTCAGACACTTTGGATGCTTCCGCTGTGATGTAATGATGACTTGTTGGGACATGTGTCCTCTGCATGACTGTATTTGCTATCTCTGCTCTAGTGAGAGCTTTTGCCACTTATTCTATTTCTTGTGTCTTAGAGATTTGTTGTGATATCACTTGTTCAAATGCCGTTGACGTACCATGTGTGTATGTTATGAAGTACGTCAATGGAAGTATTCGGATTTCTATTGGATGGTTTCACAGACGAGGAATAGTAGAGGATGGTTGTCACACGTTTACGTGTTGGGCTACTCATATTGAGATGCGGGTGCAGGTAGGCCCCGTAAGCCATTTATCTACTGTTTAGCGGGCTGTGTGTATCCTCTATAAGTCCGGGTGCGACAAATGGTATCAGAGCCTGTCTGCCTGTAGGATCCCTTTTACTGGTCGCAGTTGAGTCTAGAAACTATTTTGTAGCTATATAGGAAAAATGAAACGTGAGAGTAGGAATTCTGTTCTTTTATTTCTTTCCCCACCCACCCTCCCTTTTTCTGGTAAGGAAGTGCAACGTTGTTTTGTCTTCTCATCTAAACTTTCAAGTTAGGATTTCACGTATCCTGGTTTCTATAAGATGGTTATATCTACTAGACCATAGGAATGGAGGTGGTTGTGACATGATTTTCATGTTGCCTACTCACGATTGAGAACGGAGGCACATAAGCCCCGGAAGCAGATCCTCTATTCCTTAAGCAGTAGATATTGATCCTCTAGAAGCCCGGATGGGTTTTCCGTAGTACCTCAGGAGTGTTTGGTCTCGTGTTTCCGAAATGTTGCTTCGATATCCTGTTCTTCTCAAGATCCTTTTCGTCCGTTGGAAACTTGTTGTTGCTTGCCACTTCAGTTTTTCTACCGGCGTCTAATCAAAGTTTCCCCGATCATCTGCAGATGGATCTCAGGTTCTACCCGCAGGTGGTTCGTATGACTCGTTGTGAGAGCACTACCGGTTATCCGGAGATGCTGAGAGACATGGTCACTTTTCTGGGGTTCCATTGGGCACCAGAGTACCAGGTCTACGAGCAGCAGCGAGAGTTTGACCAGACCTACTACCAGGCTATCGTCTACATTCTGTCAGATGATGGCATGAGCGTAGTCCACCGCTACGAGGCAGTGGGTTCCACGGTGGATATGGTTGTGCAGCAGGCAGCTTATGTGAGCCTCACCGTCCTTCGTGCTGACTACTGGGGATTTGACGATTCTATCTATCGCCACATCCCCCATGGTTACATTACTTCGGAGGGAGCTCACTTCACTCTCTACGACAACTTGGATGTTTACGAGCATGATAACTCCAGGCTGCACACCACAACTCAGTTTGTGAGACACAGTGACGCAGTTGCCCGCACACTATCTCAGGAGTTGGCTTCAGTCAGAGAGCAGCTTTACCTTGCTTTGACTCGTCTGGCGACTTACACCACAGACTTTGTTGGAGACGAGCGCTTTGCACGTTTCGATCAGCCAGTTGGGCGTCGTCTGCCATATGCTGGAGGTTACGAGCCGATCAGAGGTCCACTCCTTAACCTTGGTGCTGGTTACACTGGGATTCCCCGCTTTGGAGCACAGGGAGTCGACGCTATGTACTTCACCACGCCTAGAGTCGGTCTCAGACCACGTCAGATCTACGTGGATCGTCGTTCCACCTACTTTCGTGGGCGTGCTCCTCACCGTACCTCTCGCCGTACTCCTCGCCGTTGTCCTGCGTGATGAGCATGGGAGTACCGATGTATCCATTCTTAGCTATGTTTAGTTATCCTTTGGTATTCGAACCATTTATGGTGTGTTGGATATTCTGATGTAATTGAACATGTGATGGTGTACCTTTTGGTTATCTATTCATGCGTCAGAATAATCTATCTTTCAGTTGCCAAGTCTATCATTGTCTATTGTTGTGCTAAATGCATTTCCATTCAGGATGCCGCCAACAAGGAACACTGCGCCTGAGCCACCGCCAATCACGGAGCTGTTGACTCAGATGACCCAAGTCATGACGCAGATGGCCCAGTTTCAGGCTAATCAGCACATCAACCAGACAGCTCCACGAGTGAGCATCAAGGAGTTTCTCAGTCTGGGCCCAAGAGCTTTCGTGGCCACACGCGAGCCTCTGGACGCTGATGACTAGATCCGTGAGATAGCCAAGGCTCTGGAGATTGCACACGTAGCTGAAGAAGACAAGGTCAAGTATGCCTCCTATCTTCTGAAGGGTCAAGCAGCTTCTTGGTGGGAAAACTTCCAGGCCATGAGAACTGGGATGCCAGTCACGTGGGATCGTTTCAAGGAAGCCTTCTTGAAGCACCACATTCCAGATGGTCTCATGGAAAGAATGGGTGAAGAGTTTTGCTCTCTCAAGCAGGGCAAGTTGGACGTCATCGGGTATCAAAGTGAGTTCAATCGCCTCGCTCGGTACGCCGGAGATGAGGTGTCCACTGAAGCTAAGAAGATGGCAAGGTTCCGCAGAGGCTTTAACCCGGAACTCAAGTATGCCCTCACCAATATCAAGGCCGACAGCTTCGAGGATCTCGTTAACACCGCGCTCAATGAAGAAAATGGGCGCAAGGCGTTCGAGGAGTCTCGCAAGCACTCGCGTGAGGGTGGTTCCTCCTCCAACATGACCATGCCTCCGCAGAAGCGCCGCATCTGGGTACCAAATGGTGCTGTCACTCGGGCTCCATACGCCCAAACTTCTCCAGGCTTCGCTCCCCGCCCACCCAACCCTGCTCAGGTGCATGATACAAGGGCTTCAATGGGGCAGCCAAGGCCAGGGCCCCCTCGTATCGTCACATGCTACAAGTGCAAGCAGACGGGACACTACGCCGACAAGTGCACGCAGAGGCAGCTACCTCCACCACCACCTCGTCCTAAAACAAACCAGGCAATGGTGCGCGCTCCCCCGCCTAAGGCCTTCAACTCCAACAACAGGCCTGTCGGGAGGACCGCAAGGGTGAATCATGTCAAGATCGACAAAGCTGAGGAAGCTCCTGACGTCGTTCTCGGTACATTTCCCAGAAACTCTATTCCAGCTAAAGTGTTGTTTGATACCGGAGCATCACATTCTTTTGTGTCAAAGACCTTTGCCACAACAAACAACCTAATTGTGGTTCCACTAAGCAATCAGATCACTGTTCACTCCCCGGGATCTCAAATGTTGACTTCCAAGATAAGTAAGGACAATCAAGTCTTAATTGAAGGTCGCATATTCCTTGCTTCTCTCATGTTGCTGGGAAATTCTGACATTGATGTCATTCTTGGTATGGATTGGCTGAAGGCCAATAAAGCAAGAATTGACTGTGCTCAAAAGTCAATAACTCTGTCCCACCCTTCTGGCCAGATAATCTATTCTCCACATGAATCAAGTTCCATTCAGCTGTGCACCCTCAATGCAAAACCTCTACCTTCACTTGAAAATGTTCCGGTGGTTAGCGACTTCCCTGACGTCTTTCCAGAAGAGTTGCCAGGAATGCCTCCGGACAGAACTGTCGAGTTCGTGATCGAACTTGAACCAGGTACTGCTCCAATCTCTAAGCATCCCTACAAGATAGGAACTCCCGAGCTGAAGTTGTTGAAGGAACAAATTGATATGTACATGGAAAAAGGTTACATTCAACCTAGTTCCTCGTCTTGGGGTTGCCCAACTCTGTTCGTTGCGAAGAAGGATCAAACAAAGAGACCCGTTGTTGACTATCGTCCTCTTAACGAGTAGACCATCAAAAATAAGTATCCAATTCCTCGCATCGATGATCTTTTTGATCAACTTGCTGGAGCCTCAATATTCTCCAAGTTGGACTTGAGAATGGGTTACCATCAAATAAAGATCAGAAAAGAGGATATTCCAAAGACAGCTTTCACCACTCGCTACGGTCTATACAAATTCACTGTCATGTCCTTTGGTCTCACCAATGCACCGGCGACCTTCTCTCGACTCATGAATTCTGTCTTCCATGAATACATAGACAAGTTCGTTGTGGTATATCTTGATGACATTCTTGTCTACTCCAAATCCGAGGAAGAGCATGAAGAACATCTTCGTCTAACTCTCATGAAGCTTCGCGAAAATCGTCTCTATGCCAAGTTCTCCAAATGTGAGTTTTGGATTTCCGAAGTCGTTTATCTTGGTCATGTCATCTCTGCCAAGGGCATAGCCATTGATCCAGAAAAGGTTAAAGCAATTGTTGATTGGAAACCTCCAAAGACGGTGAAGCAAGTAAGAAGTTTTCTTGGCTTGGCTAGCTATTGTCGTCGCTTCGTCCCAAACTTCTCCAAGATTGCCAAACCTCTCACTGACCTCACAAAGAAGGACAAGAAGTTCGTTTGGTCTCCACAATGTGATGAAAGTTTCAATCTCCTGAAGACTAAACTCACTTCTACACCAGTTCTGGTTGGCCCAGATCCCTCCAAACCTTTCCAAATATTCCGTGATGCTTCTCTCCAAGGTCTAGGTGCAGTTCTCATGCAAGAACGTCAAGTTGTGGCTTATGCTTCACGTCAGTTGAACACACATGAGCTCAATTATCCCACTCATGACCTTGAACTTGCAGCAGTTGTGTTTGCCCTCAAGAAATGGAGACAATACTTGTTGGGTAATCGCACTGAAATCTTTTCCGATCATAAGAGTCTGAAGTACATCTTCACTCAACCAGATCTAAACCTCAGACAAAGGAGATGGATTGAAAAGATTAAAGACTTTGATCTTACCATTTCTTACACTCCAAGCAAGGCTAATGTTATGGCGATGCTCTCAGTCGCAAGTCGTATTGCAATAATCTCATGATCATGGAAAGCCAACCTCCTCTTCATGAAGAATTCCAGAAGGTCAACCTTGGTCTTGTTCCTCAAGGCTATCTTGCAAACTTGACAGCCAGTCCAACTCTCGAGGACAAGATTCGTTCTGAACAACTTCGTGATGCTGAAATCAAGAAGATTGTAGAGCACATCAAAGCAGGCAATGAGAAATTTGAGTCCTTCTCAATTGATGACAAGGGAACGGTGTTCTTCGAAGGACGCATTGCGGTCCCTCAAATTCAAAGTCTCAAAAATGTCATTCTCAAGGAGGCTCATGAAACTCCTCTCTCCATACACCCTGGAAGTACAAAGATGTACCAGGATCTCAAGACACTGTATTGGTGGCCTAGCATGAAACGTGAAATTGCTCAATACGTTTCTGAATGCGACGTTTGTCAACGTGTTAAGGCAGTTCATCAGAAAACAGCCGGTCTTCTCCAACCTCTGAAAATCCCTGAATGGAAGTGGGACATGATTGAAATGGACTTCGTCACTGGTTTTCCAAAGTCCAAGAGGGGCAACGATGCAATCTTCGTTGTCATTGATCGACTCACTAAAGTAGCTCACTTATTTCCTGTCAAAGAGACAATCTCAGCTAGTCAGTTAGCAAAGCTCTACACAGCAAAGATTGTTCCTCTTCATGGTATTCCATTGGAAATAAGCTCAGATCGTGGAAGCATCTTCACTTCTCATTTCTAGAAAAGCTTTCAAGAAGCCTTAGGCACCAAGCTTCTGTTCAGCACAGCCTACCAACCTCAGTCTCAAGGGCAAGTCGAAAGAGTCAATCAGATTCTCGAGGATATGCTCAGAGCATGTGGTCTCTCTTTTGGCATGAAATGGGAGGAATGTCTTCCATATGCTGAATTCTCCTACAACAACAGCTTCCAGGCAAGCCTAGGCATGGCACCATTTGAGGCTCTCTATGGCCGCAGATGCAGGAGTCCAATCAATTGGTCTGGAGCTGGTGAACGTTCACTCTTAGGCCCTGACATTGTTAACGAGGCCGAAGAGAAAGTTCGCATCATTCGTGACAATCTGAGGATTGCTCAATCTCGTCAGAAAAGCTACTATGACAGCAAACACAGGGACATGGTCTATGCAGCTGGAGACAAAGCATATCTCCGTGTAACTCCCCTCAGAGGCACTCATCGTTTTGGTGTCAAAGGAAAGCTTGCACCAAGATATATTGGTCCCTTCAACATTCTCTCAAGGCGTGCAGAAAATGCCTATCGTCTTGAACTTCCACAAAAGCTATCCAAGGTGCACGATGTGTTTCACGTGTCACAGCTCAAGAGGTGCTTCAAAGATCCAGGTCGTGCAGTTGATCATGATTCCATTGAACTACAAGAAGACCTCTCTTATGAGGAGCACCCTATTCGCATTCTCGATGAGACCGAGCGCAAAACTCGCAACAAGAGCACCAAGTTCTTAAAAGTGCAGTGGTCTCATCATTCCGATAAAGAGGCAACGTGGGAGGCCGAAGAGGATCTTCGCAAGAAGTATCCGGACCTTTTCTCTTCTGAGTAGGAATCTCGGGGCGCGATTCCTTCAAGGGGGTGCGTTTTGTAACATCCCAAGTATGAAAACAACCTTAGAATGTTTGTTTCCTGTTTTTATTTCAAATGCATCATGTCATCATATTGCATTCACGTGTTGAATTTGAATTTCAAAACAAATTTTAAATCCTTGTTTCACACTTGGTCTGTTACAATTTTCAAATGAAACATTTAAATCAAAAAATTCTATTGTTTCCAATAAACTTGAATTTTCATATAATTAACTTGCTTAATTTTCAATTATTGCAAAATTCAATCAAATTCATTTAAATTTCAAACATCAACAAAAATTTAAAATTTTGAAAAACAAAAGTTGGTGCAACTGGGCTTTTGCAATGAGGAACCTATAAAAATTATCACCAAAATTTTTGAACCCCAAAAAAAAACCCTTCTTTTCCTTCTCTTTTCTTTTCTACAAAAAAAAACAGAAAAAAAAATTGAAAAACGGGCTTGGGGAGGCAGACCAGGCCAGCCGAATGGGCCGGCCCAGCCCACCTACCACCCCAGCCAGCGCGCAGCGCGCGGCCCGGCTCCTTTTCTTCCTCCTCCGTACGGGTGTTGTCACCCCTGACGCAAGCAGGAGCCACCACCGCACCTCCCACCTCCACCTGCTCCCTTTCCTCTCCCTTATCTACCCCCGAGAGCCCCAAACCCTAGCCTCCTCCTTCCTCTCTTCCTCACTGCGCCGCCACCTCCCTTTTTCCCTCTCGGATCCCCTCTTTTCTTCTGCATTTTCTTCTGAATTTTTCTGAACCGAAACCGGTCACCGCCATGGCCGAGAGTTGGAGGTGACGCAGCGGCTACGGTGGTCGTCGTTGAGGGCTTTTCTCAGCGGGAACGAAAGCCCAGTGTCGTCCTCTTCCTCCTCGTTTCCAGGGAGGGGCCCTAGTGGCCTCGGATCGCCACCACCGAGCCGTCCACGTCGTATGTCGCCACCGTCCCCGAGCAGAACGTCGAGCCGCTGCAGGCCTGCAACGGTGGTGAGCACCACCTTCTTCCCCTCCCTCCTTTTCCTCCTGTTGCACGTACACGCACCGCACCCCCCTGCACGCGTCCACGCGCACACGCACGGCCGCAGCAGCCAGTCGCCGGCGATCCCCGTCTCTGTCAGCCAAAGTTCAGTTAACTGAACTTTTCGTTTCAGTTAACTGACGAAGATACACCTCAAAACCCCACGCATCACTGTTCTGTCATGATTCCGCAGCACAGCCTAGTGGCCAGAGGCCCACGCGCGCGAGCCCACGGTCGCGAGTTCGATTCCCCGCCGCGCGAATAAAAGCCACCCTTTTTGCACGCAGCCACGCGGGCCCCACCTGTCAGCGATAGTGGTGGCCACGCGCGCGCACGCCCGCGGGCCACGCAGGCGCCAGCTGGGCACTGGCCCACTGGCCAGTGACCCAGGGCAGGTCTGCCCTGCGTAACACAACTTCCAGGGCCCATTCTG
The DNA here is from genome assembly GCA_028641055.1 of Alopecurus myosuroides. Classification (NCBI taxonomy): domain Eukaryota; kingdom Viridiplantae; phylum Streptophyta; class Magnoliopsida; order Poales; family Poaceae; genus Alopecurus; species Alopecurus myosuroides. The sequence continues at coordinate 245,875,761 of CM054060.1, read as the reverse complement.
AAAATTCTATTTTTGCACCTAAGCCCCTCGAATAAAATTAAGACTTTTAAAATCACAGAATAGCCCCTGTTTTTCAAATTCAAATATATTTTGCAATACAAATCCAAATTGGGTAAGTAAAATATGTTTTCCATACCAAATTAAATTCTCTACCTAAATATAAACTTTGTTTGCTGTTTTGAATATATCAAATTGGTGAAATATTTAAATCCTTGTGTAATCCATTTAATATTGCAAAATTCATAACTTGGGCATAGAATTTCCAAATTCAACAAACCAAATATGTTTTCCATTACATTTTTCATGAACTTTGAAAATATCAAATTTGTGTTCTATTTCAAATAAATTAAATTGCTGAAAACAACTATTTCTGAATTAATGCATTTAAAATTGTCAAATTAATAACTTGCACATCTAAAATCCAAATTAAACAAATGAAATATGTATTCCATCTAAAATTTTGTGTTCTTTCCAAATATAAATTTTGTTATCTGTTTTGAACATTTAAAATGGGTGAAAACAATAAATGTTTGTGTAACTCATTTAAAATGCCAAATTTCATAACTTAATAAATAAAATTCCAAACTTGGTAAATAACATATCAAATTGAAGCTATTGTTGTTTTCTTATTGTTTTCATCATCCATGCATCATTCTAATCAACTTTCACATGATGGTTATTTGTAGATCACTTAATTCAACTTTAATTCATGAGCTTTCTATATGCAACCCAAATTGCATATGGGCCCATTTAAGTATGTTTACCATGTCAACTAGCTTATCTTTGATGCATCAATTAAATTGTCATGCATCATTCCCATGTTTATGCATTACGCCATGTTATTGATTGTGTGTCTCTCTTCATTGTTTGTTTGCTTCTTTTCAAATAGACGACGACGTTGAGACAGACGAGGTTTACGATACCACTTCAGAGGAGTTAGCCCAGTACCAGGCTACTGAGTTTGCAGGCAAGTATTCACTCACATGAACCATTGTGTCCTTTCCACACTAGATACCGATACTTTCCATTGTCTAATCTGCTAGCCTTAAGATTCGTTGCTTGTGTCCCGATCCTATCACATGTTATCCTGTAACCCTGATATAGCCTATCCTCCACACCTATAACCCCGTTGCTTGTTGCATGTGTCTTACTAGCATGCTTAGGGTTGTTTATGCTCGAGTCTGATGTCCGTGATTTCTTTTACCATATTATTTATGTTCTGGGGGCTCGATGTTTAAACAACAATCTATTAATGTTTGAGGTAATGCTAATTTGATGATAAGGCACCGGCAGGAGGCCGGGTATGGTTTTGAGGCCTGCTTGTGTCGAACTCAGGAAAAGTTCTTGTCCTCTAGATCCATGATGAGCGCGCTAACCGCATGTGGGAAGCGTGTATGGGCGCCCCCCGCAACTTTGATTCGATTCGCATCTCGTCCAAATCGCCTCATTTAGTTCGGGTTTTCCATTTGCCGCATGCATATGCAGGTGCGAACCCTTGGCGCCAGGGTGGTAACTTTTGTAGTCGGCATTTAGGGAGACACGTTCTTAGAGTGCTATGAGGGTCCCCTTTTCTTCGTGGGGCTTGATTAGCCGTGCGCTCAATTGCACGGGGTTCTTTGGGCTTGATGCGGAGAAGAGTTGGGTTGTGTTGAGTGCCTCGCTTGGTGGGTTTGATCCCCGTCTGGCGGGTTATTCTTACGTGTACGGCCAAATTGGTGCATCCCTGCAGGGTTAAATCTTCTCGAGAAGTCGTGTTGTCCGCGGTTATGGATGACTTGGTGATAGGGCTGGCTAACAAGGATTAGACAACTTACACCTAATTAATAATAATTTGACTAGTAATAGGCATATTGTCACAATAACCTGAACTTTCATTAATCCAACGGTGTGAGTTATCCTCGGATTGCTTCTTTGGATAAGGGGCGAGATCCAGGATGGGTTTGTTTGAGGTTAGTGGTAGTTGGCTCCTATGCGCTATCTTATCCCTTTCTTTTAGCCGGATGTTGTAGCGTGTCTCTGTAGTTGGTTAGTGCAGCCCGCTGCCGCACCTTTGTATCCCCTATCTTCCGTTGAACCCAAAGCATCTGTACTTGGTGTTGTCGGGTACACTTTGGTATCTTGTGCGTCTTGCTTGCCAGTACTCGTCCGTACTGACCCCTTTGGGGCTGCTGGTTCTGCAGACTACGTTTCCGAGGATCCCCATGGTGGCTACTACGTGGAGTAAGACGAGGCTGCTGACGAGTAGATAGCGGACCCGGGCAGGATCCGAGACTTCGTGGATGGGCTACGTTCTTTCGTTCCCGGCCTCTTAGGCCTATTTGGATCTTGTCTGTACTCAGACACTTTGGATGCTTCCGCTGTGATGTAATGATGACTTGTTGGGACATGTGTCCTCTGCATGACTGTATTTGCTATCTCTGCTCTAGTGAGAGCTTTTGCCACTTATTCTATTTCTTGTGTCTTAGAGATTTGTTGTGATATCACTTGTTCAAATGCCGTTGACGTACCATGTGTGTATGTTATGAAGTACGTCAATGGAAGTATTCGGATTTCTATTGGATGGTTTCACAGACGAGGAATAGTAGAGGATGGTTGTCACACGTTTACGTGTTGGCCTACTCATATTGAGATGCGGGTGCAGGTAGGCCCCGTAAGCCATTTATCTACTGTTTAGCGGGCTGTGTGTATCCTCTAAAAGTCCGGGTGCGACAACATAGCCTTTGGAAAGGACAATGGCAGCAGATGGAAGGGAAAAAGCACAGAAACCAGAGAACCAATCTCCTACTCTAAAGAAGAGTGGGAAAAAATTAAGTCGGAATCATGTGTCCACCATTCGCAATTCGGGAAGCCCACCCATACAAATGTGCAGTGCCGGCCTAATAAGCACATGAAAGGCAATGCAGAATCTGGGAATAAAGGAAAGAATTCCAAAAGGAAATTCAACAATAAAAAGGCGGAAGCTGACAAAGATGAAAGTGAGTTTGACACTAATGATAAAATTCAGGAGCAGCAACAGAAAGGCGAGCCTAAATTCCGGAGAGTTGAAGGAGAATGTAACCTAACTTTTCTTGCAACTCCTTCAGCAAAACAGGCAAAACGAAGGGACGTAACTGCTGGATGCTCCAGGGCCTGTTTGTCTCCCCTAGTTCTACATCTATGCTCCTTTTTCTCTTACGATTGAGTTTTTCGGGTCATCCTCTGTGTCCCGAATATCTACAAGGTAATATGACCCATTTTCATAGCCTTGCTAATGACAAACGGTCCTTCCCAGATTGGGGCTAGCTTGTGCTTTCTATCATGTACCAATCTTAGAACCAAATCACCTTCTTTAAAAAATTGGTGTTTGATTTCTCGGCTATGATATCGCCGTAAGCCCTGCTGATAAATGGCGGATTTTTACAAACAAAGGTTCTCGTTCTTCTTCTAAAAGATCGACGACATCCTGACGTGCACTTTCGGCATCCGATTCATCGTATGCCTACACTCTTGGGCTATCATGGATCATGTTCGTAGGAAGCACTGCTTCTGCGCCATAGACCAAGAAAAAAGGTGTCTGCCATGTTGATCTATTTGGCGTCGTTCGAATACGCCAAAGCACGGAAGGCAATTCTTCTACCCATGCTCCAGCTGCTCTGTGAAGAGGAGTTTCGAGTCTTGGGCGTATTCCTTGTAAGATTGAACTATTCATTCGTTCAACCTAACCATTGGATTGTGGGTGCGCAGCATATGCAAGATCTAGGCGAATTCCCCTTTATCGGCAATATTTTGCCAACTCTCCAGTTGAAAAATATGTCCCGTTATCCGTGATTATACTATGTGGGACGTGATACGTCCATTTTGCATGTTTCATAATTTTTGGAGAATAAACATCGGGGCCAGAATTCTGATGGACAAAAGCATCGTTGAGATACCCTATTTCAGAAGTTCAGAAGAAGAGGGGGGACACCGGAGATGTCTTAGAAGTTCAGAGGAGGACTCCAGCCAGAAGGGGGGCCAGAGGGAGGCCACCAGGGGACCACACCATGGGGTGGCCCCCCTTGGCCACGTGATACGTCCAAAGCGTATCTCCTTTTCCAAACACTTTTTTTTATTGTTTTCCTCTAAACTTGTGAGTTTTGGATACCACTAACACGGACTAACGCTGTTTTCAGCAGAATTACCTTGGTGTCTCGTTTTTGTGCGAAAAAATCAACTTTCGGGAAAATGCCCAAAAAAGACCCCATTGGTCTTAAAACACCGGAGGACCCGGGGAGCCAGAAGGGGGTCAGGAGAGGGGCCAGGAGGGGGCCACACCACCCCCCGGCGCCCCCCCTTGGCTGCGCCGCCTGGTGGTGTGGGCCACCCCAGGACCCCCTCAGACTCCCCTTTTGACTACATAACGCCTTCAACCCTAAAACAACAGGGGGTTCATCATATTCCACAGAAACACAACAGAGCGTCGCCGCCACCCCGAGCCTCGATTCGGGGATCAGAAGTTCCTGTTCTGGCGCCCTGCCGGGACGGGGATTCGAAGGAGATCATCGCCATCGACACCGCCACCTCTTCTCCATCAACCATCCATGTTTCCCCCGTCCATGTGTGAGTAAACACCGTTGTAGGCTGAGAGGGATGGAGGGGATTGGATGAGATTGGTCACGTAATAATTCTAGATTTGTAGGGCATAGTGCCTAGTATCCATTGTTAGCGTTTTCTACCGTTGTTGCAACTTGTTATGCTTAATGCTTGTCACTAGGGCCCGAGTGCCATGATTTCAGATCTGAACATGTTATTGTTTCATGAGTATAATATTGTTTCTTGATCATACCTGCAAGTTGTTTTACACATGTCACTGTCCGGAACCCGAGGCCCCAAAGTGACAGAAATTGGGACAACCGGAGGGGATGCTTGTGATGTGAGGATCATGTGTGTTCATGGAGTGTCAATGCTTTTCTCCGGTGCTTTATTAAAAGGAGCACCTTAATTACCAGTAGTTCCCTAGAGGCCCCGCTGCCACGGGCTGGTAGGACAAAAGATGTTGTGCAAGTTTCTCATTGCGAGCACGTATGACTATATTGGAACACATTCCTATGGTTTGCCTACATGTTTGATGCTTTATATTATTATCTGGAATGCCCATGTTATTATTATTACATGACCTATGTTATCCATGCAACGCCCATCCATCCATTCCCTCTATGCCTACGGTACTTCCCATCCTGCTGTTTTTCGCGATTGCTACTGTTGTTACTATTTTACTACTGATGTTATTTTATTTCTACTGCTCCTATAAAAATGTTACCACTCATAAATTGTTGCGATCAAGTCTACTTTCAGGTGCAGCTGAATTGAAAACTCAGTTGTTAAGGCATATAAATATTCTTTGGCTCCCCTTGTGTCGAATCAATAAATTTGGGTTTTACTTCCCTCGAAGACTGTTGCGATCCCCTATACTTGTGGGTCATCAAGACTATTTTCTGGCTCTGTTGCCAGGGAGCATAGCTTTATTTATTTGTTCACTTGATCGTGATATTGTTTGGTGCAAGCCATTCATCATGGGCAAGACTCGTGATGGAAAAGTTCCTATATTACCATCCACTACAAGAAGAGGTATAACTCTGAACACCTTTGCCGCTATTGATTCACCGTCTGTTATGAGTAAGCTTCTTACTCCACCACATGTTACACGTACTGTTACTTCTGCTGAGTCTGAGAATATTTCTGATATTTTTGATGATGCTTCTACTGTGCTTGATGATACTGGTTCTCTAGGTACTTTCCTAGATGCTACTATTGCTAGATCCAAACAAATGAAAAAAATCTGAAATTTCTGTTGAAAATATTGGTACACCTGTTAATTCAACTGAGCTTATTCATGATGTTGATGAAACCTATATTGAACTTAATGATGCTTTTATTGAAGAAGCTCATGCCACTAATGGTGTAAGTGCTCTTAAGAGTCTTCTTGCAAGACATGCTGTGAAATATAAAGCTTCCCTTGATGCTAAGTTTGCCACATCTCCCATACACATTATAGATAAGCATTATGATTTATCTTTAGATTTGTCTTATATATCTATTGTTGAGAAGGAACCTTTTTGTGGAACTGAAAGTTAAAGTGCTATGGTACACATGAATGAGCTTTCATCTTTGAGTAGTTTATTTCTGATGATACTAAGTTGCGTGCTTATTTTGTTACCAAGATCTTCCCTTTCTCATTGAAAGATGAAGTTAAAATTTGGTTTAAAAATCTGTGACCTGGTTGTATTACTGATCCTATGGATTTGGTTAATCCTTTATTTCAAAAATAATTTCCTGCTAGTGCCCAACATGCTGTTGTGCAGGACATCTTTAATTTTGAGCAAATTTAAGGAGAAAAATTGTCTGAATCTTGGAAAAGGTTTTGTTCTTTGATAAGAGCTAGCCCTGGATATCCATTACCTAAAAATGAGCTCCTAGATATATTTTATAATGGACTAACTGTTGAATCTAGGACATACCTGCATAGTTGTGCTGGTTGTGTTTTCAGGAAAAGAACTCCAAAAAAAAGTTGAGGAATTAATGGCTAAAATAGCCAAAAATAATGATGATTGGAATATACCTGAGCCTACACCTACACCAGAGCCAACACCAATACCAACACCCAAGAAGAGAGGGGTGATTGAATTAAATGATGAAGTGATGAAGGAAGCCAAGAAATCTCTTAAAGAGAGAGGTATTAAATCTGAAGATGTGAAGAATTTACCTCCTATAGAAGAATTATGTAAGCCTATTCCTCATCCATCAACTGTTGAGGTACACTCTCTCCAATATTTTGATAATAGAGATATTCCTTACTCTAAACCACCTGATCAATGCTTAGATGAATTTGATAATTATGTTGTTAAGCAAGACAACTTTATAAGGAGAGTGCTAAATCACCTTATGGAAAACTCTAGAGCTATTGATAATTTGCATGGTATTATTGAAAGAACCTCTAATGATGTTAAAATGCTTGTTCAACATTTTCAAATGGTTCAAACTCAAATTGATCAACTTAATAAAGTGAAAAAAGACATGATAGCTAATGATTCTAGAGATAAACATGTTTGTGAAATAATTACTAGAAGTGGTGTTTCTACTGAGGACCCCTTGTATCATGAAGGACGTCCTAAAAGAATTGAACAAGATTCTCAGCAACCTAAAAACAATAGTTCTCCTTCCAAGAAAAAGAAGAAGAGACATAAAAATGTTGTAGAATCTCCTGAACCTGCTAAAGATCCTAATAGTATATCTATTTCTGATGCTGAAACTGAAAGTGGTAATGATAAAAGTGATGCTTATGATAAACAAGAACCTGTAGCTGAACCTGAAAAGCAAACTAAAACTGCAAAGTATACTAAGGAGGATTTATTGCTAATAAACATGGTAATGAAAGAGAGCCTTGGGTACAAAAAGCAATGCATTTTCCTAATAAGAAACACAAATCAAAGGAGGAAGAACATTATAACAAGTTGTGTGAGTGGATGAAACCTCTATTTTGCAAATCCCTTTGACTGATGCTATTAAACTACCTCCTTATTCTAAATATATGAAAGATATTGTCTCCAACAAAAGGAAAATTCCTAATGAGGAAATTTCCACTATGCTTGCTAATTACTCTTTCAATGGCAAGGTTCCAAAGAAGCTTGGAGATCCTGATATTCCTACTATCCCTTGTTCTATGAAAAATAATTATGTCAGAACTGCTTTATGTGACTTGGGAGATGGAGTTAGTGTTATGACTTTCTCTCTTTATAAGAGGCTCTCTCTTTAAAAAATTATACACACAGATATATCTTTGCAAATGGCTGATAAATCCACTGCTATTCATGTTGTTATATGTGAGAATGTTCCTGTGCAAGTTGCTACTAATTGTTTGATATTAACTGACTTTGTTGTGTTGCAAATGCCTGAAGATGATAATATGTGTATTATTCTTGGGAGAACTTTTCTTAATACTGCAGGGGATGTTATTGATTGCAATCAAGGAAAAGTAACTTTTCTTAAGAACATACTGTTTATTTTCCCAAGAAGATTGATAGAAGATATGGTTTAAATTGAATTGAAAATATTGAGACCATCAAGATTGGAGAATTTTGTTGTACCATTCCAGTACCACCAAAAGAATATGAAATTATTATGATTGGGACTATGTCTATCAAGGTTGAGGTAACATAATTATTTAGTGATTAGCAAAGATTTGCTTCATATGAAAATTGTTCTGGTAACAAGACTTGATCACCCTTGTTAACAAAATGATTTTGAATGAAGAGGACGATGTTTTCACCTTCCCCGTTATGTTTTCACCATGTTTACCTCTGTTATCACATTGCTCCTTGAGTACAATCATGTTTTCACCCGTCCTTATGCATGTTTTCCTAATGTTTTCACCCGGGTTACTGTGGTTATGCATGTTTTCACCACCAATACTTTTATTTTCACCACTACCACCTTTGTTTTGTTTGGATATTTTTCCATTAGAGTGGCATAGAACCTCTGTAGTGCTAGTTTTGGTTTTGTTTTTCACCTTTTCACTTTTGTTTTTCTAGTTTTTATTAATTATGAAAATTCCGGAAATACCTCAAAAATAAAGTTTCTCAAAAAATTCCAGAAAAAATTATAATAATTTTTTACGTCAAAAATGAGGCAAGAGCCACCTGGGAGGCCCCAGGGGGACCCACCAGTCACGCACACCATGGGGTGGTGCAGCCAGCCCCCTAGTGGCGCCAGCACATGGTGTGGGGCCCCTTGGCCCCCCACTAACTCTCTCCCCTGCCAAAGTCTTCTCTCTCACCCCCAAAACTGAAAACATTTCCTGGAACCCGTGTTCTTGCTGTTCTTCCTCGAAATTGTTCGATCTCTTTGCGCAGCCCATCATTTGTGCTGAAATTTAGTGCATTTGCTCTCCGGTATGTGACTCCTCCGATGATCCAAGTAGAATTTTATTTGGTGAAGTATTTCTTGAGTATTTTGGTACTGTAGGTGACAGCTTATGTGAGTTTGCATGCTTGATTTGAGTAGAAATAATGTAGTTTTGATGTATGTTTAGCTCTCATATAAGTCCCTATGGTAGTTTCCACCTTATAGTTGCTTGAAATTAATTTTTGTGATGATTGTTGAAAAATTTCAGATATGGAGCACAATGTTCATCAACTAAACCAGCATGAGCTGGAGTTGCATGAGGTCATGCACGTGCACCGCGAAGAGAGAGTGTTCCCATCAATTTATACGTGTCAAGAATTCATGAGGATTACGGGAATTTCGTAGGATTTCAACACTCTTGTGCATAATGCAGGCTTGGACCGTTTCATTGAGGATGAACCTATCCAACATGTGAAACTAACTATGTGTGTGGTGCAGGATTTTCATTTTAAATGGTCCTCAACTAACCCTATGGTTCGCTACAAAATTTACAATAAAGCTGTAAACTTACCTTTCAGTGATTTTTGTGCAGCTATCAAGGTACCAGAGTGGGGTTCTTGTGAGAAGATAAGAGGGAAGCCTAAACCACTGCTGGAATTATATGAGGAGATTTGCCAAGGCAGAAGCTTCACAGAGAGAGTGGTAAAATTCGATAAATTCAACTCCCTAGCATTCGATACTTTGCCTATTTTATTTTAAATGTGTGTTAGCTAGAAAAACTGCCAACAAGCTATCTGTCTATGATTTGGCGTTTATTGCAGTTGCCTTAAGATGTGATAGGTCTTATAACTTTGGCGCTTTAATTGCTTACCGTCTCTCGCTTAACCGTGAGATGGGCGGAATTTGTGGAGGTCTTATTGCCTCGCGCTTGCTAGCTTTGCATGGTTTGGAGCCACACCCTCTAGACCTGCAGTTTCCCATAGAGAGGCTTGATCTTGTTTCCATGGTTCAACATAAGTTTCTTTCTACCCATGATCACTTGCACAACTTATGTTTCGAAATAACTTTCTCCAAACAATCTAGGTGGAGAGTTACTAAATTGTTAGGAAAGTACTTTTGCCTGCACCTCTGTTGTTTAATCTTAATAGCAGGCAAGGATGGATGCTTTCTGAGAGTGAGCTGGACACATACCTTGCGCATCACCCCCAGCAAGGGGAGGATGCCGGAGATGGGACGATGGTGATTTCTTCTAGCCCTACGAAGCCACGGGGATCCCGTACCAGCACCCCGGTTATGACTATGCGCCCGCTGCTTCATCTTCCTCTTGGGCGCCCGAGTACGACCACGCTAGGGACGACCCACCACAGTGGGGATATTTCCCGCGCCAAGATTGATCTCCACTTAGGCCAAAAGCCTAAGCTTGGGGGGAGGTATACCGACATCACACTCATTTATATATCATGTTCTGTTGGTTCTTTGAATATCCATGTTTTCGTTTCTTTCGTTTGTTTTTGTTTTCTTTCGCTTCTTTCGTTTCTCTTTGTTTTATTGTTCTGTTCTTGTTTTCCAAAACACAAAAGGACCAAAAATATTTCTGTTGTTTCTCTTTGTTTGCTTCTTTAGTTTCTTTTGTTGGTTTGCTTTCTTTCTCATTTCGGTTTAGTATTCAAAAATCAAAAAATATTCTGCTTTGTTTGTTTGCTTCTTTCTGTTCTTGTTTTAATTTGAAAACCCAAAAATATTTGTTGTTCTTCTTTGGTTTTTGTAAAGTTTTTTGTAGAGTTCACGGACTTTCGTGTCTCCATTGGAGCTTGATTATCATTCTATATAATTCAATCCACAAGTGAAGAGCAGTAATGATGATTTACGACAATCCGAGTTGTGGTGAGAGGCTGGTATGAACTCTATTGGTTTTATTTTTGTACATGTACTCATTGTGTGAACATTCTTAGTCCGTTCATGTAAGGTGTATGTTATTTAATTGATTCTTGGTAGTTCGTGCTCTCACGTGTTAGTTCCAACTTATTAATATAAGATAGCATGTCGTATGAATGTTTGCTTGTATTGTTTTATTCATAGAAGGGTATGACATTGCGGTATCTCCCTCTCATTGTTTCGCTTGGATCGACTTGGCACATGCTCACACATGCTATGACTGAAAACAAAAAGTCGCTTAATCCTCAATGATTTATCTTGCCTCAGAGTATTTGTATCATTTTTATGCCCTTGTTAATTTTGTTTTGTCGCAAGCATGATTATGACAGTTGTTGCTCTCTTGATTGTCGCTCCCTGTCTATTGCTAGCCTTCACATGTACTGATTATGAGCTCTACTGGTGCATCCAACTCCCCAAAAACAAAGTTTGCCAAATGTGTCCACCATACCTACCTATATATGTGGTATTTAACTACCACTCCAAGTAAATTTCTCGTGTGCTACCTTTAAAACCTGCTAAAAATTATTCCTGTTTTGTGCCCCTGTTTTCGCCCATGAGGATGTAAATAGAGAATATTTATCTCACTTGTTGATTGGATTTCACACCCTGGACTAGTGACTTCATCCTCTTATCCAATGTTAGAAGGGCCCAAATTAACACAACAAATTCTCTTCACTCTTTTTGCCCCTGATTTATCAGTCAAAGCATAATTGTGTAAACAAAAGAGAAAGAGGGATGACCTTCTACCCAGATGCGTCCTTCTATGGGAGCCACTCTTGTGAAGTCTAGTTGGCTTGTGACATACTGTATTGTTTGTTTACCATTTTTTGACATAAGCATACACCTCTCTCAAAAAAAGTTTTCAATACCTCTGTTTAATAAAATAAAAAGCTCTAGCACATGAGTTAATCCCTGCTTCCCTCTGCGAAGGGCCTTTCTTTTATTTTTATGTTGAGTTTTCACGTTCTCGCTTTATGCACCTTCTTGAGAGCATGGCTATTAATCTTAGTGTAATGTGCTTGTCCCAAAACACGGTTGATAGTGGAATAACTTTGAAGATTGTATCTTTGATATCTATATTTCTAGTCTTCATTTGAACTTCAGAGGTTCCCTGGCGTTTATGTTTTGCTCCACTATTAAGGGCAAGCGAGTACACTTTATCATACCCTATTATGATCATTCCAATCTTGTAGATTGAGGTACTTCATGTTGTCTATTATTAGTTTGTTGGCATCTTATCATGGTTTGCATAACTGTTGGGTGACTTTTATTTTCCATATATCTTATTATGAATTGCCTCAGCACTTGTTTATGTAGTGAGTAAATTTACATCATATGAAACAAATGTGTTCGTAAAAGCCTTTTATCGCACTCAGTTGTAACTGAATTGCTTGAGGACAAGCAATAAGCTAAGCTTGGGGGAGTTGATACGTCCAAAACATATCTCCTTTTCCGAACACTTTTCTTATTGTTTTCCTCTAAACTTGTGAGTTTTGGATACCACTAACACGGACTAACGTTGTTTTCAGCAGAATTACCTTGGTGTCTTGTTTTTGTGCAGAAAAGTCAACTTTCGGGAAAATGCCAGAAAAGACCCCACTGGTCTTAAAACACCGGAAGACACTGGGAGCCAGGAGAGGGGCCAGGAGGGGGCCACACCACCCCCCGGCTCCCCCCTCGGCCGCACCGCCTGTTGGTGTGGGCCACCCCGGGACCCCCTTGGACTCCCCTTTCGACTACATAACACCTTCAACCCTAAAACAACAGGGGGTTCGTCATATTCCACAGAAACACAATAGAGCGCCGCGCCACCCCGAACCTCGATTCGGGGATCAGAACTTCCTGTTCTGGCGCCCTGCCGGGACGGGGATTCGAAGGAGATCATCGCCATCGACACCGCCACCTCTTCTCCATCAACCATCCATGTTTCCCTCTTCCATGTGTGAGTAAACACCGCTGTAGGCTGAAAGGGATGGAAGGGATTGGATGCGATTGATCATGTAATAATGCCAGATTGTTAGGCATAGTGCCTAGTATCCATTGTTAGTGGTTTCTAACGTTGTTGCAACTTGTTATGCTTAATGCTTGTCACTAGGGCCCGAGTGCCATGATTTCAGATCTGAACATGTTATTGTTTCATGAGTATAATATTGTTTCTTGATCATACCTGCAAGTTGTTTTACACATGTCATTGTCCGAAACCCGAGGCCCCAAAGTGACAGAAGTTGGGACAACCGGAAGGGATGGTTGTGGTGTGAGGATCACGTGTGGTCACGGAGTGTTAATGCTTTGCTCTGGTGCTTTATTGAAAGGCGCACCTTAATTACCAGTAGTTTCCCTAGAGACCCCGCTGCCACGGGCTGGTAGGACAAAAGATGTTGTGCAAGTTTCTCATTGCGAGCACATATGACTATATTGGAACACATGCCTATGGTTTGCCTACATGTTTGATGCTTTATATTATTATCTTCAATGCCCACATTATTATTATTACATGACCTATGTTATCCATGCAACGCCCATCCATCCATTCCCTCTATGCCTACGATACTTCCCATCATGCTGTTTTCCGCGATTGCTATTGTTGTTACATTTTACTACTACTGTTATTTTATTTCTACTACTGCTATAAAACTGTTACCACTGATAAATTGTTGCGAGCACGTCTACTTTCAGGTGCAGTTGAATTTACAACTCAGTTGTTAAGGCATATAAATATTCTTTGTCTCCCATTGGGTCGAATCAATAAATTTGTGTTTTACTTCCCTCGAAGAGTGTTACGATCCCCTATACTTGTGGGTCATCACCGTGCCGCCAGGTGGTGTGTCCACCCTGCCCACTTCTGGTCGCCCTCTTTCGCGTACTTGACACCCAGGGAACCCTAAGACCCAGAGGATCATCGAACAATTATTCCGTTTCCGCCTCGGGGTGGAAAACACCCGAGAGAGAAAAGCTCTCTGGCAGGGAGAAATCATCGCCATCGTCACCGTCATCGTCATCGCTTCGAGCATCATCAAGATCATCATAGTCATCATCATAACCACCAGCACCATCACCCTCATCATCCACCGTCATCCCGCTGTAACAATAGGGGCCTCTATCGTTGTTTTACATTAGATCTCTCTCCCAGTGTGGATTACTTGTTAGTAGTTGATGCTTGTGAGATTTATCGGTGTAGCACTTTATGACCAGATTGTTATCATCCATTATATCACCTCTGACTATGATCCATATGATGTCTTGTGAGTAGTTCGTTTAGTTCCTGAGGACATGGGAGAAGTCATGATGTTAGTAGTAAAGTTATCTTGAAGCATAAGAAGTATCACAAGTTCAAAAACTAAGTGGTCATGGAGGCTATTCGTGACTGGTTTGTAGTCATAAACATGGTGTGAGCATGCGCCAAGTCAACCAAATAAAACATTCGAAAGAGAATACCAAATATTGATGCTTTACTATGACAAAAACAACTCATGAATCTTTCAATACATATTAAACACTCTCAGCTATTTGAGGCTAATCATGCCACTCAATAACCACAAGGGTTTAAAACTAAAATAAAATTTAGCATGGCATGAAAAGTCCTAGTCACAGTCTATATAAGCTTCTACTAGTACTGTTATAAATTCTACTTCAAGCAGCAGTTTTCTGTTTCTCCCAACAAGAACCATACAAAACATGCTTTAACAAAAATAATCTTTATGATACATCAAGCAAACATGAGCGTACTCAAATAATATACTAAAAATAACAGCTCTAATAAGTGATGAATGCAAAATAGGAGCTGAATAAATGCAACAGCTAGACAGAGATTAAGAATACAACGTATTCTCAAGAAAAAGCGGAGCGTGTCACTCTCCAATAAAATAATGCTAGGGTACAACCAAGCTTATTATGAAAGTAAAAAAAAACTGAAAGTAAAAGCAAACTGAAACAAAAATAAAAGACGCTCCAAGTAAAGCACATAAGATGCGACCGAATAAAAATATAGTTTCACTAGAAGTGACCTGATAATTTGTTGATGAGGAAGGGGATGCCTTGAGAATCCCCAAGATTAGACGCTTGAGTCTTCTTGGAATTTGCTTGTATGTACCTCCGGGGCATCCCCAAGCTTAGGCTTTTCACTCTTCTTGATCACTTCATATCATCCTCTTCTCTTGACCCTTGAAAACTTCCTTCACATCAAAATTCTCACAATCTTCATTATAATGGTTCAGTTTCAACACAAGTGTAACACTCAAAAACACATTAGCTACTGTCACAACTTATTTCAAAACTCTTTTTCTCAAAATAACACCAAAAGAAAGAGATTAAGATGCAAATGCGATAAATGGCAGAAATCCGTCAAAAATTAAACAACAGGTAAAAGATCGATTTTTTCAAAAATCTTCTGTTGCTCAAATAAAAAAGTAGTATTCTAAGAAAAGTTGCGTATATAAGTCAGTATTAAGCACAAAAAAGATCAGGTTATTTTGAATTCTCTGTGATTTTTAACGGAATTTACAGTGGACAGCAGAAATCTGTTTCCTGCGCAGAAATCCGAAATATAGTGTCAACTTTCCACTAGTGGCTTAACTTGGCTCAACAAAACTCAAAAGAAAAGATACAGAGGGGTTTCCAAGGAAATAGAAAACACCAAGTTGCAATCACACCAAAGAAAACAAAGGAAAACTGAAAGAAAACAGGTAAATAAAACGGGTTGTCTCCCGGTAGCGCTTTTCTTTAAAGCCTTTCAGCTAGGCATAGAAAAATCAACTCAAGTGTTTTCATGTGAGGCATTCAAATAAAGATTTGGAAACTATTTAATAATGCATTGTATTTTATCTAAGTGGGTTTCAGAGGCTCCTCTCTTAGTACTTTTAGGCTTAGTATTTTCATCAAATAAGTTCTCAGGAACAATCCAATCAAAATTCTTTTCTTGGGCTTCCTGCAGAGCTACTAATTTAAAGGGGATTGGTATTTTATCCCCGTTTTAATTATTAGATTCAGTTTTTTCTAGATCACCAACAATGTCTACACATGAGCCAAGCATATTAAAACGATCAAAAACTTTTCTAGCTTCTATATCGACATCCCCAAATTCTTTAAGCATAGTTTCTAAAATGAAGTTTCTTTTCTCAACATTTTCAATGTTATTCAAGTTGAGGAACATATGTTGCATTATGGGATGGAGGTTAATAAAACTAGCTTCTAGAATGTGAACTAAAGAAGTTGCAGCAGTCTCGTAATTGGGAGCAAGTTCTACTATGGATTTTTCCTCAAAGTTATCATGCTTACTAACATGATCAAAGAATTCTATAATAGTGCCCTTTCCAAGTATAGAACCACTTCCTACCGGCAAATCTTTCAATGTAAAATTAGGGAACAACATGATGAGAAATAACAACATAGAGACAAAAATAACAATTATGAAGTAAACTAATTTTTTTTTGTGTTTTTGATATAGAGAAATAAAAACAAGATAATAAACAAAATAAAAAGAGTGAGAGTGAGAGACTCCCCTTGCCAGAAGACTTCCTTCTCTCTGGTAACGGCGCCAGAAAATATCCTTGATGCTCGTGATACACACGGTTGTTGGGAGACCCCAACATGAGGATATGATGAGCACATCGGTAGGTATTTCCCCTTAGTTAGGAACCAAGGTTATCAATCCAGTAGGAGAAAGAGGACCTTCGGAAGGTTGATGCCACTGACGGTGGTGCTGGCGCTTCACCGGTGTCAGCAACAACGTGGAACCTGCACACAACACAACAAAAATACTTTGCCCCAACAGTACAGTGAGGTTCTCAATCTCACCGGTCTTGCTGAAAACAAAGATTAGACGTATAGTGTGGAAAACAGTGTATGCTTGTAGAAAGTAAAGAAAGCAAGCAATTGTTGTGGTTTGTTTAACAGTGTGGAAAATGGGCCGGGGTTCATAGTTTCACTAGTGGTGTCTCTCCATAAAAGATAGCATGCTGGGTGAACATATTACAACTGGGCAATTGACAAATAGAGGTTGCACCGTAGTGCACAATATGATATGAAGATTACTATGCTATTTAGTGCGGGCATTACAACAAGATACATAGACCGACATCCATCTGCATCTATGACTAATAATCCACCCTCAGGTTATCATCCGAACCCCCTCAGGTATTAAGTTGCAAGCGACAGATAATTGCATTAAACAAAGTGTGTAATGTAAGCAATGATTATGCACGCAGGCACTCACACCGTTGTTTTCTCCCTAATGGCAACAACACATCCTCCCCCTTCACGTTTCTGTCACTCGAGTAAGGCAACAAGGAGGCATTAACCCACTATCGAGCATAAATACTCCCTCTTGGAGTCACTAGCAACTACTTGGCCAGAATAACCACTAGCAACGGAGAGCATGCAAGATCACAAATAACATACGCAAATAAAGACTATAATCAACTTGGCATAAGGTCAATATTCATCGGATCTCAGCAAACACAGCATAGAGAATTACATAAGATCAATCTCGATCATGATAGGCAGCTCACGAGATCTAAACATGGAGGCATATGAGGAGAAGACAAACATCTAGCTACAACTACGAACCTGTAGTCCAAGGATGAACTACTCACGCATCACTCTGGAGGTAGGCATGGTGATGAAGAAGCCTCCGGTGATGATCTCCTCTCCGGCAGGGTGCCGGAAACAGCTTCAGAACCCCCTGATCTGGGGTTGACGGTGACGGCGGCTGCAGAACTTTTTCGGGGATTTTGACCAGGTGTTTAGGGTTTTCCATCCGAGGGGCTTAAATAGGCAAAAGGGTGAAGGCCGTGGTGCTCCAGGGGGCCCACACCTATAGCTCGCGCGGTCTGCTGCCCCTCTCCGGCTCCTCTTCGGTCTTCTGGATGCTTCCGGGGAAAATAGGACTTCCGGGCTTCGAATTTTCCAGTTCCGAGAATATTTCCAGAACAACTTTTTTGAAACTAAAAAACAGCAGAAAACAGGGAATTGGCTCTGTGGCATCTTGTTAATAGGTTAGTCCGGAAAATCGATAAAAATGACATAAAGAATGGAGAAAACATGTAGCAATTGGCAAAATATGATCATGGAGCATCAGAAATTAGGGATACGTTTACGACGTATCAGCAAACTTCGTTCTTGGTCAGAGAACATTTAATGATATCATACTTATCTTAGGTGAAGTCTTTATAACAAGGCTTATATTGTAGAGCTTAACATGTTTAATTATGACAATCCTTTTACAATGATTCATAAATTTTAAAGTAATATTCATTCAGATAATAAAGCATGTGCTAAACAAAGAAGGATAGAAAACATGATCGAATAAATCAACATATAGATGGTGAGATGACAACAACTCAAATGCTTGCTGGAGACAGAAAGGAACGGCTTTACTGACTCAACATAAAAGTAAAGGATAGGCCCTTCGCAGAGGGAAGCATGGATCACTCATGTGCTAGAGCTTTTATTTTGTAAAACAGAGGTATAAAATAGTTGACACTCCTCCCAACCTTTATTACACAAACCATGTCTAACTGAATACTCGGGTGCCTGCCAACAATCAGATACCGTGGAGGAGTGTCTAAATTTTGAGAGAGGTGTATGTTTATGTCAACGAATGGCAAACAGAAAATATAGTACGTCACAAGCCAACTAGACTTCACAAGAGCGGCTCCCATTAAAGGACGCAACTGCTATAAAAGGTCAACTCTCTTTCTCTTTTGTTTACACAATTATGCTTTGATTGATAAATCATGGGGAAAAAGAGTGAAGAGAATTTGTATTATTATTTGGGGCTGGGAACCCTGCTGCCAGCTCTTCTAGTATTTGGATGCGGATGAAGCCACTAGTCCAGGTGTGTGAGTCCAATCAACAAGTGAGATAAAGGTTCTCTATTTGCGTCCTCATGAGCTAAAACAGGAACACAAAACAGGGATAATTTTGAAGGTTTTAAAGGTAACACATGAGCAATTTACTTGGAGTGACGGTGAAATACCATATGTAGGAAGGTATGGTGGACACAAATGGCATAGTTTTGGGGCTCAAGGTTTGCATGCACGAGAAGCATTCCCTCTCAGTACAGGGTTTTTGGCTAGCAAGGCTGGGTAGCAAGCATAAGAGTTGAGGGAAACAAACAAATATACATATGATGAAACCAATCATGCAATCTTCATTGAAAACCCAAGCGATCTTAACTTGTGAATACTAAATTTATGAGCTAATATGCAAATTCCTCTTTCTTATACTAGCATCTCAAAATATTATTTTTACTAACCCAAGCTAAGTTTGCAAAAACCAACTAGATTAACTTAATGATCTCCAGAGTGACACCAAATACTAACAACAAGCTCAACCATATGACAGAAATTGAAAACTAAAATAAGGTGTGCAGAAAGTAAATGATGAAACTTCTCATTAATATTTCAAACCGGCAACTCACACCAAGGGATACAACAATAACCAACTAAGGAGAGATACTTCCATACTGCAAACCATCCTATATGATAAATTCTCCACTCATGATATGACTCTACTGAAAAGGTAAAAAAGATGAAAGATAGTGATGTGATACCGCGACACTCCTCCCAAGCTTGGAACAAGCCAAGGGGATTCCAATACCAATGACGAATCAATTCTTCGGTGGTGGTGAATCCTTCTCGATGAGCTTATCAATGGATTTCTTCAGATCTTCAATTGCGAATATAAGCATACGCATCACCTCCGTATTGTGATCAATACGGTTTGCATGCCTGTCAGACTGTGAATCCCAGCCACCAAGATTTTTCTCCCACTCTACCTTAGTTTGAGAGCTTCCTTCATCTGCACGGTTAGAACGATCCATATCCCAACAAGAAGGAAATCTACCTCGGGTACCCTCCTAGATTGATACTCATGAATTAAAGTACGGAAAGGTTTCTTTATGCCTGAAAGGGGTGTCCTTGAAGCTAAGCAGTAAAGTGGGGCCTTCCCTCCGGTGCTCATCCTTGTCGTTTGCTTGCGAGGTTTTGCAACCACTCCAATGCTTGCGATGGTGGCGCGGTGATGCACTCGTGGGTTTTCTTCTACATCTCCTTCAGCTCCACTCTCGATCTCCTCCTCCGGCTCCGGGCCTTGGAAATCATCTTCCTTTGGTCCCTTCCCCTTGTTGTTGTTGGCGGACACCATGATGCTTCTAAAACTGAAAACAGATCCTGGCAGAAACAGCTCGAAACAGAAACACGACGAGAAAATGATATACGGACCTCGGGGGTCCGGGGGATTATGTAGCAAAAAGTCTTACAATGAAAGGTACTGGGTGAAAACAGGTCGGAGACGGACTCCGAGGCGTCCTCACAATAGCCTAGTGCGGGCAGGGGGGAGGGCGCGCCACCCCATGGTGTGGAGCCTCCGGGCTCCGTCTCCGCCTCGTTTCCGGCTCATAATTTTTCATATTTTCCAAAAATAGTAAAAATAAAAGTTGGAAGATGTTTCGCGAAAGTTTTCTTACCAAAACTGATACCTATTCGAAAACTGACTCTGCAGTTTCTGAAATATGCTTCTTAATAAATTCCTCCGGTATCATGGCTCAAATACAATCAACATTTTCCTTATAAGGATCTCCAGAAATATAATGCTTGAGTATTTGGCCATTCACCACTTGTGAAGTATTTTCTTCAAGGGAAACAATTTTAATTGCCCCCGAACGATATACCTCTTCGATAACAAAAGGTCCTTCCCATCTCGAGAGTAATTTTCCTGCAAAAAATCTGAGACGAGACCTATACAATAGCACTTTCTCACCAACATGAAATTATCTTTTAATAATTCTCTTATCGTGCCACCTTTTAACTTTCTCTTTAAAGAGCTTAGCATTTTCATATGCTTCACTCCTCCATTTATCTAAAGAACTTAAGTCAAGCAACCTTTTCTCACCAGCAAGTTTAAAATCTCTGTTTAGGTCTCTCACTACCCAATAAGCTTTGTGTTCTAATTCTAGGGGCAAGTGATAAAATTTTCCATAAACCATCTTATAAGGAGACATGTCCATGGGATTTTTATAAGCAGTTCTATACGCCCACAGAGTATCATTTAATTTCTTAGCCCAATTTTCTAGATTTGTGAACAATCTTTTGCAAGATAGATTTTATCTCTCTATTTGATAATTCTACTTGCCCACTAGTTTGAGGATGATAGGGTGAGGAAATTCTATGATTAACATCATATTTAGCAAGAGTCTTTCTAAAACCACCATGAATAAAATGAGAATCCCCATCAGTCATAAGATATCTAGGCACACCAAACCTAGGGAAAATAACGTCTTTAAGCATTTTTTATGAGGTTTCACCATCAGCACTTTTAGTAGGTATAGCTTCTACCCATTTAGTAACATAATCAACAGCAACAAGAATATGAGTGTAGCCTTGTGAAGGAGGGAAAGGACCTATAAATTCAAAACCCCAACAATCAAGCGGTTCAATAACAAGAGAATAATTCATAGGCATTTGATTACGTTTAGAAATATTTCCAACCCTTTAACATTTATCACAAGATAAAAAAACTTTCTAGCATCTTTAAAGAGAGTAGGCCAATAAAAACCTGATTGTAGAACCTTATGTGCAGTTCTATCTCCAGCGTGTTGTCCTCCGTAAGCACTACTATGACATTTTCTCAATATCTCTCGTTGTTCATTTTCAGGAACACATCTTCGCATAATACCACCAACACCTTCTTTATATAAGTGTGGGTCATCCCAAAAATAATGCCTCAAATCATAGAAGAATTTTCTTCTTTGCTGAGCTGTAAAGATAGGAGGCAAATACTTGGAAACAATAAAGTTATCATAATCAGCATACCATGGACTCTCTTGAGAGCTCACTTTTATTGCAGCCAACTGTTCATTAGGAAAACTATCATTAACAAGAATAGGATCATCAGAGATATTTTCTAATCTTGACAAATTATCAGCAACATGATTCTCAGCACCCTTCCTATCCACAATATGTAAATCAAACTCTTGTAAGAGAAGCACCCACCTAATAAGCCTAGTCTTAGCATCTTTCTTTTCCATAAGGTACTTAATAGCAGCATGATCAGTATGAATAGTAACTTTAGAATCAATAATATACTTCCTAAATTTATCACAAGCAAAAACTACAGCTAGGAACTCTTTCTCAGTGGTAGCATGATTCTTTTGAGCAGCATCAAGAGTTTTAATAGCATAATGAATAACATTTAACTTCTTATCTACCCTCTATCCAAGAACAACACCTACATCATAATCACTAGCATCACACATAATTTCAAATGGTAAATTCCAACCAGGGGGTTGAGCAATAGGGGCAGATATTAAAGCCTTCTTTAAAATTTCAAAAGCTTCTTTACAATCTTCATCAAAAACAAAATGTACATCCTTTTGAAGAAGATTAGTAAGAGGATTTGATATTTAAGAGAAATCTTTAATAAACCTTCTATAGAAACCAGCATGACCAAGAATACTACGAATACCTTTTACATCCCCGGGACAGGGCATTTTCTCAATGGCTTCAACTTTAGCTCTATCAATTTCAATACCTCTTTCAGAGATTTTATGTCCAAGAACAATTCCTTCATTAACCATAAAATGGCATTTCTCCCAATTAAGAACAAAATTAGTCTCCTCACATCTCTGCAAAACTTTATCAAGATTCTGCAAACAATTATCAAAAGAAGTTCCATAGACGGAGAAATCGTCCATGAAGACTTCCACAATTTCTTCACAAAAACCATGAAAGATAGCAGACATGCATCTTTGAAAAGTAGCAGGATCATTACATAAACCAAAGGTATACTTCTATAAGCATAGGTTCCATAAGGACAAGTGAAAGTTGTTTTCACCTGATCAGGATTTCTAACAGAAATTTGAGAGAACCCAGAATAACCATCAAGAAAGCAAAAATGAGTTTTATTAGACAACCTCTCTAACATTTGATCAATAAAAGGCAAAGGATAATGATCTTTCTTAGTAACCTTATTAACTTTCCTAAAATCAATACACATCCTATAACCAACCACTACTCTTTGAGGAATAAGTTCATTATTTTCATCTGGCACAACAGTCATCCCTCCTTTCTTAGGGACACAATGCACAGGACTAACCCATCTACTATCAGCAATAGGATAAATAATACCAGCGTCAAGGAGTTTCAATGCCTCATTTCTTACCACATCCTTCATCTTAGGATTTAAACGACGTTGATGTTCAACAACTGGCTTTGCATCAGGTTCAATATTAATAGCATGCTGACATATAGTAGGAGAAATCCCCTTCAAATCATCAAGAGTATAACCAATAGCACCTCTGTGTTTCCTCAATATTCCCAATAATCTCTCCTCTTCTTTACCAGGAAGTTTAGAACTATTAATAACATGATATAATTTCTTATCATCAATATGAGCATATTTAAGATTGTCAGGCAAAGGCTTTAAATCAAAAACATGATCCTCCTTGGGTGGTAATGTGGTACCCAAGTCTTCCACCGGTAAATTTTGTTTCAGCATCGCTGGCTGGTGTAGGAAAATCTCGTCAATTTGATTTCTTTCTTCCATAAAGACATCACTTTCATGGTCTTCCATGTATTGTTGCAAAGGATTTTTAGGAGCAATAGCAATAACAGCCAATTGTTCAACTCTTAAATTCTCATTAGGTAATTCAACTTCATAAGGTGCTTTAGCAAATTTGGAGAAATTAAATTCATAAGACTCTCCATCAAACTTTGTAAGGATTTTCTCCTTTTTACAATCTATAACAGCACCACAAGTGTTAAAGAAAGGTCTACCAAATATAATAGGACAAGTATCACTAGCAGAAGTGCCTAGTACTAGAAAATCAACAGGATATTTAGTTTTACCACATAAGACCTCCACATCTCTAACAATACCAATTGTAGAAATAGTTTCGCTATTAGCAAGTTGAATAATCACATCAATGTATTCAAGTTCACAAGAACCAATTTCATGCATGATTTCTTTATAAAGCTTATAAGGAATAGCACTAGAACTAGCACCAATATCACACAAACCATAATAGCAATGGTCACCAATCATAACAGATAGCACAGGAACACTAGGTTTCCTAGATTTACTAGGATGAGAGACAATATTAGAAGCATCTTTACAAAATATAATGTGTCCCTCTTCTACATTTTCAGAAACAAGGTCCTTTACTATTGCTACTGTAGGTTCTACAGTTATTTGTTCCTCGGGTTCTACAGGTTTCCTTGCACTTTTATTAACCACACTAGCTAACATAGAATGTTCTTTTACCTTAGCAAGAAAAGGCATTTTCTCAATATAAGGTTCAGGCACAATAGAATCAATGGTATGAACTTCTATATCTCTAGAAGGAACACAATCAACAATATCTTTATAAGGTGCATGGTACTTATCCCATTCCTTTTTGGGAATATCAATATAAGAAGCAAAAGCCTTATATAAGTTTGCAACAACTTGAGAGTCAAGACCATAAACAATACTAACATTATGAAAATCATCAGATGACATAAAAGTTTTAATGCATTCATAATCATAATTTATACCTGACTTTCTACCTTTGTCATTCTCCCATCCATCAGTGTTTTCTTGTCAATAAGATCCCATTTAGCTTCATCCTTCATACGTGCAAATGGTCCAGAACAAGAACCATCCAATAAATCCTTATCATGAATAGAAAGCCTTGCATAGAAATTATTAATAACAATATTACTGGGGAGCTCATGAATGGGGCATTTGAGCATTAGTAACTTCAATCTCCCCCATGCTTGGGCAATACTCTCTCCGTCATGAGGCCAAAAATTATATATATAATTCCGATCTCTATGAATTTCACTAGGAGGATAGAATTTAGAATAAAAGAGAGGTACAATTTCCTCCCATCCAATAGTCTGGATATTTTTCAACAGTTTGAACCATTCAGCGGCTCGACCTGTCAATGATATAGAGAATAATTTCCTCTTCACTTGGCCCATTATAATACCTGCACACTTGAACAACTCACATAATTCATGTAAAAAGAGCAAATGATTACCAGGATGGACAGTTCCATCGCCTGAATAGCAGTTATTCATAACATGTTTAACAATCTTTATAGGTATTTTATAAGGATCCAAATCATCAGGCGGTGGGTCACTTACTACCCTAGTAGTGGCAGCAGTGCCCGCAAATAAGGACTCAAAAGGAGATTCAAACATAATGTAATAAAGCAGTAGACAGTAATAAAAACAACACTTATAGCAGAAACTTCCTTTATCAATTCCACTTCCCAATAGAGCTTCACTCCCCGGCAACGGCGCCAGAAAATAGTCTTGATGACCCACAAGCATAGGGGTTGTATCGTAGTACTTTCGATAAATAAGAGTGTCGAACCCAAAGAGGAGCAGAAGGTGCTGATAAGAAGTTTCGATGAAGGAATAACTGTAAATGCTGAAAGATAAATTTGTAGGGGTTTTTGATATTGCAGATAAATAAAGTGCGAGTAAATAAAACGCAGTAATAATAATTGCAGCAAGTGGCCTAATCCTTTCTTCAGCAAAGGACAAGCCGGTAGGTTTACTTATGATTAACAAACGTTCTCGAGGGCACATGGGAGGTTTTTGTCAAGTGCTTTTGTTTCATGCTGCTAAATAATCTTTAGTGTTTTGATAAGTGTTGTGTGGGTGAACCTATGCTAATGTACCGTCCCATCCAAGACTAATACATACTTATGATTATACCCCTTGCAAGCATCCACATCTACAAGAAAGTAATTAAGAAATAAATCTAACCACACCTTTAAACTCCGGGATCCTACGCTCCCTCGTGTAATGGTTTCCTAACGGGGGTTTAGGTTTCTGTCACTCCAACAACCCCACAATTAGTAGCCAAATACACGATGCATCCCCCTAGGCCCAAAAATAGTGAAGTATCATGTAGTCGACGTTCACATGACACCACTAGAAGAATAACACCACAACTTAAATATCAAACCATTAAATATTACTCAACATTACTTCACTACTAACAACTTGAATTCTCCCATGTCCTCAAGAACAACACGAACTAATCACAAGACATCATATGGATCATAATCAGAGGTGATATAATGGATGATAACAATATGTTCATAAAGTGCTAACACCGATAAATCTCACAAGCATCAACTACTTACAAGTAATCCACACCGGGAGAAAGATCTAATGTAGAACAACGATAGAGGCCCCTAATTGTTGCAGCGTGATGACGGTGGATGATGAGGGTGATGGTGCTGGTGGTGGTGATGATGATGATGATGATGATGATGACGATCTTGATGATGCCCGAAGTGATGACGGTGACGATGGCAATGATTTCCCCTCTCTTTAGAGGAATTTCCCCGACAAATTTCTCCCTGCCAGAGAGCTTTTCTCTCTCGGGTGTTTTCCGCCCCGAGGCGGCGACGGAATAATTCTTCGATGATGGTATGGGGCTTAGGGTTCCCTGGGGGCCAAGTACGCGGAAGATATCCCCAAAGGTGGGCCAGGGTGGCCACACTACATGGTGGCGCGGCCAGGAGGGGGCGCGCCACCTCATGGCGTGGACCCTCGGTGGCCCCCTCTGGCTCCCCTTCTGGCTGGACTCCTCCTCTGAACTTCTAAGACACCCGGTGTCCCCCTTTTTCTTCTGATCTTCTGAAATATGGTATCTCGATGGTGCTTTTCCCATCAGATTTCTGGTCCCGGTGTTTATTCTCCAAAAATTATGAAACATGAAAAATAAGATAAAATAACATCAGGGATGCATCATAACATGAAATATATTGATGAATAACAGCAAATTATGATATAAATAGTGATGAAAAATGGACGTATCATGAAGCCCTATTGGTAAGTGGAATTGGTAAGAGAAACTTTTACTGTGAGTGTTGTTTTTATTTCTCTCTGTTGTTTTATTTCATTATGGAGAATACTGTTGGTTCTCTGTTTAGGAGTACTTCTACCATTGATACTAGGGTAGTTGGTAACCCGTCTTCTACTGAATTAGATCCTTATAAAATACCTATGTGTTGGACGTGTTATGGATAACTGCTATTACGGTGATGGAACTGTCCATCCCTGTGATCATTTGCTCTGTATACATGAATTATGCGAGTTATTCAGGTGTGGAAGTATTACAATGGATCAAGTTAAAAGAAAATTATTTTCTTTATCGCTGAAAGAAAGATCCGCTAAATGGTTCAAATTACTGAAGAATTGTGAATCTATTGGATGGGAGGAAATTGTTCCTCTCTTTTATTCTAAAATTTACCCGCCTAGTGAGATTCATAAAGACCAGAATCAAATCTATAATTTCTGGCCTCATGATGGAGAGAGTATTGCCCAAGCGTGGGGGAGAATGAAGTTATTAATGCTAAAATGTCCCGTTCATGAACTCCCGAGACATATTGTCATCAATAATTTTTATGCAAGGCTTTCTCTTCACGATAAGGATTTATTGGATGCTTCTTGTTCTGGATCATTCAAACGTATGAAGGAAGAAGCTAAATGGGATCTTCTTGACCGTATTCAAGAAAACACTAAAGGATGGGAGAATGAAAAAGGTAGAAAGTCAGGTATAAATTATGATTATGAATGCATTAAATCTTTTATGGTAACCAATGATTTATATGATGTTAGTGTTGTTTGTTGTCTTGATTCTCAAATCTTTGCAAACTGTCTTAAAGCTTTTGCATCCTAGCTTGATATTCCTAAAAAGAATTATCACAAGTACCATGCACCTTATAAAGATATTGTTCCTTCTAGTATGTTGAAAAAATGCCTTTCCCTGCTAAGGTGGATAGTGTGGTTAATAAGAGTAATAATAAATCTATTGAACCTGATGAACAAATAACTGTTGAACCTGCAGTAGCAATAGTGAAAGATCTTGTTTGTGGAAATGTAGAGGATGAACACATTGCCTTCTGTGAGGATGCTTCTAATATTGTTTCCCATCCTCATAGACCTAAGAAAACTAGTGTTCATGTGCTTTCTGTTAAGATTGGTGATCATTGCTATTATGGTTTGTGTGATATTTGTGCTAGTTCTAGTGCTATACCTTATGAGCTTTATGGAGAAATTATGCATGAAATTGGTTCTTGTGAGCTTCAAGATATTGATGTGGTTATTCAGCTTGCTAATAGAGAAACTGTTTTTCCAATTGGTATTGTTAGAGATGTGGAAGTTTTATGTGGTAAAACTAAACATCCCACTAATTTTCTAGTACTTGGTAAGGCTGCTAGTAAGACTTGTCCTATTATTTTTGGTAGACCTCTCTTGAGCACTTGTGGTGCTATTATAAATTGTAAAAGAGAGAATATTTTGACTAAATTTGATGGAAAATCTCATGAGTTCAATTTCTCCAAAGTTGCTAGAGCACTTTATGAATCTAAATTGCTTGATGAGAATTTTAAAGTTGAACAAGCTTCTATTGATCTTGCTCCTACCAATGCTTTGCAGCAATATATGGAGGACCACGAGAGTGATGTCTTTATGGAAGAGAGAGATGAGATTGACAATATTATTCTTTGTCAACCGGTGATACTGAAACATTATTTACCTATGGAAGACTTGGGTACAACATTACAACCCAAGGAGGATCTTGTCTTTGATTTAAAACATTTTCCTGATGATCTTAAATATGCTTATATTGATGATAAGAAAATATATCATGTTATTATTAGTGCTAAACTTTCAGCTGAAGAAGAGGAAAGATTATTGGGAATTCTGAAGAAACACCATGGAGCTATTGGATATACTCTGGATGATTTGAAGGGGATTTCTCCTTCTATATGTCAGCGTGCTATTAACACTGAACCTGATGCAAAGCTAGTAGTTCAACATCAATGCCGCTTAATTCTTAAGATGAAGGAAGTGGTAAGAAATGAGGTATTGAAACTTCTTGATGCTGGTATTATTTTTCCTATTGCTGATACTAGATGGGTCAGCCATGTGCATTGTGTCCCTAAGAAGGGAGGAATTTTTTTTGTGTCTAATGAAAACAATGAGCTCATTCAACAAAGAGTAGTAGTTGGTTATAGAATGTGTGTTGATTTTAGAAAGGTTAATAAAGTCATTAAGAAAGATCATTATCCTTTGCCCTTTATTTATCAAATGTTAGAGAGGCTGTCTAAGAAAACTCATTTTTGCTTTCTTGATGGTTATTCTGAGTTTTCTCAAATTGCTGTTAGGAAGCAAGATCAAGAGAAAACAACCTTTACTTGTCCTTATGGTACTTATGCTTATAGACGTATGCCTTTTGGTTTGTGTAATGCTCCTGCTACTTTTCAAAGATGCATGTTTGCTATTTTTCATGGTTTTTGTGAAGAAATTGTGGAAGTATCCATGGACGATTTCTCTGTCTATGGAACTTCTTTTGATAATTGTTTGCACAACCTTGATAAAGTTTTGCAGAGATGTGAGGAAATTAATCTTGTTCTTAATTGGGAGAAATGCCACTTTATGGTTAATGAAGGAATTGTTCTTGGACATAAAATTTCTGAAAGAGGTATTGAAGTTGACAGAGCTAAAGTGGAAGCCATAGAGAAAATGCCCTGTCCTAGGGATGTTAAAGGTATTCGTAGTGATCTTGGTCATGCTGGTTTTTATAGGAGGTTTATTAAAGATTTCTCTAAAATATCAAAGCCTCTTACTAATCTTCTTCAAAAAGATGTACCATTTGTTTTTTTATGATGATTGTAAGGAAGCTTTTGAAACTTTCAATAAGGCTTTAACTACTGCTCCTATTGTTCAACCACCTGATTGGAATTTACCTTTTGAAATTATGTGTGATGCTAGTGATTATGCTGTAGGTGTTGTTCTTGGACAGCGCGTAGATAAGAAGTTGAATGTTATTCATTATGCTAGTAAGACTCTTAATGATGCTCAAAAGAATTATGCTACTATTGAAAAAGAGTTCTTAGCTGTAGTTTTTGCATGTGATAAGTTTAGACCTTATATTGTTGAATCAAAGGTTACTATTCATACTGATCATGCTGCTATTAGATATCTTATGGAAAAGAAAGATGCTAAGCCTAGGCTTATTATATGGGTGTTGCTTTTATAAGAGTTTGATTTGCATATTGTGGATAGGAAGGGTGCTGGAAATCGTGTTGCTGATAACTTGTCTAGATTGGAAAACATTACTTTTGATCCTATTCCTGTTAATGATAGTTTTACAAATGAACAGTTGGCTGCAATAAAGGTAAAACCCTAGGATAGTCCATGGTATGCTGATTATGCTATCTTTTTTGTTTCAAAGTATTTGCCTCCAACATTTATAGCTCAACAAAGAAGAAAATTCTTCTATGATTTGAGGCATTATTTTTGGAATGACCCACATTTATATAAAGAAGGAATAGATGGTATTATGAGAAGATGTGTACCAGATCATGAACAACGTGAAATATTGAGGAAGTGTCATGGTAGTGCTTATGGAGGACATCACACTGGAGATAGAACCGCACAGAAGGTTCTACAATCAGGTTTCTATTGGCCTACCCTCTTTAAAGATGCGCGTAAATTTATTTTATCTTGTGATGAATGTCAAAGAGTAGGAAATATTTCTAGATGTAATGAAATGTCTATGAGTTATTCTCTTGTTATTGAACCTTTTGATTGTTGGTGATTTGACTTTATGGGTCCTTTTCCTCCTTCGAATGGTTATACTCATATTCTTGTTGCTGTTGATTATGTTACTAAATGGGTAGAGGCTATACCTACTAAAAGTGTTGATGGTGAGACCTCTTTAAAAATGCTTAAATATGTTATTTTTCCTAGGTTTGGTGTGCCTAGATATCTTATGACTCATGGAGGTTCTCATTTTATTCATGGTGGTTTTAGAAAGACCCTTGCTAAATATGATCTTAATCATAGAATTGCCTCATCTTATCATCCTGAAACTAGTGGGCAAGTAGAATTATCAAATAGAGAAATTAAATCTATATTGCAAAAGATTGTTAATAAATCTAGGAAGAATTGGTCTGATAAGTTGAATGATGCTTTATGGGCTTATAGAACTCCTTATAAAAAATTCTATGGGTATGTCTCCCTATAAATGGTTTATCGAAAATCTTGTCACTTGCCTTTAGAATTAGAAAATAAAGCTTATTGGGCAGTCAAAGAATTAAATAATGATTTTAAACTTCCTGGTAAGAAAAGAATGCTTGATTTGAATCATTTAGATGAATTGAGATGTGAAGCTTATGAAAATGCCAAGATCTTTAAAGAGAAAGTTAAACAATGGCATCATAAAAGAATCCTTAAAAGAGAGTTTTATGTTGGTGATAAAGTTCTATTGTATCAGTCTCGTCTCAGATTTCTTGCAGGAAAATTACTCTCCCGATGGGAATGCCCTTATATTATTGAAGAAGTGTATCGTGCAGGTGCAATCAAAATTGCTTCCATCAAAGATAACACTACACAAGTGGTAAATGGGCAAAGACTCAAACATTATATTTCTGGGGATTCCTATGATGAAGATGTTGATGTTATTCAAGTAATGAGTTCGGAGAAGTTCATTAGAGGGAAGATTCTAGAATCTGCAGAGTCTGTTTTGGAATAGGTAACAGTTCTGTTAAGAAAAAGTTCACGATTTACCTTCCAAGTTATATTTTATTGATTTTTGGAAAATATGAAAAATATCGAGCAGAAGAGGAGTTGGAGAAAGTGCCTGGAGGCACCACACCATGAGGGGGCGCGGGCCCACCCTTGGCCGCGCCACCCTATGGTGTGGGAGCCCGGATCCCCTCTCCGACTCATTTTCTACCTGGGCTTTCCTTTCGTTACGTATATTTTTGCTATATAACCCCCAGACCCCCGAGGCCCGTATATCGTTTTCTCGTCGTGTTTCTGTTTCGAGCTATTTCTGCGAGGATCTGTTTTCTGTTTTAGAAGCAACATGGCCTCCGCCAACAACAATAAGGGGAAGGAGCCAATGGAAGATGATCTCCAAGGTCCCAAGCGCAAGAACGTGGATCAGGACGTCAAGAGGGAAGTAAAAAGGACGTCGTCAATCAGTGTTTATTCTTGTAGAGTGTAGGGACTAAGACCATCAGTCCCGGGACTCAGTCCCATCCCTGGAGTAGAGGAAGATCTTCTGGTTGCATATGAGTTTTGTGGACGTTATCGAGCTTTCGGGACGGAGGTAGAGATTCTTCAAGAGGAAAATGACAGGTTTCGTGAGATGCTGCAACGTTTCCACGCCTTGCTTGAGAAAAGCACCACCGCCAAAGAATTGATTCGTCATTGGTAATGGCATCCCCTTTGCTTGTTCCAAGCTTGGGGGAGTGTTGCGGTATCACCTTTATCTTTCACCTTTTTTACCTTTTAGTAGAGTCATATCGTGAGTAGAGAAAATATCATATAGTATGGTTTGCAGTATGGAAGTGTCACTCCTTAGTTGGTTATCGTTTTGTCCCTTGGTTTGAGTTGCCGTAATGAAATATTAATGAGAAGTTTCATCATCTACTTGTTTCACTTTATTTTAGTTTGCAATCTTTGTTATGTGATTGATCTTGTTATTAGTATTAGTATCAATTTTGGAGCTTCAAGATAATCTAGTTGGTTTTGGCAAACTTAGCATTGGTCAGTAGCAACAATTCGTTGAGACTTAAGTAGAAAAGAGGGAGTTGCATGTAGATATATTATTTCATGATCTTTCTTTCTTGTTAGCTCATAAGCTTAGTATTCTCAAATAAGTTTGTTTGCACCTTCAAGTAAGATTGCATGATTGGCTTTATCATATATGTTTTTGTTTGTTTTACTTCAATTCTTATGCTTGCTACCCAACCTTGCTAGCCAAAAACCTGTACTGAGAGGGAATGCTTCTCGTGCATCCAAATCTTGAGCCCAAAACCTTGCCATTTGTGTCCACCATACCTACCTATATGTGGTATTTCACCGCCCTCCAAGTAAATTGCTTGTGTGCTACCTTTAAACCTTCAAAATTACACCTGTTTTGTGCTCCTGTTTTAGCTCATGAGGACGCAAATAGAGAATCTTTATCTCACTTGTTGATTGGATTTCACACCCTAGACTAGTGGCTTCATCCGCTTATCCAAATGCTAGAAGAGCTGGCAGCGGGGTTCCCAGCCCCAAATAATAATACAAATTCTCTTCACTCTTTTTGCCCCTGATTTATCAGTCAAAGCATAATTGTGTAAACAAAAGAGAAAGGGGGTGACCTTCTAAAACAGTTGCGTCCTTCTATGGGAGCCACTCTTGTGAAGTCTAGTTGGCTTGTGATGTTCTGTATTTTCTGTTTGCCATTCATTGACATAAACATACACCTCTCAAAATTAGACACTCATCCACGGTTTGTGATTGTTGGAAGGCACCCGAGGATTCGGTTAGCCATTGTTTGTGTAAGAAAGGTTGGGAGGAGTGTCAACAATTTTATAACTCTGTTTTACAAAATAAAAGCTCTAGCACATGAGTGACCAATGCTTCCCTCTGTGAAGGGCCTATTTTTTACATTTATGTTCAGTCGGCAAACCTACTTCTTTCTTAAGCAAGCATTTGAGTTGTTGTGATTCATCCAGCTACATGTTGATTTACTCAATCATGTTCTTTATTCTTCCTTGTTTCTGCAAATGCTTTTATCTGCTTGAATACCACCTTGAAAGGTACCAATGTCTGCAAAGAGACCGTTACAATTCAGCATGATAAACTCTGCAATATAGGTCTAGTATAAAGACTCTGATCAAAAGATAAGTATACTGTTAATTGTTCTTTGACCAAGAATGAAGTTTGCCTTTACCAATTTTGATTTACTTTTTGCACCTTTATTGTTCCTCTACTTGTTTCAAGTTTGATTATATGAGAGGAAGTTGTTGTCTAAAATGACTGGTTCTTTGTTAGATGTGATGCCTCTTGTCCGTATTTTATTTATTGACACCTCACTCCATAAACCCGTGGTCATGTTTACCGAGTTCAGTTTCGCTTGGGGACAAGCGAGGTCTAAGCTTGGGGGAGTTGAAACGTCCATTTTGCATCACCGTTTTATATTGTTATTTGCCGTTATTCATTGATATATTTCATGTTATGATGCATCACTTATGTTATTTTATCTTATTTTGCATGTTTCATAATTTTTGGAGAATAAACACCAGGACCAGAATTCTGATGGAAAAAGCACCGTCGAGATACCCTATTTCATAAGTTCAGAAAAAGAGGGGGGACACCAGAGATGACTTAGAAGTTCAGAGGACGACTCTAGCCAGAAGGGGAGCCAGAGGGGGGCCACCAGGGGCCCATACCATGGGGTGGCGCCCCCCCCCCCTTGGCCGCGCCGCCAGGTGGTGTGGCCATCCTGGCCCACCTCTGGTCGCCCTCTTTTGCGTACTTGATCCCCAGGGAACCCTAAGACCTAGAGGATCATCGAAGAATTATTCCGCCGCCGCCTCGGGGTGGAAAACACCCGAGAGAGAAAACTCTCTGGCAGGGAGAAATCTGCCGGGGAAATTCCTCTCCGGAGAGGGGAAATCATCACCATTGTCACCGTCATCACTCCGGGCATCATCAAGATCGTCATCGTCATCACCACCACCACTAGAACCATCACCCTCATCATCCATCGTCATCCCGTTGTAACAATTAGGGCCCTCTATCGTTGTTTTACATTCAATCTCTCTCCCGGTATGGATTACTTGTTAGTAGTTGATGCTTGTGAGATTTATCGGTGTTAGCACTTTATGACCAGACTGTTATCATCCGTTATATCACCTCTGATTATGATCCATATGATGTCTTGTGATTGGTTCGTTTAGTTCTTGATGACATGGGAGAAGTCATGATGTTAGTAGTGAAGTTATGTTGAAGTAATATCTCGTGGTTCGGTATTTAAGTTGTGGTGCTATTCTTCTAGTGGCGTCATGTGAACGTCGAATACATGATACTTCACCTTTATGGGTCTAGGAGGATGCATTGTTTATTTGGATACTAATTATGGGGTTGCCGGAGTGACAGAAACCTAAACCCCGTTAGGAAACCGATGCACGAGGGAGTGTAGAATCCCGGAGTTTTAAGGCTATGGTTAGATTTATCTTAATTACTTTCTTGTATTTGCGGATGCTTACGAGGGGTATAATCACAAGTGTGTATCTATAATATCTAAATGGGAGCAACCCACTAAGTTTATTTCTCTAAACATGCAAGACATAAACATCAGCAAGTCTCTAATGGGTCCATGTCAATCCTAACACACTTAACATGCATGCAGCCTTCCACCTCAGCAAATATGCCATATTAGTACTCCATTCGTTTCTGAATTATTTATCGTTCAACAAACTGTCAGGCCTGTTCAGATCTGTAATGGTAACCGCATAGGCAATTGGTCTAGTCCAGACGCACTCCAAATTTCATCTATCTTGATTTTAGAAAACGCACAATGTCAACAACCGACCCATTATTGTTTCTTCTCCAGCCACCGAACATTGAGGGGAATTTTTTTTCCGCAGTTGTTGACGTATCCACTTCTCCATCAACAGATCTTGCTCTCCCGTGACACACTCCTCACACCCAAAGCGCTTCCACTCCCTGTAACGTAACCCAGTTGCGCCAATCATCTCTCTTCTACGAGTTGTGCCACACCCTTTTTAGTCTGCTCTTTCACAGCCTTGCGAGTTGGGACTGACCCCTAGCTTGCCTATCTTCTCATATCTCCACATCGTCGGAATAGAATGGCACATGGTCGATGGCAAGTGCGGCGAGTAATCTAGCCAGACGAGGAGGCGAGCACCTGCACATACATAATCCAGACACAAGCTCGGGGAGAAGGTCCGGCCGGCTAGATGGTAGCACTGATGCATGCTTAATGGAGGTGCTCTGTTGTTCACTGCTATCACTCGTCGGGTGCACCGACACCTTCGAATCTGACAGTGGAGCACGAGGAGCCTCCAGATTGGACTATGTCTTGTGACAAGGGCATGCAACTATAGATAAATCAGAAGGCAAGATGAGAAACCATCGGAAAACAAGTATGGCATCATTGTGCTAGATTTGGAATTTACGCCAAGGATGGAGAAAGACATAAAAAGATCAGCGTTAATGGTAAGAAATATCTTTACTCACATGTGGATCCTATCCTTTTCATGCATCTTCATTCGTTTTTACGGTTTCGATTAAAGCGGCCTGACCTTTTGTTTTCATCAATCAAAGGCATCCAGTGATTTGTTAAGGAAATATTCAGTATTCTTTAATCTGCATGTCAATTCTTTTAGTTAGTTCTCCCAATTTATTTCTTCAAGTTTATGTGGTCTTCTTTTTACCTTTTGAGGCCACACAATATTTTTTGATTTAATTATATTGCAGATTGGCCGGGACTAACATGATTTAATTAATTTACTCTTCTATATTGCAGATTGGCCAGGACTTCTAGGAAAGATTGAGAAAAATATCCATTTCAGCTATGTATCTAGCTATATTCATCTTACTCTTCTCTCAGATTTTACATGTTTGAAAGGTAATATAGTTAAATTTTGACTGTCCCAAATTTTAGATTATGTCGTGTACAATATTTTCCCTCTACCCCGCACACTTACTTTTGCACTTTAACATACAAGATAACTTTGTTAGTGCATAACGTGTTCTCGATTTTAATTTAGGATAGCCATCAAGGAATTTGGTTGCTATATGATTGTACAATCAAAATTTAAGCACGTAAGGCTGTGTCGGAAAGTCAACACCAACTGTCATATGTTATTCGTACTTCTGATTTACTATGCTAATAAATAGTTATTCTCCATATACTGATGATATATTTTCTCTCATATATTTCCGCAGCAATGCGCGGGGAATCATCTAGTTAGTCCTAGTTGGGCGGTGCATTATCATAGGTTCACCTACACAACACTTCATGAACCAATGGATATTAATCAACTGTAACGAAGCGAAAGAAATTGACAAAATTCCCATGTGTCCTCGAGAACGTTTGGTAGTCATAAGTAAAACAACCGGCTTGTCTTTTGCTCTCAAAAGGATTGGGCAACTCGCCGCAATATTATTTACTGCACTTTATTTACTCGCACTTTATTTATCTGCTATATCCAAAACAACCAAAAACCCGTTTGTTATTGTTTACAGTAAATCCTCTATCTAACCAGCTTGTCAACACCTTCTGCTCCTCGTTGGGTTCGACACTCTTATTTATCGAAAGTACTATGATACATCCGCTATACTTGTGGGTCATCAGGACGCCATATCGGATGACTATGTCAATGACGACATTTCTCGCAGTCACACCGTCAAGTTTTTTGATGGGTTTAGCCTCCACCCATTTGGTATACTTATCTAATGCAACGAGTAGATGCGTGAGTCCGTCTCTTATAGTTTTGAAAGGCCCCATCGTATCTAGCCCCCAGACAGCGAACGGCCATGTTATGGGGATAGTCTTGAGTGTTTGAGCCGGCATATTTGTCTGCTTGGCGTAGTACTGGCATCCGGCACATGTATTTACTATGTGCTCTGCATCTGTCTTTGCCGTGAGCCAGAAAAACACTGCACGGAATGCTTTCTTAACTATGCTTTTTGACTGAGCATGATGTCCGCAATCTCCGGCATGAATTTCTTGCAGAATTTGTCGTCCTTCTTCTGGCGAGATACATCGCTGAAAAATTCCGATAGTGTTGTGTTTATACAGGCAACCATTGATAACCGTGTATCATTTGCATCTGCGTTTTATCTGCCTTTGCAAGACTTCATCTGCTCCATACGGGAACTTATGATCAACTAAAAAGTTTAAGTATAGAATTGTCCAATCCGGGTTAACAAGCAGAACTTCTATTGACTCGGAAACTAGGGGGATAATCAACATCTCCACCTTTTATTCGGGCTAGAGAATCCGCGTTCCAGTTTTCTTCCCTTTTGACATGATGTACCTCAAATCTAGGAAGCAAATGGCAAACTCGTCGACTGTTCTCCGATATTCGGCCATTATGGGGCTTTTGGCATCCCATGTCTGGTTTAGCTGATGTTGTACTAAGTCCGAGTCTCCATAGAAAAGTATGCATTTGACACCTATTTATTTTCCAATATGCAAGCCATGAAGCAATACTTCGTATTCTGCCACGTTGTTGATGGCATTAAAATGAATCTATAATACATACTCCATTGTGTCGCCTTTTGGATATTTAAGCACCACACCAACACCAGCGCCTTCTTTCATTTTGGATCCATCGAAATGCATTATCCAGTATTCTGACTCTGACATTGGTGTGTTTTCTATTGCTTCCATCCAATCAGCTACAAAATCTGCCAACACCTGGGATTTAATCGACGTCCGGGGTTGGTACTTAATGTCAAACGCAGCGAGCTCAATGCCCCACTTGGCTACTCTGCCGGTTGCGTCCGCATTGTTTATAATATCCCCTAGTGGTGCTTTGCTTACCACTGTTATGGAATATCCTTGGAAATAATGGCGGAGTTTTCGAGATGCGAAAAATACGCCATATGCCAGTTTTTGATAATGTGGATATCTTTGTTTTGACTCGGAAAATACCTCGCTGGCGTAGTATACTGGATGCTAATATGGAATACTTTGCTCGTCTTTCCGCCTTTCCACAATTATCACCGCACTAATAACACTGTTTATTGCTGTGAGATACAGTAACATGGGTTCTTCGTCTTTTGGGGATGCCAAAATCTGAGATTTCATCAAAGTTTCTTTCAACCGGGTTAATGCTTTGTCCGCATCTTCTGTCCATTCAAATTTATCGCATTTCTTCAACAATTTGTATAATGACAGAGCTTTATCGCCAAGCCGGCTTATGAACCTGCTTACAACGGCTGCAAAATTTGTCAATCTTTGGACATCTTTTAGACATGTAGCTCTTTTGATGTTTAAAATTGATTTGATCTTTTTTGGTTTTACCTCTATTCCTTTGTGAGAAACGATAAAACCCAGAATCTTTCCTGAGGGAACCCCGAATACACACTTTAATGGATCCAACTTCATTTTGTAAGTGCGGAGATTGTCGAAGGTTTCTCGTAGATTTTCAAGGAGCGTATGCTTTTCCTTGGAAACAACGACCATATCGTCCATGTAAACATGGTCGTTTTTACCTATTTGATTATGCAAACATCTCTACATTCAACGCTGGTATGTTGCGCCAGTATTCTTCAGACCAAAAGGCATGGTTATGTAATAGTATGTTCCATATAGTGTTATGAAAGAGGGTTTTATTTGGTCTTCTTCTTTGATGCATATTTGATGATACCCGGAATAAGCGTCCAAAAAGTATAAAAGCTCAGAGCCAGCAGCCGTGTAATCTATACACATCCTAAGAATACTACTATCCTTCTTCGGGACTAATACTGGATTTGCAGACCAATTAGTATGTATACCTTTCCGGATAAAATCAGCTGCTAAAAGCTGGATAATTTCCTTGCCAATAGCATTCCGCCTTCTTCCATCAAAACGGCGGAGACCTTGTTTGACGGGTTTTGATCCTGGAATAACCTTCAGTTGGTGCTCAGCAAGTTCCCTGGGAACACCTGGCATGTCAGCAGGACACCAGGCAAAAATATCTCAGTTTTCACGTAGGAACTTGATGAGCGCGCTTTCCTATTTGTCAGTCATTCCCGTTCCTACTACGATGAATTTTGCCGGGTCTTTGGGATCGAGGATGATATGCTTTGTATTCTCCGAGGTTTTGAAACTATCTGCCGGCTTCCAGCTTTCTTTTCATGCTGGCATTTCTGTCAGCGATACTTCTTTAGCCATCTCCTTTAGCTCCTCCTTCCGTATCACCTATTCGGCGCAAAGGGAATTTCCTTTCTCCAGCTCGTTTGCCAGCTTGAAATATCTAGATATGGTGATTAATCCACCTTTTGGCCCTGGCATCTTAAGCTTGTCGTAGATGTAGCACAACCTTGCCATGAATTTGGCGAAAGCGGGACGTCCGAGTATTGTGCGGTACACACTTTCGAACGACACCACCTCGAACGAGATCATCTCCTGGTGGAAGTGTTCCTTCTTTCCAAAGGTTACTTCTAGGGAAAGTTCTCCTAGGGAATGTGCTTGCCTTCCGAGAACAATACCGTGAAAACGTACATTGCTGTGTTTCAATTGGGTCTCGAAGAGATGCAACTGCTTTAGAGTACTTAGGTACATGATATTGATACTGGATTCTCCATCCATCAGCACCCTTTTGAGCCTAGTGTTCTGAACAATAGGACTTACGACCAAAGCATGTGTGCTGGGTTCTGGGATATTACCAGGATGATCAGACTGATCCCAGGTAATTGGCGTATTTGAATACTTCAAGTACTTTGGGGTTGGAGGCACAACCGTAAACAATTATTGAGATCATGAAATAAAATTGTCGGAAATGCATGATTTTTGTTTTCTGTATTTTATTGCCCAAAGCATGTTTCTGTCTTTTCTATTTCCCAACGATATTTCAATTTGGTTCAATGTTAACTTGAATTGTGCCTGTGAGCTCGGAGTTATAAAACTGAATGCTTTTGGCCTAAGTAGGCTACAGAAAACCAGATTGTGTATGTGTGCCTGGAGTTCATATTTTCAAACTCCTTATTATTAATAAGTATTATCTGATTGTTTGTATTGTTGGGTTACTTGATTTAGTAAGTAAAGCGCCAAAGTATAATCCATGATTTTGAGATTCGACTGATTGGTTACTTAACCTGGTCACTTGGCGTGAAGATTGCACACTTTTTTGGAAATGCTTAAACACTAAGGAAATTCAAAACATACGATCCAGAGAACTTAGAAGAAAAGGAGTCAACACTATTAAACTTGCAAAGTTAAATTTTACTGCAAAGGTTAGCATTGTTTATACAAAAGATAGAATGCATTACACATGATATTTACAACATCAAAATATTAGTGCACTCTATTGGCTAATGGCTACGCAGGTTCAGGCGGCATCCATGGAGTCGTCATCCTCGTCCTCATCGTTGTCACTCGGATTCTCCGGAGTTGACATAATTTCTTCCTCTGTGTAGAATGTCGAGGTGGAGACCATCCGGGCTATCTTGGAAGCATGCCCCTTGATAGAATCAAAGATTTCCGCCCTCTGAGTTTCGGTATATCCCTGGGGAATACCGGTGGCTATGCGCCATGACTTGGCGGTGGTGTAGTGCATTTTCATGATCCCTAAGGCCATGCGCACTCCACCACGGGCGGCGGACTTAAGCCAACTCTCGCTCTGGTTGGCAACCTCCGCGAATGCCTCCGGAAGCCGGCTTGCTTCTGAGAACTCGTCAATCTTGTCTGGAATGCACTTACTAATAAGTAACATTTCGACGTTCTTCAGCTTGGTTATCAAGGTACCGAAAGCCCAGATTCGGTCGATCCGAGAAGTGAGAGGATTTCCTTCTGTTATAAAAATAGAGGAGAAATATAAGAAATCCAGAAGGAAAAAAGAATACATTCGCTAAAACAAAAGTACAACTTGGTAAATGAGCATAAAAACTTACCAAGAATCTTGTCCATCTCAGTGACTTCTTCAAGTCGCTGATGAAGAGTGGATTCGAGATACCGGATAGTCCTCCTATATTTTTCGGCTTGCGACGAAGCCCGAGACTTGGATAAGCCCAAAGCCATCTGGCTTCCCTCCAAATCTTTCTGAAGCTTTACATTCATTTTGTAAAGATCCGAATTTTCTTTGCGGGGGTTCTCGTCATTTCCGGCATCTTCAGCAATCTGCTTGGCCTTGGCCAAAGAGGCTGAAAAGAAGACAAAAAAGTTCACGCGAAAAGTACTTAAGGGAAATTTGCAAGCTCAGAATCAAAATACAAGGAAAGGGTAAGATACTTATCGGTACTCTCCTGTAGCTGGTTCTAAATCTTGAAAATCTCTGAGTCATTTTCATTCAGAATTCCAAGAAGAGATCTCACCTCTTGGTTCTTGATGGTAAGTTTATCAAAAACTTCTACGTTAATGGTTTCAGCAGTTTTCTGAAAGCATACAATGGAAAAGAATTGTTAAAAAACAATAAGCAGGCTAAGTTAAAAAGTATTAAAACAAAAAAGTATGTTTTTTTCTTAATAATTGGGGGCTAGAGACATACCTGGCTAACCCTTGTCAGCCCGTGAAGCATCTCAGTGAACTCCTTGGAGTACTCCGAGAATGAAATCCCCAAATGGTGGGTTCAGTCTTGGATAACCTGCCGAGGCGAGAATACGTAATTATTCCAGAAAATTAACCCGCCTTTTGGCCAGGGACGAATCAAGGGGGCTCGGGCGAACTGCTTTTTGCCCACGGATGTATCTACCCGTGTTCATCAAAGCAAGCCTCTTGCTTTACCTTAAACTTCGCGTCAAAGGTGGGGATTGGCTCGACTTGCTGGGTAAGTGAAGGGCCGCCTTCTTCATTCTCCGCCCTTTCTCGTGTGTTTGTAGCATACGCATCAGGCTGGCTGGATTGAGATGGAAGGGGAAACTTGGACTCCTCTTGAGGAGCCGAGTGTTCTTCACCCCCTGCCACTGGTGTAACTGGGGCAGTAGCAGGGGAACGCCGAGGCCCCCTAAGAGCAGCGGACTTGTGCTTCTTCCTACCTTTTCCCTTTAGAGCAATGGGAGAAAGGCTAAAAGGAAAGAAAAACCGAGATTAGAAATCCGAGAAAAAGATTCAAGAAAAGTATGCATAAGCAATGCATGCAAAACAAAAAGTTTGAGGCTTTTACCTAGAGGTAGCAACGGGGACTCCGTCAAGATCGATTACTTCTTGACTCAAAGCAATCTTCTTGCGCTTGCGTCCGCCGGCCGCTAAAAAGTGGGCTTTTAGCTCCGCTATTTCAGCTTCAGAGACGAGTTGGTCTTATGTGAGATCAGCAAGCTGCAAAGAAATAAACCCAGATAAGTAAAATCATCCGAGAAAGACAAAGTTCGGAAAACCTTCCCAAAAGACGGAAATTAAAAGCATATTGTGGGAGGGGGGTTTTGGGCGTTGAACATTGGTAGACTCTCCTCGTATTGATCACAGGTTTCTACACGATGGTTGACGCCTTCTTGAATTCCTTTTTCGACAAAGAAGACTTTGTCACCCTCATTGCGTCGTCAGGCTCCGTGTATTCGCAGAGAAGCCGACTGCCATGGAATGCAAGAGGATGAATCCTCCTTCCGATCCAGCAAAGGACCGTGTCCATGCCGACTGGAGGAGGAGAGGAAATGACGACTTTCACTATCCGTCGTTTTATCCGCAACAGGTCCGGAGGCAGAACCTTGACTGCTTCCAACGCCCAGTTGTCTCTGCGAGTGGCGACGGAGTTGGCAAAAGCCGGAATTCCTGTCTCCTTTCGAGGATAAGGAACGTCCAAGTGATAGATAAATGAGCCCGTCCAGAATTTGACGGACTCGGAAGTCTTGATCTTCGGGAACCATTCTTCCCTAAATCTACGGAGATTGAAGGAAATACTCCCACAAGTGGGGAGAACACCGTCGGTGGTGTTACGCTTCACATTGAAGCAGTATTGGAAAAAAATCTAGTCGGGGTTATATTCCTAGATAACCATTGAGAAGAGCCTGAAAGCCGGCTATGTATTGGATGGATTTTGGTGGCAGATTATGGGGCTGAACCCTGTAGTGGCTAAGGACTTGGAGAAAGAATGCGGAAGGGGGGAAACCCATACCTCGGATATATGGGAGGCCAGGATGACCCTTTCCCCGTCTTTTGGAGAAGGCTCCAAGTCTTGTTCAACCATCCGCCATTTGTCTTTGGCGATGAATCCGTATTTATCCATGGAGTTTAGGAAAGCAAGTGCAACATTGCACTGGCTCTAGTTCCCGGAGTCTCCCTCTTCCTCGTCTTCGCCTCTGGTGGCGATGAAAACCACCGCGGTTTCGCCACCGTGGGCGGAAGATCCCCCCTCCTCAGATTCGGGGACAGGAGGAGGAGGAGGAGTAGCAGACAACGACAACATGTTTCCGGCTGCAGGGATAGAATCCCCACCCCCCGGTGCGCTCGCGATTATCTCCGGCGCGCCCATGGAGGAGCTCGGAGGTGCCAGGGGAGCAGAAGTGAAGGTCGCGTCCATCGCGGGATCGAGGTCGACATCGGCCTGAGATGCGCGTGTGGGGATTCCGGTTGCCATATCTTGGCGGCGCAACTGTGGAATGGAGCATCGTCCACCGATATATGGGTTCTCCTGTGAGGATTTGTGCTCGGTTCGTTCTTCTATCCCTCTCTCTCTCTCGAAACCGTGGAGTGCGCAGAAGTGCTCTGGAAGGCTCGAGGTGGAAGAAGAAGCAGAAGGAGAACCGGGGGACTCGAGGTGGCTATTTACAGCCATTTTGCACTGAGATTCGTCCCAATGACTATTTTAGCCGTTGGATGATTGACGCGCGTCCCGGGAAATGAGGGCACAAGGTGATAATGGCTATCTCCTCGTTTCTCGCGAAAAATCTGTCAGAGATATGGTTTGAGTCTTTTGACTAAAACCAAATGTTCGTGTCGTAAGCATGATTTCATCGTTTGCGCCACAGGTTCCTTCTCCACGAAGACTCGTGGAAGAAATGCCGGATTTTGGTAAATCCGAGTTTGGCATTACAAGTTTTTGTTGAAAGAAGAATCAAGACAAAACGCCGACATTTTTGAAAAGAATACAAATCAATGAGGGATGGCAAAATAAAATCTTAATCCTTCTTGGGGGCTACTGTTGGATATATGCCAATTAGGGGTGTATCCGGCATTGGCCGAAGGGCGGATTACCAGGGTGGCCCGCAAGTAATGGAACATAATACATTGGACGGCCCAGTAAGCTGACGCACATGAGGCCGAATTCTAGAAGAACCCGGACCACGGTCCAACTGTGGTTCGTCTTGGAGAAGAAGCCGGATGCCTTACTTTTTAAATTAAATACTTTCCGTAGTCTTCTAGTTTTCCTTCCCGTAAGCCCTAGTCCGGCTATCTATATAAAGCCGGACGGGAGCGAAAGAGAGGGGACAACAAGTTATCTAGAAGCCAACTCCCCGGGAAGTTCATCCTCACCTAGTTAGCAAAACCGTACTCGCAATTGTACTCTGTATACTTCATGCTCCAGCCCTGATTTTAGTGAGATTGCAGGAGTAGGAACGCTGCCATAGTTGCGACGTACCGAATTTGGGTAAACCGTGTTCTCATTTCCATTTCTTCCACGTCCCCCTGTGGTTCTACCA
This sequence comes from Alopecurus myosuroides, assembly GCA_028641055.1. NCBI lineage: Eukaryota > Viridiplantae > Streptophyta > Magnoliopsida > Poales > Poaceae > Alopecurus > Alopecurus myosuroides. The sequence continues at coordinate 245,830,870 of CM054060.1, read as the reverse complement.
GTAGGCTTATGGCAACCCCGTCCATGATCCTAACTACGAAGTCTCGACAACTGACCTATTTAGAGCAGCCGTTGGAGACTGATTTTGGCTGTTTGCTGCTCTATCTGACAGGTTTTATACATCCATGCCCTATAAAGGGTTGTTGTTAAAGATGCTCCAATGCTCCCACGACATGTATGTAGGTTGATTTGGTCATCGCCCCCTTCCCGCATCCCATGGAGGATTCCAAAACCGGGCATTGCCAATTGCCATGTTCAATTTCTCCTATGTATCATGGCAGGCACCAAACTGGTTGACATAATCATCAATGTTATCTTTCTTCCCTGCCATGTGGCACACACTAAAACCAGTCTCGCCGATCATTGATGTTCCTTTTCTCCCCTGCCTCGTGTCAGATGACAAAACCGGTCACCTCCAATTGCCACAAATCCCAATTCCCCTTACCCTTGGCGGACCCCAAGTCAGTCCCTGAATCCATCTGAACCTGCTAGTGGACATGTACCCTACTCTCCTCCACTTGTCATGTATCCCTACCACCGCCAATAAACATCGGTAAACATACCCATGTGCTCTAGTTGGCCCATTATAGTGAGGCAGTAACGACAAAACAAACACTGTCATGGGTGGCCACCAAGACGCCCTCTCTACACAAAACATATATAAGAGGTGGAAAAGGGCTCCATGGTAGGGGAGGAGGTAATATGTGGTGTGACACTCTCGCTCCTCCCATCCTTGCTAGCAATTCAAATTACGTGACTTGTTCCGGGGTTCACTTGCTTTCTTGCAGGCAACCCTAGTCCAGTGAGATATGGCGTAGAGGATAATTTTTCTACAATTTTTTAATTTAGATTATGTCAACAATGATGGGGATGGTTATATGGCTAGGGTTTAGGGTTATATAACTAGATATCATTAACTCTCATGTATCCCATAAAAATGGTATCAAGTTAGTGGTTTCATGACTAACGGGTTCTACTATAGATATCATGGAGGTTGCGATGATTATTATTGTTATGCACTAAGAAAATAAGAAAAAAATGATTTATTATACTATTTGGGAATGTTATTGATGTCCTAACTTGTTTTCTGCCATACCATCATGGGCTGCGACCCTACAATTAGGTCGTTCTCTACTTGTGGGCACATTGTCAATGTGAGCTTTGTTTATGGTTGTGTCAAAGAGAATGCAATTTTGTTGTACTTTGCGCCAAAGAAAGGCGGAAGTAATTATGAATGTTACAATATAAGGACGGGAGGAATTATAAATGTTACAATATGAGGATAAACTTCCCCTTAATTTGTTTCTTTCCTCTTTGGCATGATGGTGTCTTGTTTAACCCACAAAATTTAGGGAATCAATGATTGCCTCCACATAATCTAGATATTACTATAAAAATCACAACAAGTAAGTGCGACCTACCTAGGAGCTCAGCGGAGCTATCCACGTGGCGAACGTGGGATGGTACTGGCGTGCGGTTTTATCTCAGCTCGGCTCCTTGTTTTGTCGCTTGGTGAAGGAGGTCGATTGGGTATTTAGTTTCTCGTCTTAGGTTGCTTCCACCCGAACCCGCCGCCTTCGCTTCCACCTTACATAAACCCTAGCATGTTCCCTCAAGTTGCCGGCTATCGTCGCGCCTTGTCGCGCCCTCCTCCCCGCGCTGCACTTCGCCGTCAGTCCCCTTCTCCCCCATCCCCTCCGTCTACCTCGCTCCGCCGAAAAGTCGAGCTCACCGGCGGCGGCGGTGGCAGCGTGACCTCTTCCTCTTCTTCGTATCTTAGTGCTATATTAGCAAATAATTTCTACATGTCCACGGGTTAGGTATGGATTAAAATTATATAAGAAAGTACATGACTACGAGATAATTTCTCATACAACAAAGAAAGATATATTTTATTGAGTGCTTGGAGTTAAGAGATCGCCCCTTTTTTATCTCTTGCAACTCAACATATATCCTATGTTACCTCGCCGGGAAAGGCAACCATCACCCCATTGTGCATGCCTTTAAGGCTAGGGGAAGACTAGGCAAATTATGGTACGTGTAATTAGTATACCTAGGCAACATTATAGCATATCAGGAATATTTTGCAAGAATGTTGAGCTGATTATAACTTTTCCATAATGCATCTTCAATTTCATGGAGATTTTCATGGTCAAACCTAAATAGTTATCATTTAACAAAAATAGGTGTAAACATACCAAACTCCATTAACAATTAATGTATAGTAACATTTAGTGTTTCTTGTATCTGACCAGACACTAGAAATGGTGGCATGTGGAGATCCATTTATTTGACATAATTGTAAAGGTAATTACATTCATCTATTTTATGGACTTGTTGCGCTTCGTCATGTGTCCTACTTTACAAGAATGTCGTGTTTCCCATTTGGCATTCACCAAGATATAAAGTGTTCCTGAGGAGCATCTTTGGACCAAAAAGAGGGCTCGTGTTGAAAAATAAGAATCTTTTTTAAAGAAGAGGAAAAATCCAACAATTGGGTCCAGATGGATCTAGAGGATCAGGACATCCAAAAAAAATTGAGGTCCTACGAGCTACTACCCATGGTGGGACAAAGGCGGTCTGGAGGCTAACCTAGATCATTGTATGGAGGTTCCAAACGCCCAAAAATCAGTCTCGAATGCCAGAACTATGAGTATGAGAAAATGAATAACTTTCTTGTAAGAAGTCCAGCTTCGACAAACATGGCCTTGTTTTGGATATAACAACAAGATATACCTGCTCACACAGAGAAACACCAAATATCAATAAAAGAGGATAAAACCATAAATCGAGAGATATGAACTCTCTATAAATGGAGAGCTGTTAAAACCTCTAAAACTAAAAACGCAATAAGATTTTCATGGGAAACTCTATTTTTGTTGAAGTTGAGATTATCTCAAAGATAACAAGAAAAATCTAAATCCTCACATAGAGAAAAGGCAAATATCAACCAAGAAATATGATACCATGTATGTAATGGTTTGAGTACTCTACGAATGATGTGATAAAACCACTCACCTGAGAACATCCTTGATAGCATGGTTGTCGAACTTATAATCTGTTCTCCCAGCAACCATCCCGATACCAATAAAATAAAAAATCTATCAAGGTCATATATTTGTCTTACACATTCCACTTGAGCTCGATGATCGCGATCATGTCCACCTCAAATTGGAACACCTTTTCTTTATGCGCTCACTTGGTGATGATTATTTCTCCCCCATATTGCACCTTCATAATGCCTTACTTAGACACATCTTCACATGTCCATTATCAACAAATGAACATCAAGATTCAAGAGCATGATCCTTTCTAGATGTTCATCTTGAATTTGCAGTTCTCAACCTTGGAGACGATAACCACTTGATGTGAACATCTGTTGAGCTACATGGAATCTTCCCTTTTTGATGCAAGCTCATAGAAAGATATCTAACCCCGCATAGGAAGACCAAAACACGCATATCATGCGTTGGTTCACAAAGCATAATTAAAAATTGTTTACCATATCACATGATTACTTGATCCCACTTGGTACATCATCTATACTTTGTGTGTGTTGATTAACTTGACTCCTATTTTTGCAACTTACCTTGATGAACCTCACAGCTTTTATTCTCTCATTATTTTGATGATGTCTTGAAGATATGCACGAATGCTCACTCAATCTTCCTATTCAAAATGTACTCGTCGTATGCTCAACTCTCATGACCATTATTTCGTATCACACCTTGAACATTACCCCGATCATCACTTGATTTTCTTCACGCTCTATCACAATGTCTTGACACATACAAATATATTTTACTCGATTTCATGCTCCGAGCCTTGGTCAATCATGGTTTATGCACGAATCCATCATGACCACAACTTAGAGTCGTATTCTGAATTCTCAGTTTTTTTTATCCTTCATGATATAACTTATATGTTTAAGCATTCTTCTTTTGAGTTCCACATAAGAACTCCATCTTCATCTTTCAACTTTGAAATAAACACATGGTCTTCAAGTATTGCCTATGTAAATCCTCTTAAAATATAATTTAATTAAAAAAATTAGCCCATAGAAGTTTTCATTAATCAGTACTCACCAAAACAAATATCATCGAAGTGCATTGAACTCTCAGGTGCATGGGTGCAATGTTAATTGGTTAAATCGAAATACATTTAATCGTGGAAGGAATTATATATACTCCATGTGCTGTGTTGCTCGCGTACAGACAGCGGAGTACAACACACCGTCCGGGGTGGGGGACACGGGAGGGCCAGATCTTGATCCGACTCCGGAATCTGGGGTGCCGGATCATGGATGCCAGCCAGGCCGCGGCAATCCGCCGTCCGTCCCCGCGATCCGACGGCCTCGGCCCCTGCTGCCACCCCGCCGTCCCATGATGATGGACGCCTCGGGCGCCGCATCATTCGCTGACGAGCCAGCCAGCGACCGCAGCCAAATCATTTGTCCGCGTCGCACTCGCACTCGCACGCAGCCTTCCTTCCTTTCTCCACCCCGCACAGCAGCGGCAGCAGCGGCGGCAGCACAGCTCCATCACCATCACCCCCCCGCTCTCTTCCTCGGATCGGAAGGCGAGAGGCACCGGCTGACGAGGAGGAAGCGGCGGCGGCGGCGGCATGAGTCTCTTCGGGCTCGGACGGTGAGCGCGCGCCGTCCCGAATTCCCCACCCGACCCCCTCCCCTTTCGCTTTGCTCTGTTCCTAGTACTACCACGATCCTCATGTTTCGTCACCCCATGCGTCATCGAACCCTCTCCGGGGATCTCCTCCCGCCACGTCTGCAGGGAATTTCCGTCCTAGTCGTCCGTTAGACTAGAATTGCGTGGAGATCCACCCGGACTAGGATCGTGCTCTTCTACTGGCGATAAGCCCTAGGTTTGCTTGGAGTTTGTTGCGGATTTGTAGCGCGAAGTCGATGTTTCTCTCCGATCCATCCAGTTTGTTTTACGGATTTCTTAGTTTTTGTTTGACGCTAGCTGTTTGTTTCCCAAATTTTTTGCTGCTAAGCTCAATTTTATTTATTCGCTACTACTACGGTCCGTGCCTTTCCTGTTCCCGAGAAGGAAAAGGCCAGCGCGGGAGCACCGGATCATGTTCACACGCCACCGTGCTACTTGTCTCTTTCCCGGCTTTGTTCTGCTTCTTGACGCAATCACCCTCACGAGCCTTCTCCCTTTTCGCCAGGAACCAGAAGACGTTCCGTCCCAAGAAGAGTGCTCCGTCAGGCAGCAAGGTGAGGATTCTGACCTCCCAAGTTCCTCATTCCGTTCTAGTATCACCAAGAACATATTGTACCCAACTGCAGGCTTCCGGTATCCTAGCACCCGTAGTGGTAGTGCGTGTATAGAAATTGCTCTGCTTTCGCGCATCTGATGGAATTTGATCTGATCATGCATAAGAGCCTGGCCAGTGGCGGAACTAGCCTAATCGTCCAGCCTGGGCAAAAGTTATAGGCATGGCCGTGCTAATCACGGTTTGCCCTAAGCAGCGCTTAATTTAGCTAGCTGTTTCCTTCAGAACTCAAAGGAGTTCCCAACATGCTGGGCTGTAGATCCGCCACTGAGCCTGGCTAAGTAGTAAGTAGGTGTTGATTTATTGCTATTACTGGTGTTACTTAAATAGTGCTGCATCCAGACCTTTCATCAGTTGTCATAAACTATCTAGGGGGCATTCACATTTTGCTTGTTGTAGAATTTATACGGCGGAGCTGGAACAACTCGTTTACTTACATTAACTTGAGGATTATGGAATGTATTTTAGTTGTTGTACATGGACTGTTGATGGGAATTGCGCTCGTCTTGAAAGTAGACAAACTGCTAGTCATCTGCTTGCCTTTATCATCCGTTCTAGACTTCTAATTCCAACTTTTGCAAAACCAAAGACCTTGTTCTCAGTTCACATAATTGTTGGCTTTCGTTGAGATTGAAATGTGCTTGGTATTTTTATTCTATACTCCTATATAGTGTATCAATTTTGAAAGTTTGAGTCCAATCGTCATAATGCAATTTCTATCGTTGATTGGACACCATCCAACGGCCCAAAACACTAGGCTACAGTGCCCACGTTTCTCTACATCATTCCAGAAACATCCATGAATTTGCTTTAGCCGTCCCCTCGACGCTCCCTTCTCTAGCGACACGGCCGCTCACTTCATGGCCCATGTGTCGCGCTGGGTGGGCCTGTACTCTTCATATCAGTCACTTGACGGAGGGGTGGCACTGTGTTTATAAATAGATGGAAGGGCAGCACAATTCACAACGCAAAACTGGGTGGTCAGACATGTCAAAAAAAAAAAAACAGGCTGATTATAGCACAGACAATTCGTCGTATGCAGCGCTCAAAAGAAAAAATCGTCATGTGCATGTGAATGGCAGCCACTTTCAGCTGTGTGTGGCGAGCAGCTCGCTGACATGAGTGTCCACGCACAGCGCATACAGTGCAGGTACGTGTGCCCTATGGCCATGGGTGGCATGAATGTGGCAATCAATCAAATGAAGAAGATCAGAGCAAGTACAAAAAAAAAAGACGTCCAAAATTCAACCAATATCTGCATAGAAATAATAATTATCTCAAACTTGATGCTCTGTAAAGGTATCTTGTGTCGAAACTAGGGAGACTTCACGTGAAGCTGACTAGTATATTAATGCGAGAAAAATGATTTCAGTGCACTGTCAATGTTCCTATGGTCTCATCTATTCCAAAGCAGCCAGTATCATGCATTTTGTCGTATCCAATTTCTCAGATTCCTTTGCTTACACCATATACCCACCGCATAAATTCTTTCAATAGAGATAATTTGATTGCAATGAATCATAACTCATCGTGCGTCATGTATTATTGTACGGAAAATGGAATTACAAAACCATGCCATGGCTTAGGGTTAGTTTGGTCTACAGTCTGCACATGCTTGTGTTGGATTGAAGCAATGCTTATTAGTTGTTGCTTAGCAGATTCAATCTTCACTACAGGTCCTGGGTTCCTGAATCACCTGAGATGGTTGTAGATTTCGGCATAAAATATACTTCATAGCTACATTTGCTAAATGGAATGAACGTATATCACTGGGGTGTCCTCAGTATTTTAAATTTTCCGCAGAGTTTGCTTGTTATATACGCCACTCACAAACTAGGAACAAACATTTATATTACACAGTGAGTAATGCCGCATATATATTGAATTATTGATATTATCCATTTCTTGTCTTCATTTTTTATCTACAGGGGGCGCAGCTCCGAAAGCACATAGATGCAACCCTCGGCAGTGGAAACCTTAGGGAAGCTGTTAGGCTGCCTCCAGGAGAGGATATCAATGAATGGCTTGCTGTGAATAGTAATGTTCTTCAGTTTCCTTTTTCGCTGTAGCCCATACTTGGCATGTTTTATTTCACTTTAGCTTTTGGTATTTTTTGGGTTGTGGCTGGTACTGAACAAATCGCTATGTGCAATTTTACTGGAAACCATCATTTCATTAGAGCTAATGTATGTGTTTTGCTTTGCAGCTGTGGATTTCTTTAATCAAGTTAACCTGTTGTATGGCACACTCACAGAGTTCTGCACATCCGAGAGCTGCCCAACAATGACTGCAGGCCCGAAGTACGCCCGTCCATCAATCTAATTCTTTGAACTTGTCAAAATTGAACAAAATTTAAAACCTTTATCTCTTTGCGAGATTGCCATTTACTTTTGATAAATTGTTTTACAGTGCTGTTATTTATAGTATCTGGTCATTATCTACTTGAAACCTGATAAATGGACATATTATTTATAACTTTTGAAGGCTCTATATCGAGCTAAAAAGTACATACGTTTGCCTGTTTAATTTTTTTTTTACCATCCAAAACCGTAGGGGAAACCCCCATGGTATAATTTTATATTAAACACTGAAACCCTAAAAAGGGAGTCAGTCAGAGTACAACAGGGGTAAACGGAATATACAGAAGGTTGAGAGGATCAGCCCATACTAATAAAAGCTAAAACAAGAGATCAAACCGAGTCTATCCAATTCACAAAAGATGTCTTTTTTGAGGGTTTAATCCTGTGAGAAGTTAAGATAGCTTCCTTCTTAAATCTTGCTCTCCACCTTGCAAAGCTTGGTTGTTGATTTTCAAAGATGAATTCATTCCTTTCCTTCCAAATTATCCAAGCTGCTGTGACTGTAACCATGAAGCAAGCTCCAGAAAAAGCAGACTTGGCCATTTGGTAAGATTCCGAAATAGAAGGACCTCTAGTCCATAAGATACCTAGATGATTCCAACATCTTGATGCAAATGGGCATTCAAAGAAGAGGTAATCTCTTGTTTCCAAAACGTGTAAGTTACAGAGAACACAATCTGAGCCAGAGTTTAAATGCCAGTGCTTCCTTAGCATCATGTCTCTTGTGTTAATGCCATCAATGATCATCCGCCAAGCAAAAACCCTCAGCTTAGGGATGCATCTGCTCTTCCAAAGCTGCTTAAAAATCTGATCGGAGGACAGCCCTTGAAAGATGAATTTGTAGAACTTGCAGGAGAACAGATTCCTTTATTAAAAGCGTAAACCCACTGGTCATCCGCCTCTCCAAGAGTGTTTCGTATGCCTGTTTAATTTCTTTGTCCGTGTTTATTGCTAAAAGCTTAACAAGTGACTCATGCTGTCTCCAGTTAGTTCCTTGACCTTCTAATAATACTATACTATAAAAGAGGGAGTTCAAGCTGATGGTCCGTCTCCTGTTGTGTTCTTTTTTGGATAGAAATAAAAGAAATACGTGGTGACTTGGATTTGAAGAGCACATCTCTCGCTCAAAGAAAAACGAACAACCAACCAGCCAGCTGCCATGTTGTGTTAACATGGGAGAAGCGGCCTTCATGATGCAAATAAACAATTCCTGCCAGCCTACTGTCAAAAGGAAAAAAATCAATTCCTGCCAACCTAACGCCCACCACCTTTCTTTCCCAATCACTCAGTATCCTTGCTTTGAACTTCAAATCTGCACTCACAGGAACAGCCCCCACCCCAACCCCAATACAAAATGAATGCGTGTTTTCTGCTTGTAGTTTGCTGGTTGTCATAGTAATTTGCGTGATTACAATCTTCTTTGTTTTAGCTGATTATCTTTTTTAGGTAATTCAGCTGAGTGTTTTTACTCCTATAATGGTATTAATTGGTGATAGTGGTCCGTCGATCTTCTTCTCTGCTCCCATGTTTTGCTTATCAACATATGAGACAATGTTAGGATTATATAATTGTCCGTAGCAACGCACAGATGTTTAGCTAATAGTACTATATACATCAGTATACGTAAGTTGATTTACCTTTCTCTGCTTGAAGCTAATGTACAAATGAAGTAGTTCATCATGTTTGAAAAAGAAAAGAAAAAGATTTTTCTATTATTTGAGCTCAATGATTGTCTAATTATCAATTATCAGGGCGTTAAATCTTAGGTTATACAGATGAAGTAGTTCATCATGTTTGAAAAAGAAAAGGATTTTTCTGTTATTTGAGCTCAATGATTGTCTAATTATCAATTATCAGGGCGTTAAATTTTAGGTTATACAGATGAAGTAGTTCATCATGTTTGAAAAAGAAAACAAAAACGATTTTTCTGTTATTTGAGCTCAATGATTGTCTAATTATCAATTATCAGGGCGTTAAATCTTAGGTTATGGTTTAGGAAGATTACTGCACCAGGTAAATCTGTGTAGGAAGATAACTGCCCCAGGCAAATCTGTTGCTCGTGTTTCCATGTTATTCTGCACCAGCAATTCTCTTCGGTTTCTTACTACTCCCTCCGTTCCAAAATACATGACTTCCATTTGTCTAACTATTGATGTATCTAGACATGTTTTAATGTATAGATACATACATGTTTGAACAAATGGAAGTCAAGTAATTTGGAACAGAGGGAGTATTTTGACTTGTCCTGATATAATTAGGTTTGAACATTGACTGAATGGACAGTTGTGTTTACACCCCTTTCTGAAAGAAGCGAAATTCCAAAATGTTTAAGCATTTCACGAGCAGTATGAGCACCCCATATATTTCTCAATTAGACTTTCTCATGCGCACAATACCTTGATTAAGTTTTCTTCATAATTAGTTGCATATTTTGGTAATCATGAGTTCATGACAAAAGAGTTGCTACTTTTACGTAGGTACGAGTACCGATGGGCTGATGGTGTATTGATAAAGAAGCCCATAGAAGTGTCAGCACCAAAATACGTGGAGTACCTAATGGACTGGATTGAAGGCCAGCTTGACAATGAATCCTTATTTCCTCAGAAGCTCGGTATGTTGCTCACATCATGGACCATTCTTAGTTTCTAAGGAAAGCTGCTTCTTATCGGAACAGTCAAGTTTACCTGATATGGGTTAATTTACTATGTCCAGGCACACCATTTCCACCCAACTTCAAGGATGTTGTGAACACAATTTTCAAGCGCTTGTTCCGTGTTTATGCCCACATATATCACTCACATTTTCAGAAGATTGTCAGCCTAAAGGAGGAGGCTCATCTTAACACCTGCTTCAAGCACTTCATTCTGTTTACAAACGTAAGTCTCTTGCTTACATGCTGCAAGCTTCACCATTCACAGTGATTGTGCTGTTTTGAGCATGAGCAAAAATTTACATGTATTGGCTTGCGATGCAGGAATTTGGGCTGATTGACAAGAAAGAGCTGGCTCCACTCCAGGAGCTCATCGAGTCCATCATCGTTCCTTACTGAGAAATAAATACTGAGGCGGAACTGAACATGGCTTACTGAGACCTCTGCAAATGATTGAGGAATTGGGCTCTCTGCGCCAATTAATTTACTGGCACGAGAGGTTGTTGTTCCATTTGTTTGACATAAAAGGACAAAAAACATGTATGTTACTATTATCGGCCGTGCAAGCGTGATTTTACTGTTATAACATGCACGATGGGCTTGGGTTCTGGCTTATGATATTGGAAAAGAACAGTTTAAGATGACAGTGCAGTTGTAGATGGATGTAAGCAGTGTTTGCTTCCTAATGAAATCTGATCGGGAACTTGCTGCTTCACATTGGGTTATTTTGTGCTTGCAGTTGCTTTGGAGCTGGTTTTGAAGGTCTTTCCTTTTTCATGAACTGGTATGGACGTTTAGTGCACCGTCCAACCTTTCTGTAGTGTGGCGGATCACCGAAGCTATTACATCGCATTGCGATATGATCTAGGATAGGTTATTATATAGATTCAACTATAACCGCCGAGGTTGACTCTGAACTAGGGCAAGTGTGTGGAGTTCGCCAGTGGTTAGTCCCTGATGTCTGATCGTTTTCCCTTTTGTAGTTTTGTTCTCGTTTCTAGTTAACAGATGTCATGTAGAAAGACCACGTGAACAATTTGTTTTAAAGATGATGACAACTCTTTAGTTTCAACTAGGCTGAGCTGCAAATTTTTGCTGTTGGGGTCAGCTAAATTTTAGCACTTCACTAATTGATGTCCAACTAAAGACATTTTCTATGAGTCTCTTTGGCTTAAGGAAATTTCACAATTTACCGAAGGATTTGGTTCTTATGAATTTTTAGTTTGTTTGGTTTTATTTCGAAGAAACAATGTGACAGAAAGCATTCCGAACAAGTAAGAAAAAGTCACACTCTTAATCATCTCCCCCCGAAAGCTCCAATGGTCCAATAGGGGTTCAAACACAACAATCTGCCCCAATGCACCCACATCGGTCCGAACAACCTGAAAATGTGTCCGACATGCTGACACGTCCCTCCCCCAAGACAACAATACCACGTCAAGTCCTCCTATGCCTACATGTCCAATGACAAGAGTGTGAATCAAGGCTATGCAAGATAAGATGACCTCGCTCCTCGCATCATGTGACTCCTATACGTGGATGAATGGATTACTACCTCATACGTCCGGATGGCAATGGGGCCGAAACCCGCAACCCCGATGGGTACCCGCATTAAATATGGAGTGTTTGGGTGAGAAAAAGACCTGCGGGTCTGCTTATCGTACAAAACTTAGACTCGGGTCTAGCGGAGGCGGATATGGGGGTGTCAAACCCATACCCTTTAACCCACAAACCCGGCTATCATAGGTGGTCCCCACATGTCAGTGTCTAAAGGAAAACTCAAAGTGGCTAACCCATGCCTCCATCACACGATTCTTTTCCCTAAGCCACACCCACGCTTCTCCCCCCCACGCCGCCACGAGCATGTACGAGCACTACTCCCCTTTCTCGTTCTGCTCACTCTCTCCCGTTCCCAAATATTTCTCGTGTACGAGAGCCACGGCCACGATTCCGCCGTTGCCGCCCTCCAGTGCTGCATCGCCTCCCTCTGGCGATGCTCCGCCACCCTACTTTGTGCGGATTCCACCCAGTATCCTCCTCCCCAGGCCCCAACCTCCTCTGATCCACACCACCGCCCCTCCATGCACCGCTACTCAATCCCCTAACTTCTCTTGGGCTGCCACACGTCCCAGTTGTTGGGAATATGCCCTAGAGGCAATCATGTATGATGTAATTCCCAATATATTCATAAAGTTATTAAGTTGTCCTTGTTTTGAACATCTGATATATGTCATTGAATATGTGATTCGATTGTGGAACTATGTATTCATGTTGTTCATACTAATTGTCCTTGGTCGTTAAGATTGTGCTGGACACACACCCTAGACTAATGTGAGTGTTGGCTGATGACACGGTTCCACTTGTCATGGGCATGGTGATGCCATTCCAACGTTCATGGACTTGGCTAAAGAGTTTAGCAAGTCGGACTGACCCATATTGAGATGCAACGAGCACGTCGTCATTTGCATGTCTCAATCAATGTAATCCTTAGACCTGAGGTTGTCGCACAATCCGAGTTGTGGATCACCGACTTAGGTTCTGTCAAACGTTGTTCTGTGACAAGGCAGCTATAAAGGCAGAGTACGTGTCGAATGAGAAGCAAGCTGCGTGATGTGGATAATCAAGATGGGATTTTGCCCCTCCGAAAGGAGAGATATTCTCTGGGCCCTCTCGAGTGATATGATTCAGGAAGCATGGCCATGCGCGACTCAGTTGAGTGTTAACTGTGTCTGTTGACTAAGAGTTAGTCAGATGAATCACATATCACGGATCGAGAAGAGAGTCGAACTATTGAAGGGATGACGATAAATCGCCTATAGTTCGACAAGGTATATCATGAGGCAAAAAGGGACTAAGATGAATATCACATTGAAAGTTATGTCGTAATGACTCAATGGGACCTGGGAGTCGGCACCTTCTGCTAGGAGCCGCTACCGATTGATCGATTGGGAGTCGGACTCCAATCGTGTCCAAGTCGCCATGAGCCTGCAGGGTCGCACACTTAAGACCGGGAGCAAGTATTGGTCGGGTTGGACCCGAACCGGAAATGGACTGAGTTTGTGAGTCGGACTCACAGAGAGAATGGGCCACAAGTGTTGTGAAGCCCAATACCATTCGCTATATAAAGAGGGGCGCAGGTTGCCCAGCGGGCACGTTAGTCCACTCCCATGCGTTGGGAACCCTAGCCCCACTCAGTCCAGCCGTCGCACCGGACCTAGCAGTCCGCCGTCAGAGTTCCTCCTCGCACATGTGGATACCGGCAGAGGTGCTGTACGTTCAGCACTTCGACGTTCGTGGGATCGGATCGGCCGGATCGAATCGTGGGACTGCACTGCCCCGACGCGCTTCATCGATAATCCGCAACCGCACGTCTAGTGGTAATCATCGTGGCCTTCTACCTTGGCTAGATCTTGGAAGTACCGCGTAGAAAAAAGTGTTGTTTATCTCTACGCGTTCCAACAGTGGTATCAGAGCGGTAGCTTCTGGTATTAGGCCCGAGATCCGTACATATGTGATATGTAGTTAGCGTTAGATGTGATCTAATTGCTGTTTTGGTGGTCGGTCTATGAGATAGATCGGTTTTGTACAAGGTTGATTGGATCAATCGTACTCGTGTTAATGGATGATCTGGTTTCCGTGATCATACTGCTAAGGTCGTGAAACAACTTACCCCTACCGGTCGGTTTCCGCCATCGGGGTATACCGTGACACATAAATCCAGTTGCGGTGATCGGAGATCAAAGAGTTTGATCGAATCGGAATACGGATCAGATTTGGGTAAAATCGTTTTATCTGATGAAGAAATCCATGATCGGAATGCAGATGAGATCTGCGTTTTCCAAAATCGTAGCGCCTTAGATGTCGTTACGAGTTTCACAACGCCGGTAGATATCGTGTCTATGCATAACTTGTTTTTGCAGGAAGTTGTGAATGGTATGACTTATGTGCATGTGATGTGTGTAATCCATACATGATCTGCGTATCATGTTTCTTGTCAGCCGGCTGGAGCCTAGGTGCTGTCATTTTATTGTATAACGGCCTGCGTGTCGGATTCTCTATGTAATTTTTCATTTACTAGCTAGTGTAGCTTGTTGGAGAATCCGTAAGACATGCAAGTCGACGTACAAGTCGGCTACATGGAGTGAGATGGCACATGACAAGAGTTGGCACGAGTCGACTTACAAGCTTCGTGGAGATGGAGATCACCATGAAGAGAGCCATACCATTTCACATTATAATTGCTTTATTTGTGTTATTGTTATGTCTCTGTTTACCTCTATTTAGATAGTTGGTAGATTTTAATCCCTCAAAGAAGGTCTAGTCGGTCGCCCCGCCAGTGCTGCGCCATCACAAGTCGGACATTCTTGGTAGTGGGCTCATGAAATTGAGGTGCTACCAATTCTTTCCGATTAGGTGGGTTTGAGTCGGACTCTTACAAGCAGAAGCACTTGGTAATCTAGACGAGTCCATCACAACGGTTGTGGGGCTCGGGGCGAGGAAGGTTGGGAGCCGGGGCATGTGATGCGACCCAACTAACAGGAGTCGTATTGGATACGATTGGCAAGGTGTTGCCTACCTAGATCACTTGACGGCTAGCGGTGATGCTAAAACTCACTAGTCGACTTGCTTATTTAGGATCTTGAATCACTTAGCAACTATCGGAGGGGTGTTGGTTCTAGTGGGAGCATAAGTATTAAAGCGTTTAATATGCCTGCTCTTTTATGAATAGATGTCTTAAGTATCTTGCATATCTTTTGTTGTAGATCAATGGCACCTAGCAACCTTCCTCAGTTGTCCGCGTTTGCGTTGAGGTCAATCCTAGAGAAAGATAAGCTTAATGGAACTAATTTCACTAATTGGTATCGTAATCTGAGGATAGTCTTCAAGCATGACAAGAAAGAACATGTTCTAGAAACTCCACTTCCAGAAGAGCCAGATGACGATGCGACTGTCGCAGTCATGAATGCCTACCGTAAGACTAGAGATGAGTCTACGGAAATTAGCTGTCTTATGCTTGCACACATGGAACCGGACATGCAGCAGCAGTTCGAGAATGTTGAGGCCTAAGATATGATCGAAAGCCTCAAAAGTATGTTCCAGGCTCAGGCAAAGACCGAGAGATATCAAGTCTCTCAAGGTTTGCTGGGCTGTAAGCTGAAAGACGGCGATCCACTGAGTCCGCATGTAATCAAAATGATTGGTTACATACAGTCTCTGGATCGGCTGGGCTTCCCAATTAACGAAGAGTTCGCTACTGACATAATTATAAACTCTCTTCCTATTGCGTATGGTCCGTTCATCTCGAACTACCATATGCATGGTATGGATAAGAGTATCACTGAATTGCATGGGATGCTCAAAACGGCAGAGGCTGATCTAAAGAAAGGCGCCAGTCAAGTGTTGATGGTGCAGAATAAGGCTAAGTTCCAGAAGAGTTCTTGGACTAAGAAGAAGAAGGATAAGTCAGGAGGTAGCGCCCATGACCCTGTCCAGAGTGCTCTCTCAAAGACTAAGTCATCTCCTACAGCCGGAGCCAACTGCTTCTATTGCAAGCAGGATGGCCACTGGAAGAGGAACCGCACCAAGTATTTGGCTGACAGAGCCAAGAGTGGAGGTGTGACTTCCAACTCAGGTACGCTTGTGTACAATGTTATAGACATTTATCTTGCTGATGCGCCTAATAGTTCTTGGGTATATGATACCGGATCAGTTATTTACATATGCAACTCGTTGCAGGGACTGGTAAGAACTAGGAGCGTGGCAAGAGGAGAGGTTGATATTCGGGTCGGCAACAAGGCGAGAGTTGCTGCGTTGGAAGTCGGCACGATGCAACTTCATTTACCTTCAGGATTTTTATTGGAACTGAATAATTGTTATTATGTTCCAGCGCTTAGTCGAAACATTATTTCCGCCTCATGTTTGATGAGACAAGGTTATGAGTCGAATATTAAGAATAATGGTTGTTCTTTATATTTGGAAAATATGTTTCATGGCTTTGCACCCGTTCAGAACGGGTTATTTATTTTAAATCTTGATAGTGAATCAGTCTATAACATAAATGTTAAAAGGCTGAAACCAAATTATCTGAATATGACTTACTTTTGGCATTGTCGGCTTGGTCATATAAGTTGGAAGCGCATGAAGAAGCTCCATGATGATGGACTTCTAACTTCGTTCGACTTAGAGTCGTTCGAGACATGTGAATCATGCATACTAGGCAAAATGATCAAGACATCTTTTGCAAGGAGTTGTGAAAGGGCGTCCCACTTGTTGGAACTAATACATAGTGATGTATGTGGTCCAATGAGCACGACAGCCAGAGGTGGTTATGAGTACTTCATTACCTTCACTGATGATTTGAGTAGGTATGGATATATCTATTTAATGAAACACAAGTCGGAAGCCTTTGAAAAGTTCAAGGAATTCCAGAGTGAGGTACAGAATCAGCTCGGCAAGAAAATAAAGTTTCTACGGTCGGACCGTGGAGGCGAGTACATAAGCCATGAGTTTGATGACCATCTAAAGAGTTGTGGAATAGTTCCTCAACTCACTCCCCCGGGTACACCGCAGAGAAACGGTGTATCGGAACGGAGAAATCGGACCTTGTTGGACATGGTACGATCAATGATGAGTCGGACAGATCTACCTTTATCATTTTGGGGTTATTGTCTAGAAACTGCAGCGTTCACACTAAACAGAGTACCATGAAAGTCAGTAGAGAAGACACCGCATGAGATGTGGACTGGCAAAAAGCCAAGTTTATTTTTTCTTAAGATTTGGGGTTGTGAAGTATTTGTCAAACGACTTCAGTCGGACAAGCTTACACCCAAGTCGGATAAGTGTGTTTTCGTGGGTATCCGAGGGAAACATTGGAGTACTACTTCTACAACCGGGAAGAGGGCAAAGTGTTTGTCGCTCGGAATGGTGTCTTCCTTGAGAAAGAGTTTCTCGATCGGGAAGTCAGTGGGAGCACAGTGCAACTCGAAGAAATTCGAGAGGAACCGGCTAGGGGCGAGTCGGCGAACGCCTTGGAGGCTGAGCCGGTCGTGGTACCTACACCGGTAACAGCACCTGAACCACGGAGATCTGCCAGATTACAAAATGCTCGTGATGTTTTACTGTTAGACAGTAATGAGCCGACAACTTATTCGGAAGCGATGGTGGGATCTGATTCCGAGTCATGGCTTGGAGCCATGAGATCCGAGTTAAAGTCCATGGATGAAAACCAAGTTTGGAATTTGGTTAATCTGCCTGACGGTGCAAGACCCGTCGAGTGCAAATGGGTCTTTAAGAAGAAAATTGATATGGATGAAAATATTTCCGTCTATAAAGAACGACTTGTCGCGACGGGGTTCCGACAGGTTCAAGGAGTTGACTACGACGAGACCTTCTCGCCCGTAGAGATGCTAAAATCAATTCGGATCATGTTAGCCATAGCAGCCTATTTCGACTATGAGATATGGCAGATGGATGTCAAGACGGCTTTCCTTAATGGAAATTTAACTGAGGACGTGTATATGATACAGCCCGAAGGTTTTGTCGATCCGGCTAATGCTGACAAGGTAGGCAAGTTTCAGAAATCCATTTATGGGTTGAAGAAAGCATCTCGGAGTTGTAACATTCGCTTTGATGAGTTAGTCAAATCGTTTGGCTTCATCAAGAGCGATCATGATTCTTGTTTATACAAGAAGTTTAGTGGGAGCAAAGTAAATTTTCTAATCTTCTATGTGGACGACATATTACTGATTGGAAATGATGTCATGATGTTGCAAGAAACCAAAGAGTCATTGGAAAGGAGTTTCTCAATGAAGGATTTGGGTGAGGCGACTTACATATTAGGAATCAGAATCTATAGAGATAGATCAAGGCGGCTCATTGGATTGAGTCAGAGTACATATCTGGACAAAGTTTTGAAGAAATTTAAAATGGAAGAGTCCAAGAAGGGATTCTTGCCGATGTCCCATGGCATAAAACTTAGCAAGAATCAGTGTCCTTCGACGACTGATGAGCGAAGTCGGATGAGTGTGATCCCGTATGATTCGGCAATCGGATCCATCATGTATGCCATGATTTGTACTAGGCCAGATGTTTCCTATGCTCTAACTGTTACGAGCAGATATCAGGCTGACCCTGGCGAAGCCCACTGGGCAACGGTTAAAAACATCCTTAAGTACTTGAGAAGGACTAAGGAAATGTTCCTAGTTTATGGAGGTGATGAGGAATTCAGTGTAAAGGGTTACACAGATGCGAGTTATCTCACCGACTCAGATGATTTTCGTTCGCAATCTGGATACATGTTCGTAATGAACGGAGGAACTGTGAGCTGGAAGAGTTCCAAGCAAGATATGGTGTCTGCATATACAACAGAGGCTGAGTATATTGCTACCTCAGAGGCGGCAAAGAAACCTGTTTGGATCAGGAACCTCCTGATAGATCTTGGTGTGGTTCAGGGCGCGTCCAATCCTTTGGACGTATATTGTGACAACAATGGTGCTATCGCACAAGGCAAGGAACCTAGACAACACCAGAAGACCAAACATATACTCATGCGGTACCACCTCATTCGCCAGATTGTCGAACAAGGTGATATCAAGTTATGCAAAGTACACACGGATGCAAACATTGCAGATCCGTTGACAAAGGCGCTACCACAACCTAAGCATGAGGCGCACACGAGAGGTATGGGCATTAGATGCCTAGGCATATGATGCCAGGATGATTGACTCTAGTGAAAGTGGGAGACTGTTGGGAATATGCCCTATAGGCAATCATGTATGATGTAATTCCCAATGTATTCATAAAGTTATTAAGTTGTCCTTGTTTTGAACATCTCATATATGTCATTGAATATGTGATTCGATTGTGGAACTATGTATTCATGTTGTTCATACTAATTGTCCTTGGTCGTTAAGGTTGTGCTGGACACACACACTAGACTAATGTGAGTGTTGGCTAATGACACGGTTCCACTTGTCATGGGCATGGTGATGCCATTCCAACGTTCACGGACTTGGCTAAAGAGTTTAGCAAGTCGGACTGACCCATATTGAGATGCAACGAGCACGTCGTCATTTGCATGTCTCAATCAATGTAATCCTTAGACCTGAGGTTGTCGCACAATCCGAGTTGTGGATCACCGACTTAGGTTCTGTCAAACGTTGTTCTGTGACAAGGCAACTATAAAGGCAGAGTACGGGTCGAATGAGAAGAAAACTGCGTGATGTGGATAATCAAGATGAGATTTTGCCCCTCCGAAAGGAGAGATATTCTCTGGGCCCTCTCGAGTGATATGATTCAGGAAGCATGGCCATGCGCGACTCAGTTAAGTGTTAACTGTGTCTGTTGACTAAGAGTTAGTCAGATGAATCACATATCACGGATCGAGAAGAGAGTCGAAATATTTAAGGGATGACGATAAATCGCCTATAGTTCGACAAGGTATATCATGAGGCAAAAAGGGACTAAGATGAATATCACATTGAAAGGTATGTCGTAATGACTCAATGGGACTTGGGAGTCGGCACGTTCTGCTAGGAGCCGCTACCGATTGATCGATTGGGAGTCAGACTCCAATCGTGTCCAAGTCGCCATGAGCATGCAGGGTCGCACACTTAAGAGCGGGAGCAAGTATTGGTCGGGTTGGACCCGAACCGGAAATGGACTGAGTTTGTGAGTCGGACTCACAGAGGGAATGGGCCACAAGTGTTGTGAAGCCCAATACCATTCGCTATATAAAGAGGGGCGCAGGTTGCCCAGCGGGCACGTTAGTCCACTCCCATGCGTTGGGAACTCTAGCCCCACTCAGTCCAGCCGTCGCACCGGACCTAGCAGTCCGCCGTCGGAGCTCCTCCTCGCACGTGTGGATACCGGCAGAGGTGCTGTACGTTCAGCACTTCGACGTTCGTGGGATCGGATCGGCCGGATCGGATCGTGGGACTGCACTGCCCCGACGCGCTTCATCGATAATCCGCAACCGCGCGTCTAGTGGTAATCATCGTGACCTTCTACCTTGGCTAGATCTTGGAAGTACCGCGTAGGAAAAAGTTTTGTTTATCTCTACGCGTTCCAACACCTGTGTTGTCGCTTCTCAATCCCTACATCTCCTGCGCTGCTGCGCCACCCTCATGCGCTGCTCGTCCGAGCCCTCGCCATTGCCGCCTAGAGAGGAGACGACGACGACTCATATCCCAGATCCGCTGCCATTTGTGCATCTTGATGGGTACCCGCTGGGTCCGGCAAACCCGGCTGTTCGCGGGTCTGGTGGAGTTTGGGACCTGTCGGACTCATGCGGATACCTTGTGTTTACTCCACTGGGAACCCTAAGACCTACCACAAGCAAGGGCGAAAGATGGAGCCGAGGAAGAGGAAGAAGAAGAAAACAAAGTCATAAGATACACGCGCGGTGCTATCTCCCACCTGCTAGGAGCAGTACTACCGCCATACTACCGGCATCCTCCCAATACCAGTACTGCCGCCCCAACTACCACTCTACTACCGCACCATGTCCTGCAAGCATGTGATAGCGACACTGCCTCAGAATTACCACACCATTCGCAGTTGATAAATTAATTAGAAAAATAGCTAGTACCACTGTCCAAAAACGCTGACACTACCGTCTGCCTATATATGTAGTATATGGGTTGAAGCCCATGTATCCCCATTCATTTGACCCTTCATGGACAAGATGATATGAACTAGAGCGTTGCTCCTCTTCCCCTTGTGGAACCCAAGACCTTCATGGTGAAGATGAACCCTCAAGACCTTACCCTAGTGAGATCTAGATGGATGGCTTCAAGGTCTCTCAACTCCAATCTTCCCTCTAGAATTTCATATGACCGATGGACCTACTGGTGAGAGGTAAGATTTCAATAAGAGTTGAATTGGCCTGAATGAAATCTGATGGGAGCCATGCTGCTTTTAATTGGGTTATTTTGTGCTGGAATTGCTTTGGAGTTGGTTTTGAGGGTCTTTCTTTGTCCATGAACCGGTATGAACGTTTATTGCATCGTCAAACATCTTTCTGTAGTTGGCGGATCACTGAAAGTTGTTGCATCGCATGAGATATGATCCAGTGAAGGTTAATGATATGGATTCAACTATAGCCGTGGAGGTTGACTGAGAATTAGGGCAAGTGTGTAGAGTTCGTCGGTGTTAGTTTCTAGTTTCTAGATCGTAATCCCTTTTGCAGGTTTGTTCTCTTTTCTATATGTATCAGCGTAAATCCGATGTGAGAAGAGCAAAAATTAACATATTTTATGCAGAAAGACAAACTTTTTGTACTGGCCCAAGCTAGAATTTGTTTTCCATTCGGGTTTGCTCAATTATGTTAGGGTTCACTTCACTAATTAATGACCAATTAAGACACTCTCTAGGAGATTCATCAGTTTTCATTAGGTTCGCGTGCACCCAACTCCAAAGAGATAGCTCCGCCCCGGTTTCAAGTGGTGTTATTTGCTACGGGTATCTTTGGCTCAAGAAAATATTATAAGATTTGGTTCCATACGTTTTAGTTTGTTTGGTTTGATCTCGAAGAAACAATGGGGAAAACACTCCAAACAAGATGTACCCAAAAAGAGTCACACTCTAATGAATGAATAGTGACAAGAAAGAACATGTTCTAGAAACTCCACTTCCAGAAGAGCCAGATGACGATGCGACTGTCGCAGTCATGAATGCCTACCGTAAGACTAGAGATGAGTCTACGGAAATTAGCTGTCTTATGCTTGCACACATGGAACCGGACATGCAGCAGCAGTTCGAGAATGTTGAGGCCTAAGATATGATCGAATGCCTCAAAAGTATGTTCCAGGCTCAGGCAAAGACCGAGAGATATCAAGTCTCTCAAGGTTTGCTGGGCTGTAAGCTGAAAGACGGCGATCCACTGAGTCCGCATGTAATCAAAATGATTGGTTACATACAGTCTCTGGATCGGCTGGGCTTCCCAATTAACGAAGAGTTCGCTACGGACATAATTATAAACTCTCTTCCTATTGCGTATGGTCCGTTCATCTCGAACTACCATATGCATGGTATGGATAAGAGTATCACTGAATTGCATGGGATGCTCAAAACGGCAGAGGCTGATCTAAAGAAAGGCGCCAGTCAAGTGTTGATGGTGCAGAATAAGGCTAAGTTCCAGAAGAGTTCTTGGACTAAGAAGAAGAAGGATAAGTCAGGAGGTAGCGCCCATGACCCTGTCCAGAGTGCTCTCTCAAAGACTAAGTCATCTCCTACAGCCGGAGCCAACTGCTTCTATTGCAAGCAGGATGGCCACTGGAAGAGGAACCGCACCAAGTATTTGGCTGACAGAGCCAAGAGTGGAGGTGTGACTTCCAACTCAGGTACGCTTGTGTACAATGTTATAGACATTTATCTTGCTGATGCGCCTAATAGTTCTTGGGTATATGATACCGGATCAGTTATTCACATATGCAACTCGTTGCAGGGACTGGTAAGAACTAGGAGCGTGGCAAGAGGAGAGGTTGATATTCGGGTCGGCAACAAGGCGAGAGTTGCTGCGTTGGAAGTCGGCACGATGCAACTTCATTTACCTTCAGGATTTTTATTGGAACTGAATAATTGTTATTATGTTCCAGCGCTTAGTCGAAACATTATTTCCGCCTCATGTTTGATGAGACAAGGTTATGAGTCGAATATTAAGAATAATGGTTGTTCTTTATATTTGGAAAATATGTTTCATGGCTTTGCACCCGTTCAGAACGGGTTATTTATTTTAAATCTTGATAGTGAATCAGTCTATAACATAAATGTTAAAAGGCTGAAACCAAATTATCTGAATATGACTTACTTTTGGCATTGTCGGCTTGGTCATATAAGTTGGAAGCGCATGAAGAAGCTCCATGATGATGGACTTCTAACTTCGTTCGACTTAGAGTCGTTCGAGACATGTGAATCATGCATACTAGGCAAAATGATCAAGACATCTTTTGCAAGGAGTTGTGAAAGGGCGTCCCACTTGTTGGAACTAATACATAGTGATGTATGTGGTCCAATGAGCACGACAGCCAGAGGTGGTTATGAGTACTTCATTACCTTCACTGATGATTTGAGTAGGTATGGATATATCTATTTAATGAAACACAAGTCGGAAGCCTTTGAAAAGTTCAAGGAATTCCAGAGTGAGGTACAGAATCAGCTCGGCAAGAAAATAAAGTTTCTACGGTCGGACCGTGGAGGCGAGTACATAAGCCATGAGTTTGATGACCATCTAAAGAGTTGTGGAATAGTTCCTCAACTCACTCCCCCGGGTACACCGCAGAGAAACGGTGTATCGGAACGGAGAAATCGGACCTTGTTGGACATGGTACGATCAATGATGAGTCGGACAGATCTACCTTTATCATTTTGGGGTTATTGTCTAGAAACTGCAGCGTTCACACTAAACAGAGTACCATGAAAGTCAGTAGAGAAGACACCGCATGAGATGTGGACTGGCAAAAAGCCAAGTTTGTTTTTTCTTAAGATTTGGGGTTGTGAAGTATTTGTCAAACGACTTCAGTCGGACAAGCTTACACCCAAGTCGGATAAGTGTGTTTTCGTGGGTATCCGAGGGAAACCTTGGAGTACTACTTCTACAACCGGGAAGAGGGCAAAGTGTTTGTCGCTCGGAATGGTGTCTTCCTTGAGAAAGAGTTTCTCGGTCGGGAAGTCAGTGGGAGCACAGTGCAACTCGAAGAAATTCGAGAGGAACCGGCTAGGGGCGAGTCGGCGAACGCCTTGGAGGCTGAGCCGGTCGTGGTACCTACACCGGTAACAGCACCTGAACAGCACCTGAACCACGGAGATCTGCCAGATTACAAAATGCTCGTGATGTTTTACTGTTAGACAGTAATGAGCCGACAACTTATTCGGAAGCGATGGTGGGATCTGATTCCGAGTCATGGCTTGGAGCCATGAGATCCGAGTTAAAGTCCATGGATGAAAACCAAGTT